>JARLTB010000220.1:21955000-22552500 GCA_030141615.1 Unio pictorum | reverse complement strand
CATACGGAAACGATATTAGAATACAATGCTCACTTACTCATCCACGAATTATATTAATATAAACCTCAAAACAATTTAATTTCAGTACTGTCTTTCTGAATACTTCTTCAACAATGAAAACACGTTTGTTTTAAAATTTTAAATTTTCATCTTAGGATGCAAAGACATTTCAGGAGAGATCACGCAAGATGCACTAGAATCCCAAGATCACTCAGATTTATAAAAGAGACAAATACCATGCATGGAGTCATTGAAACACTCAAATTTGTATAAAACACAAACACCCTGAAGTCTTTAGACCAATCAAATTTGCATAAAGTAAAGTTTCCTTGGAATCTTTGGAATACTTCAGTTTGTATTAACCATAAACACCTTGGAGTCTTTCGACCAACCAAATTTTTTAACGCTCAAATATCCATGATTCTCTTGAAGACTCGTTATCATTATGAAACAACATACCACTGATTTATTAGAATGCCATTTAATTTCATGATCGCTATATATCAAACAAAGCATTTTTGTCACCTGTCTACAAATTTATATATATATATATATATATATATATATATATATATATATATATATATATATATATATATATACTTCACAAGAAAACTACGTTAATTAAAGGGATATAGTGCTTTCTGGATAGAGGTAGTTTGTTGTCTGCCAGCTGCATTCTCTGAGTAGACAGACGCATTGGCTCTCATACATCTCCCATATATCACACCGTTACGTCAATAAATAAATAAATAAATAAATAAATAAATAAATAAATAAATAAATAATATCGAGAAATTTGTATAGCGCCTAGTCTTTAGCAGCTCTAAGCGCTTTACAACATCTATAATGATATGACTATAGAAGGACAACACAAACACCATGAAATTGGAAAACAATGCAATGCCAAAAATTTTTAGGTACGAAACATTTTTAGGTCTTTAAGCTTGCCTTTGCAATCGAAAATGGTGAGTTTTAAGAGCACTCTTAAAAAGGACCACTCTGTCTTTGTGTTTAATTTCAGTGGGCATTCGTTCCACATTGATAGGTCCTGAAATGTCGATATGACGTCGTTTTTATAGTGGGAACCATGAGTATACGACTGTCAGAAGAGGGGCGTAAGGATCTTGCTGGTGTATACACACGGGTGAGACCGGAAAGGTATGTTGGACTGGAGTCCGTCAGTGAAATGTAGCACAGAGAAAACATGTCTTGTTTGATTCTGGATAGAATGGATATCCAGTATAGAGTACAGAGCAGTGATGAGGTGTGCTCTTATCGTGATAGTCTTAAGATGATCCGAGCGGCTGTGTTTTGAACCTTTTTAAGTTTCTGGAGTATTGTGATGAGCCTGACGTACTTGATTTACAATTGTCTAGTTATGAAAGTACTAATGAACACACAAGTGTTTTAGTGGCATCTACGAAACCTATTTGCGAATGCAGCAGGTGAGTCTCAGCTCAAGATATGCAGCATTGCATATGTTCATGACATGTAGGTGCAATGTGAGAGTACTGTCTTGAATAATACCTAGGTCTTGTGCTGAATGTGCACTTAATGTTGGTGATGCGGGTTTTTATTGCTTGAGGTAAATGATGCGAATGAGAAAGTCTTTGTGGTGTGATCCGAATGACCTCAGATGTATCATCATTTATCTGCAGCTTGTTACGTGTAATCCATTATTTCACATCAGAAATGCACCTCTCTACTCATCGGATGGTAGCATCAGCTTCATTTGGGTGACTAGACTTGTATATGTAATCAGCATACAATTGGTGAAACACTATGTGATGATCTATGACACTGGAGAGCGGCTGAGTGTATATAATGAAGAGAACAGGGCCAAAAACAGACATCAACTTGGCTAGAGTGTATTTGCAGATAAAGTTTGTGTCCTGTTGACTAAGTAGGACTTGAACCACTGTAAGGCCGTATTGTGAATACTAAATACTTGCTCAAGACAGCGAAGTTATATCATGGTCTATTGTGTCAAATGCTTCAGACAAATCAAGATATGCAGACTGTACATTGCTAAAAATAATATTTGAATTCAAATGAGATACAAATTGGGTTAAAACAACGTTCCCTAAGCTTTTTATATGAACGGTATATTAGAAACTGGGCTGTATTTCTTTAAATCGTTATAATCAAGTGATGGTTTCTGCAATAGAGGCTTTACGATGGCAGTGTTAAATATGATGGGAATTCCCTGATGAAAGAATAAACATCCGACCTGAATTGTATGTACCAGTTGTGAATCGAAATAAATGGACAACGTCATGCCATATTTGTGGAGGCAAACCTATGAACAGTACATCGAAATACATGACATTTAAACTTGTATATTGTTGTGGACGACACATGTTGGTATTTAGTTCGTCTTAAAACTTTTACACTGTCTGTCATTAAAACAGTTTAACGACTTGTATTATCAAGATGACTGGAAAGTCTTAAATTGGAGGCATGGAAACAAGTGATGACTGGATTTTTAAAAAACATCGTGTGACTGATAACAATAACAATGAAATATTTGTTTTTACATGTAAATATATTTTGTTCTTACGCCAAGACAAAAACAATGTCAATGAAATAAGTTTGATTTCTGAATAAAATGACCATTTTCGTTAACTTAAAATCAAAATTTAAATGTTATTACTTCATCTTCCGACTAAAAATCAGATCGTGAAAGATTCGAAGCACTGTACCTTTGTCATCTCTTTAACATTTGCTCATTGCTGGATCAAGCTCTTCAGGCAAACATAATTTAGTCTAGTAAAGTTCCCCTCGTCCTCTTTGCGGACATGTCTAGAGAAGACTATAACGTTTTGCATGCACTCATCTTATCCCATCTTAATTTCATTATTATCTACATTATTCAAAATATGTTATTTATGATCACCATTGATTATTGATTATAATAACCTATTTGACTGAGAATAGTATATATCGAACACTTCTGAACGTCACCTTTTACTTATATAGATATAAACAAGAAAAAATAATGCAATATATATTATAAAAGAAACAAGATCACTATACATATGGGAGCAGTCCGACTAACATATGTAAATTAATACAGATTCATAGACAACATGAATAATATCTGAACACAGGTTTTATAATGCATATGTGTCACATGTAATTCGTTCATGTTATTTTCTGACGTCTTAATTTTAGATTTATAATGAGTTCACATACCCGCCTGATATATTTGTTTGCTGTGGCTGAAATCCCTTTTCATATTCTAATATGGAAACTATAATCTAAACATATACAATCTAAACACACATCCAACAAAGATATCTACCACAATTCAAAAGAGAAATATTAATAACATCAGTTAATAAAGTAAGATTGGGTCTAAGCACTCAAGCAGCAGTGATGTTGGAATTGGATCAAGTTAAATGATTTTTGGTGCACTCTTCATCACGATTTTCCGTACGGAATCCATAGAGACAGGTTCAAATGCTCCTAATGGTTATCGCTGAAATTATGTATCTTAACTATATCGTGACGCGTCAATTGATTTTGTGTTGTCAAGCGTTTCTCTAATGGTTCGTACTTTGTCCCAGAAGAAATTTGCAAATAGGTCCGGAAGGTCTACTGGATAGAAGGTAGTTGTAAGTAGTCAACGTTTGTTCCTTGACGTTAGTTTGTTAGTTATCTCGAAGAAGTCTTTGTAGCTGGAGCTCTTTGTGATCTTAGTACTGTAGTGGGATAATTTGGCTAAATGGACTATGTTTGTAACGTTCTTATTAGTGGCTTCATAGATTTGTTTAGGAATAGTGAGTGTGGTGGAAAGTCAAAGCCTCTCTGCTTTCCGGCGATATCTTTTAGCACGGCGAAGCTGGTCCAGAACACTGCGACAACACGGAGAACACTGTGTTCATTGATACTCTGCATTTGGTGGCTGGGGCATGTTTTTCAAGCAATAAACGCAAGCAGTTATCGAGTTTTTCACAGTAGAAGGTACGCAAGTTGTTAGGTTCTCTTTGATGTCATGCATTAGTTTTGGTTCTATTTATCATACGGAGGTTTCTCTTAGTAGCAACTAAAGGTTGAGGGTTAGGGACTGATACGACGAGATGGCATATAATGCAGTGGTGATCTGATGCAAGTTCATGGAATACAAGGGTGGATTGCAGAATATTGCCATCAGGTCTATGAAGAATCCAGGCTAAAATGTCACTAACTTTATGGGTGGGGTGGTTAACTGACTGTTTAATTTTGAAAACATGAAAGCAATGTAGAAGTGTTAACGTATATGAGATTCCAGGACGGTTAAAGTAAAAGTTACCACCTATCGCATTTCCATACTCCGGAATATTCGGAAACTGCAACAAAATGTGCGATTCAGACCGCTTGTTTTTTCTATTAGGAGGAGGGCGGTAGAGACAGAAAAATGAACTGACCTTTGTTCCAGTGTGAGTGTTGTTTGGACTAGTTCAAGCGATAAGTGGCAGGAATTGAAGGTTGTGTTGTACTTACGACATGTTATGATTAGATTCTTTGTGATGACATCAATTCCACCTTTGGGAAAGTTGCGGCGGAACGACTTAATGGAGTAAGCAGTGGATGTTAAATCCGTGCACTTCGGGTCATCCCCAGATGTTTATAGACATGTTTCTGTCAGGACGAAGACTTCAATATTCTGGTCGTTGATAAAATTAACTATTTCTGTGCGCTTTTACAGTGGTTTTACTGACTACGGATTGACTAAAGCAATACGCAATGGTATATATGGGACAGTTGAGACAACGGTTGACGATTTAAGATGGATTAGAAGTAGGTTAACACAATTAACGGCCACATGTTTAAATTGTTTATCTGTTATGGGCGAAAGGGAGATAACTAGAATTCTTCTTCCTATTCAATGCCGGCCAGCTATGAAACAACGTTTCTTATTTCGCTTCCGTTTACATTTAAGTAATGACGAAAGTAGTGTCAGTTCTTTAAGTCTTGAGCACATTGTAGTATGAAGAGCCAAGGTGTGGTCATTTCAAGCAATTAACAAGGGTATATCATTCCGTAATCGGGTTGACTGGCGATCACGTGATGGCGGTTTATTAGAAAACAAAGGACGTACTAACAGTGCAACAAGACAGGTGAAAATAATTATAATTGTTCTCATTTCCAAAACAAGGAGATGAAACAGCACCTACCAATTGAACAGCCAATGCATGATGAAACACAATAATGTAGATGAAGATATACAACAAACACATGTATCATGAACAATAGCATAAAAACGGAAGAGATGCGTCAACCTAGTTAAGCGATAAAGGCCATCATTTTTTTCTGAAGTCCATTCCCGGCATGCATATGTACACCGCTTCATCCGGCGAGCCAAACCACTTTGAGGGTGTGGTGTTAACACTGCATCAAAGGCGTATCAACGTATACAGTGAAGTCACCGGCCAATCTGGATAATCTCTGCATATCATCGGCCAAGTGTCATGGGTCAGGAAGCTTAATATGTATCAGTGAACGGTAGCTGTGATCGACCAGCTATGGTTGGAAATGGCAGGAAAGGCAGATATGTTCAGTCATGACTGGTCATCTGCCTACGAAAATGAAACTCCGATATAAAACAGACGGCATGTAGACCTCGCTGTCACCGTTCTGGCTTGCTGCTCTATATCAAACAATGCTCATTTGTGACGAGTAGGTCCATATTGAGCAGACTGAACTCCACCTGAGAGTTCAATTGCGCAAATATGAAGGAACTGTCTACTCCCTATATCTGCACGACTCTATCAAACACTGCAATGAAATGATTTACCCCGAAGAAAAATAATGACTGGTTTGATGGAAAGAACCATCCAGTCAAAGAACTCTTTACCAATCCCACCTACCTAGCCCAAATGCTTAATGGCTTAAATGACTATTGTCTTAGATGTGGGTTTAGTCTACATGACAATTGTCACTTTTTTAAAGATGTTTAGTTGAATTTAATTTTCAAAGCCTCACTTTTTTTACGAATTAGTGAATGGTTTCCAACCAACATCCTAGGCTTTCTATTGTGTTTTACATGATGTGAAATAAATGATGAGATAAATAATAATTAATTCTTGTTTTATGTTCAGACTGTGAAGCAATTGCAGATGTGTTGAGATATCATTTTATAAGAATCAGTCATTTAAAATTATCAATTGGAATTGCAACGTGCTTTTTTATTATTTTGAACTACAGCGCTACCTTGAAATCATATCATTATGGTATCTAACGATCATTGGTCGAATATGAATGGGCAACATGTTCGGCAGGCATACGCACATTTGCTATCAGTTATTCAATTGTGATTCTGGCTAACTGAAGGAAGAATTATTTGTTTAACACGTTCTTGAATATATTTTCATCAATGGTGGAAAATTGTCAGTTTTAGTTTCGTATTCGATAGCATGTTCTTCGCATTAGTTACAACATACGATTATGTTGCATAATAAATGTATTGTTTCATTCCCCATTTTCGTGATATTTATTAACCACCACATCTAAAGTTTGATTATTTAGCGATGCATTCTTGATTTTACGTATGTTTCTCGGGTGCTAATAAGTATGTCAGAATTAAAAGCTTCATTTTCTATTGGGTAACGTTTACTTTGAATAGACTTGGCAAATATTGAACTATAAATTAACCGTTACAATCTCTGTATTGTTTTTGGTTCTTACAACAAATCTACCAATCTATAAATCCCTTAAAAAAATGTAGTGAGGCAGTTTATCGTGAGGTTTCGCACTGGGGCATCCGGCCGCAGACATGTATCATGATGTCCCACCCAGTCACATTATCCTGACACCAGGCCGACCAGTTCTAACACAAACCGTTTTTAATGCAGAGCATCAAGTTTTAAGTCTTTGGTGTGACTCGGCAGTGGATCGGTCAGTACCACTGTAGCAGTAATTTCATTGGTAATTTAGTAGAAAAATGACGATTTAAAACGCATCCTTTGTGTATCCAGTGTGTAAAGACGTTAGTGACGCGGCTATGTTTTTGGCAAGATAAAGTAAATTAAAACCTTGTCAAATAACGTATAGTACAGTAAAGAGTGGTCGAATAGATGGTGCAAGGAAAAAATGACACTGGAAACAAAAAATATCACATTGACGAGCATTTACGCATTTGGTCTGGACGAGACAAATGAGAAGATGCACATGTCATACCATTAACAATATGACGGTCTTCGTCATTTGTATTAGCTTACGCAAGATGACGTCATTTATACCTTCATGTATTTTAAAAGTTAATTCATCAGTGAAACGTTTGTTTGTTTTTTTATGGTTTAAAGAGATTTTTCAGCACAATATAGGCTATACATGGCGGCTAGTATCAATGATGGAGGAAAAAACCGGACAACCCCCGGAAAGAACCTCCGACCCACGAGAAGCTACTGGCAAGCTTTCTCACATAACTACATTTGCCGAATCTTAAAACTCGAACACACGCTTTTCAGCGAAACGTATGTTGAAGCAGCATCATTTATTTATTTGTATGTGCTGCTTTAATATACTCTTTTGTTGCTTCTAACATTGTTAGTCGTCTTAAAGGAATTAACCTGTACTGCTCATCATTGTGGTATCTTTTGTCTATTGAACGTTCTCCCGTGTTCTTGTTTACTTGCACCATCTATTCGACCACTCTGTATTATATTAATTGGTTACTTCATTTGACATGGTTTTAATTTAATTTCTTTTCAAACTTTACACGAGAAAATAAAGATGTAAACTTTTTCACTATATCCGCAACTTAAAAATGATTTAGTTTAAAATCGGAATTGAAATAATTTAGTTGCGTAAATTTAATATATCTAATGAAATATTTACTTTGCGATGAAATCTAGACTATCAGAAACTAAGTTGCCACACGTGAAGAAAGAGAAATGGAAGAGTATAAAGAAGGTTTTGAAATAAAAGTGCCTCCCCAAATTTAAAAGTTCTTAAAATAATTCATTATCATGACAAACAAATACAGATTCTTGGAGAAAAAAAATATAGACAAAACTAATGACCGTGCAAATATTTGTAACAGAATACACTAAACATATTTAAAATTATGTGGTCAGAATTAATTGGAAATATCTACAATTTTGAAAACGTATACATGCTCCAGATTTAAACAGCTAAAAACAATTATAAAGAGTTGTTCAAAGCGCAGTGTGGTCAAGTTTGTTTTATATGGTATCTACTATAGAAATGGCAATATCATCAGTTGCTCCCAGTTGAGAATACCGCGGGATGCTTTGTAACGATTGAGTAGCTATTTGCCCCGATCATTGAGATCATTACATACAGGCCTCCATACATAGTGGAATGTACTGTGTATATCTCAAAAGGCAAATACACAGCATAAACAAGAGAAACAAATGAAGCATACAAAACTGTTTTCGTTTTCCAAACTTTACATGGCTGTATCTACAAGAATTAAACATTTAAATTTACTTTAAAAAAATTATAAAACTATTTGTTTTTACAACGTGTAGCGCATACTGGTAAATATTTGTATTGACCAAGAAATCGTTACACCATATCGTCATGTGTGGTAGTATGTAAATTTGTGTCAGCGCAAATTATATCAAGGATGTTTAACTGTTATAGTAGTAATTGTGGGTTATTCAGAAAATTTAAAGAATTATTTAAAAGCAAATGTGTTTGGTTGAGAAGTCTAGGTAGTTGTTTTTGTCTTGGATTATATCATTTGGATTTACGAAAGGATTATTCCTAGAGTAAGAAAGAGTCACCGTTCACATTTTTTATTCAGGTTTTTTTTTCTTCACCTATTGATTGTCTACATTAGCTTTAATTAAATCGTCACGATCACTGCACCGTTGAAGAACATATTTTAGCACTTATATAACATATATCATAATCATTCTTACAATCTTGTTGACCAATCCTCTTATCCTGCAATGGCAGAAGAAGGACAAGTAGTCATGGGGGGAACCAAAAACAAACCCCATGTAGCATCAGCCATTCCTCAGGGGAACACCAATATAGGGGAAACACTAAAAGGAAGTAGGTCTCGCTTACACTTGTACTTCGAAATAGTAGTGGAAGACAATGTGCTTTTGGCATACCACAAAAAGTCTGTCAGCTGATAGACTTTGGGGGGATGACGTAACACCCAAACAAATTGAGATCTTGGCAGCTTTACAAGCCTTAGGGACGGATATGAAAAAGATCGCAGAGCTGCAGGGCCAAAACGTTTCATGTTCTACCCACTCGATCAGAATGAACCATTGCTACAGTGCGAGTTCTTTAATGTTAAAGGGAAGACTGCACATGTACACGAAGCGGCCCCCTTTGAAAGGGAAATTGGTCCAATGTTGGTAGAGGTGCAAATCCACGGACTTCCATACCAGATCGAAACCCATGAACTAGAATCCAAACTGTTCAACCGATTTGGAGTGCGAAGCAATGGAAACAAATCCGGCTAACTATTGGGGGTATAACACCATAACATCGGGAGTACGAATAATACAAGTGGATAAAGAAGATGCAAAAAAGATCCCGCCCTTTTTTATTGCATAGGGTTTCGTTTGCGGTCCTGGTATACAAATTGAGAACAAGACAGAAAGTGCCCCAAATGCGGTGAGTTTCGACATGGTCCATGGGAGTGCAAGGAACAGGATACACAACCCAAAGGGAAAACATATGCGGACGCAACCGCCGGGACACTAAACAAAACCCCAGAAATAATCGACCAAGTAAGAAATAAGGAAGCAAATGAAACAACCCCAGAATTTTGTGAAAAATGGGTAGATATCCTTACTCCAAACAAAACTGCTAGTAAGGCACCCAAAAGGATGATACCCCAGTTCACAACCACCAACCCCTTTGCAGCATTAACTCATGAAGAACCAGCCGGTTCTTTCAATATTTTGGAAAACATGCTGCCAATAGAAATGTCAACCCCCATACGAGCCAAAAAGACAAGCAAAATCAAGACAGTGAATCTATCCTCATCCCTGGAGGAAAGAATATCGAAGCAGGAAACGCACAAGAAACAAGAGGCCCTGTCTCAATCATGGGAGGAGGGAATAAGGAAAAGGGAAGAAGGAAAACAAACAATTACCTTAGAAAAATCCCCAATAGTCACCCTAGGAAACGCCCAGGGAACACGCGAGGGGGTGAAAAGGGGACAGAAGAGGTAAGTCAAATAGTGAGTACCGTAGATACCATTAATGACACAGCCCCTGACGAAATGGAAATAGGGGATACATTTATTGACACGCTTTTCACTTCACAAGACACCAGTGACTTCGAAATTTTAGACAGTACAGTTAAAACAGCTAAGGATGACCCGGGATCCCCCCAAAAGGGGGAAGATGTAGGGATTTAAGATAAAACACTAGCCACTAACCCCTAGAATAAGCGGCCACCTGGGGAGAAAACACAAATGGAAGAACAAAACTATTGTTTGTTGTCCATAAATGTAAATGGTTTCAGCAAACAAAAAGTAACAAAATTGACACAAATAGGGGACTTTGACTTACTTTTTATACAAGAAACACATAACGGACTAACAGACGAAATAAAGGAATAACTTGAATGGGAGATGGACTGTGTAATAATTAGCAATAACTATGTAGGAGGGGATAAAGGAGGAGGGGTAGCAACTATAATAAAAAAAACGGGATGTAAATGGGAAAGAGTAGATGAAGGGGAGATTTTTAAAAGTAGATTAATTCAATTATAAATTGGAAACAATAATTATGTAAATATATATATGCCAGTTAAAACTAATTTGAAAGTAGCCTTTGCAGCACAATTGATGGAATACTTAGAAAACTACACAACGAAAAATTTGATAATAGAAGGGAATTTTAACTGGGTAAGGGACGAAATAGACAGAAAGGGAAAGCTGACCTACGATGACTTAAACATTAACAATATTGTAATAAATTTGGAGTATGTGTATTTGACAGCATCCCGTTTTTAATTTGTGCGAGTATTTGGTCTTCGGTGCCATGGAAACATTACTAGCCCGAAATAGTTAGCCAGTTAGTAGGAGCAAACATCACAGAGCCGAGTGTTAGTGAATTTGAACCATGCTGGGGTCGTTAGTAGTGAATTTGGGTACAAGCAGAATGACTGTCCATTTTTGTAACATAGTCCATATTAAAATTCCGCGGTGTATAAAAGTGATGTGATTGAAATGGCAGTATTTATGGGGGGAATATAATGGAATGAATAAGTTGGAACTTGGTAGGTACCGTTTATGTGTCCATAGTAGAAAATGGGTGTATGTATATGAGCGTGATACGCCGGAAATTCTGTGGATTGACTGGCCTAGGGTCGCGCAGTTAAATATTTCCCAGTTAGTAAGGGAATACTAGTGTAATTTCTATGGCATGACAAGTTATCGGTACGGAAATCGGATGATAATGAAGAAAAACCATGCGAAGGTGCAGTTAATGGACTCATGGGCAAGTTGTCTCCTCTGGGTCGCCAATTGATTAGAGCAAAGATTATTAATTATAGCAGACACGTCTTTCTTTCCATTTTACAACTCAAGTTGTATGGAAGTCTTTGGAAATTTGGGGAAAACATATGACTTCCAGCGTGACTCGCGCCAGGGTTTTGACACCGCTCGGTCAAGTGAATACCCCTGTGCGTGTAACAATATAATGGAATACACGATGAAGTCTCTAAATTTGATTGATATATACTACGTTCAAATATGCTAAGGATGGAATACACTTACACATACAGGGATGAATTGGCGAGTATAATAGATAAGTTTCGGGGCACATCTTTTTGAACAAATACATATATAAAAGCAGGGATTTCAGAATATCAAATTTCGGACCATAAACTAATCTTTTAAGAAGTAGGAATAAGCAAAAGAATTAAATGGCGGAGGGGATCATGGAAATTAAACAATAAAATATTTAAAAATGAGGAATTTATAAAAGATATTAAAAGGAAAATAGAAGATTTTAAAAATAATCGGAATATAGATATTATAGAAGAGTGGCACAAACTAAAAGTTACATTTCGGAAGATAGCGATATATCACTCAAAAATAAGGACTAGAAAATTTAAATTAGAAATAGAAACTTTAGAAAATTTAATAAACACAACAACAATCCAGAGCACAAAAGAAACACTAGTCTAAAGATTAGCAAATCTAAAAAAGAGCAACATAAGGGGAGGCAAATTAAAGCAGGTATTTTACACAACTATATGAAAACGCAGAAGGGCTGTATAAAAGGGAGGAACTAAGAAGAGGGAGGGAGAACACTAGAATCTTTAAACGCGGGGAGTGAGGTACTGACGGATTAAACTCGAATACTGGATTACATACAGAACTACTATAAGGACCTATATACTTCACAGAAGATAGCAGACGAAGATTTATAAACGTACTTACGAGAGACGGATTGTGAGAAAATTACCTCAGAACATAGAAACAAATGTGAGGAATTTATCTCGCAAGACGAAATCATGGCAACAATAGGGAAACTATCTAAAAATAAAATACCAGGGAGAGATGGACTCTCAGCAGTATTCTATCAAAAATTCTGCGGGGAGTTGTCGCCAGTTTTAGAATGGTTATACAAAAACATTGCATTAAGGAATATAAACATGTCTAACACCATGAGGGAGGGAATTATAACATTAATATGTAAGGGAAAGGGTAATAGGGATGAAATTAAAAATTGGAGACCCATCTCACTACTTAACATTGATTATAAAATTATAAGTAAAATATTAACTGAAAGGGTTAAAGAGTGTCTTGACCATATCATAAATATAAACCAAACTAGTGGGCCAAAAGGTAGGGATATACAAAACAACATTTTAAACATTAAAACTATTACAGAACACATAAATATGACTGGTAATAATAGTGCTATGGTACTAATCGACCAGGAAAAAGCCTTTGACAGATCTGAGCAAAACTACCTATATAAGACACTAGAAACATTTGGCTTTTGGAGAAAACTTCCAAAACTGGACCAAAATCCTTTATAAAGATATAAACTCAGCTGTACAGGTAAATGGGGCAAAAACTGATAAATTTGAAATTCAAAGATCGGTGAGGCCCGGGATGCCCACTATCCATGCTATTATATGTTATAGCAATCGAAATACTAAGTTTCAAAATTAAAACAACTAAAAAATAGTAAGGATCAAAGTTCCAAATATTTAAGAAGAAGTGAAGATGATGCAACATGCGGACGATTGTACAAACTTTATCCAAGATGATAATTCCTATAATGTACTAATAAAGGGATTTTAAAAATTTGGGAAAGTGTCGGGATCTAGATAAATCCCGACAAAACAGAAATTTTATTAATAGGAAACTGGAGAGGTAAGAAACATGGGCTACCTGCTCTTTTAATTAAAGACAATATAAAAACGTTAGGTATACATTTTGGAAAAGACAAAATGAAAAGTAATCTAAAGGAAATCAGGGAAAATATACAAAAAATTCTGCAAATCTGGGCACCTATGCCAATATGCTTACTGGAACGAGCACAAGTTGCCAAAAATTACATGTATGTGCACCTGAATTATAAACTAAAATCGGTAGACATTAAAGACGCAACACTTAAAAAAATAGATAACGAAATTATTAAATACTTATGGGGCTTTAAAATGCACTAGACCAACAAAAAAACTTCAATGAGGGAAGGGAAAAAGAGCAACATAGGCCTCCCCCACCCGACTGTAATTAAATGTCGCCGAAATGTCCACTGTGCAAAAACTACACTTTCTCAAAAAAAAAACATATTATCACTCAATGCAAATCTATCATAGAGAGAAACGATATAATTTCTAATATTAACAAAATGTATTATATCTAGACGGGAAATTCTCTAGAGATGTATTACACGAAATAGCCAAGTTTATAGTTAGGAATATGATAGCATGCGGACCAGTTTTTAAAATAGGGGAAAAATTAGATAGAAGAGAGGGACAGGGACCTCAGGAATGAGAAAGTACTAGCAATGAAAACACGGGGCTAAATCACATGGCGCTACGCGGAGTTTGCAGTCCCGTGGAAGCGCTGGAAAGCAAACTCACCTAGAGAATTAAGCACAATCAACACAACTCACGCATTATATGGTCTACTTCTTTAAGATAAACCATACCCCCTGGAACGAGAAGGGAAGTTAAAGGGAAGTTAAAATTATTTTTCGGCATGGAATAAGGAATTAAAGATAAATAAATAAAGGTCAAAAAAGATCGAGACGGGTGATGTACAAACAAAATAAAAAAATGTACGGATCCCGTTTCGATCCAAGTAGACCTAATATATAAATAAGGTAGATTACAAAACATGGAACACCATAAAGCAAACATTAAAACAATAGCTTGGAAACAACCATTTAAACTAAAGTTAAGACACCATGTGTTTGTACCAAATTCAAAATTTTTAAATATAAATTTAATATAACTATAATATTTTTTTTAAAAAAAAAAAACCGTTTAGGGGTCTTTATATGGTTAAACAACTGGGAACCTTTTGATCAAAAAAGCTATACTTACAAAATATACTGTATACATATGTATACATATAGCAACATACAAATAGCACAAGACAAATAACACACACAGGATACAGGTAACCCCTAGCCAGGGTTAACTTTAAAATAATAAACACAAGTAACCCATGATGGGCCTTTGAGCTCGAGTGAAATTGTCATAGAAAACATTAAGGACCAAATATCCTCCTATTTTCATATAATCCCGATGGGACAAAATTAGGGTTAGGGTAACTAAATGGAATATCTTAGAAAACACAAAAAGTACATATCAGGGGCTCACACTTATACATAAAAACACGTTTTCTAGTTTTTTGCAAACGAATATATATATATATATATATATATATATATATATATATATATATATATATATATATATATATATATATATATATATATATTATTTTCAAATATTAAATCTTTTCTTTCTGTAAAGTGTTTGTATACGTTTTAATACCAATACGATTACATCAATATATTTGTGATTTCCATTTCAGTCATATGTGTTTAAAAAACTGTTATATCATCTTAAAGTCATTTTTTACCCTAGTTTAGGTTTATGGTCTACCGTCTATCAAACTAAGTTTTTTCTTTCCAACGTGTTCTGTAAAATATTTACCTCCACCCTTATCAGATATTTGATCTCACTTTTGCGATATTAGTTTCACTTATGCCTGTTTCAAGAAACATAGATCAATTGCAAAATGTGTTTGTGTCCATAGTTGTATATTTTAAATGCTTTAAATAATGTAGCGTAAAAGTGAGTAGCATAAACTATTTTGTCGTTATTTTCTTTATATCATGTTTATGCAACGCGTTAGTAGGATTTTCAGTTAACTATAAGTTAAATGTATTGATCGCATTTGGAATGGTAATAGAAGCATCCAAAACATATTCATTCTCTTGCTAATGTGCCTATTTTGTGTACGTTTCGCCTACATTAGATCCACAAACAATTGGGGCTCTAATTTTAATTAGTTATATAGTATATGTTCATTACATGCTAGCATACGAATACTTACATCATTATACTGAAATTAGTCATTCCGATGGCTGATCTCAAGAACAGCTTTTAATATAATATAAATATAAATAAGCTGATATAAATGTATCTTTCTTTCCAAAAACTTTTTCTTTATCTGTGTTTAGACTGATATTGACATGATTTATATCGTCGAGTAGTGTAATAAATTTGGATATGAAAAGATTTGCATGAATATGTACATAACATACTTAACGCATTTCGTCTTCATACTGCCTATTACGTTAATCTTGCCTTCAAAGTCGTTCATGAATATGTATCCATATTAAAATATGTTTATATAGATTCGCTATATTGTGCCAGATGCGGAAAAAAAACAGTATTCATATTTGGATTGTTGAAATCGACAAGTCAAACATTTCTGATTTACTTTTATGTTGTTTTGTAACATCACTAACTTTGGGCCTTACAGTTTCTTACCAATATTTTTGCTTTAACAGTAGGTTTAATAGCTATCGCACCTTCCTAAATCATTTAGGTTTATCACAATATAAATATGTGCGGGTATTCAAGGTTAGGCTGGATTTTTAATCATTTAAAGTCAATAAATTGGAATGGCATCCGTAGCCTCCATAATATTTGAGTTATATTAACAATTAAGAAATGAATTGTATGTATTGGGACTTAAAAGTATTATTGCACTCATAACTAATGAATGTTATGGTCATGGAATATTCCGGATAATTTCGTGTGATAAAATATTAGTAGTTTGGGGCTAGTTGTGTTTTATATAAATATCAATGGTCAAAAGACAACGGGGTACTTTTCTTTTGTAAAAACAATGACTAGTTCTGAAATGATGGTAGTATTCTTTTCTGAAATTTTATTATACAATGTAGGACTGATCTCGTGTATCAGAGCAAACCAGTACTGGATTACATCGATTGTTATTTATTCATGCATTGAAATATTGGGTTGGCTTTAGTAGACTTAAAACTTTCATTTCTCTTGAGGTCTAATGATCTCTATCCCATATAACAGGTAGCGAAATAAAGAAATATTTAGAGACATACAGAGAGATTGAATAACGGAAGGCCTGAAAAATCACACAGAAGAAAAAAACTGTTCAAAGAAAGAACAAACGAAACTTAAGACATATACCCATACAATAGAAAATGCAGAAGAGAACAAAGAAATAGTGTTCCGAATAAAAATAATTATATTATATACTACGACACATTAATGAGACAGGTGCCCGTGTCGTTACAGGGAATGCTTGTGTAGAAATAAAAGGGACAATTCATCGAGGTTTTTCAATCAACCCCTAGGTCTTATCAAATGTATTTGAACTACGCATCTTAATTTGGACATACATTCAAAAGTTCAAGCTATTTAGTAGCAACGCCATGTTTATTTATTATACGGGCGTGGCAGCTGATAACCAGTAATATAAAAGCGAGGGTCAAGTGAAAAAAAAATTCACCTAACCTCCTGACGGCGACTTCCAAAGATCATTTGAAATGGTAAGTTCAAGGCTAATTTTCCACTAACGTCTTGTTTCTATTTACTTTATTTCTTCATTTTTGTGTTTAGTTGCTGTCACGCAATAATTCTGGGAAGATTATTTAGGAAATAAAATTACAACAAATTCAATATATATTAAACGAACTCGAAAAAAGGAGTCTTTACCAGAACAGTTGCATGTTCAAAAACTTTTCTTTTTAAATTTATGATTTTACTATATTTCATCATCATTATATTTTATTCAAATCGCAATTCTTCTTGCGCACGTAAACTCTCATTACGAATTGATACTTCAATTTACAACATTTAATCGCTTTTATCCATTTGATCGCAAAAATATCTTATTACATATATTTCAGTTGGCGGCTTTCTGTGTCGGACTAGCCATTTTGCTGGTACAGAATGGTAAGTTCTGTGTTATTTATATAAATGTTCATAAACAACACAATATCAAGACTAATGATTACATTGCTTTAACAGTCAGTGAAGAATACATTTGTATATTTAGTAGTAAGTAAAATATAACTTATTCCGAAATCTGTAAAACGTAGTTTTTCTTTGATTTTATATATTTGTAAAACAATATTCGTCAATTTGCATGTTTTTTCTCCATGATGTGCGTCGCTGCTATTAACGGATGCATCAATTAAAATACGTTCCAAAATTTAACTATTTTTGGGACAGGGGCTTTTCAAACGGTTAGTCTGATATATAAAGTCTTTCCTCAAATAAATCGTTGTCTTCATACAAACTTGCAACGATTATAATTCTGGTTAATATATTTCTTGCGCTGATAGATACAGCGAACATTGATGGGTGATGGGTATCTGTAGAAACAGTGGTTAAATCATACCAGACTCCAGAGAGATACACCTTTAAACAAACGATTTGCAAGTGTGTGTGTGTGTGTGTGTGTGTGTGTGTGTGTGTGTGTGTGTGATTTGTATTTGTATCATAGCTTTAAAACATGCAGTGATATCGTAACGATATAGTGCGGTAATTAGTAGTGATGTCTAGCACTGGAACATGATACCGTAGACATGTAACATGATGTCCCACCCAGTCACATTATCCGACCGGTCCTAATGATACCCGCTTAATGCCGAGAGCCTAACTCGACAGTTTATTAGTTCCATTATTAACAGGTTTTGGTAGGATTCGGCCGGGGATTTTACCCGCGACGTCCCGCATCCGAGGAGGACGCTCTAAACTCTAAAATGTGAGTTTTGCAAAACAGATGCTTGGTTTAATTTTATTTTATTTATTTCTCCATAAAGACGTGAATTATGTAGCCTTGGCAAGCGTGCGGTCGAGTTAGGTAACAGATGCTGAACCTACATTTAGATGTCAAATAATTTCAATAAGTAAATAAAATTACATATTTTGCTATCAATATATCCTAGTGAAATTAGGTACAATGTATGATGAACAGAACATATAAGTCGTGAAAGTCAGGCAAAATGCTAGGTGCTTTTCTTTTTTAAAGTTATTTTAAATCGCTGGCAGAAAACAATGAAAATTATGTAAATGTCTTTAGACAAAGCTAAATTTATAATAATAATAATAATAATAATAATAATAATAATAATAATAATAATAATAATAATAATAATATTATTATTATTATTATTATTATTATTATTAATATTTGTTTATAACACAGGCCATCCGCCCAAGCCTCATTTATGTATAAAAATATGGGACAATCACAAAACAAAACAGTGATAGTATAAACACAATGATTCTCTCGACATTAAAGATTTTGCTAGATAAATTGCGTAGTTATGTACGATATCAATATTAGGATTGATGCTCTGGATAAAGTAATATAACTTTAGGTATGCCTTTCTAAAATTAGCATAGGTTGTAAATTTGAAACTAATCTTCTATACATGCACGAAAGGGCGTAATTTTTTAAATATGGAATATGTTAAAACCCACTATATTTGCCATTATCGAAAAGGTAATAGAAATTATGATAGAATCGTTATCTATCCTTTAAATATAACTCGTCATTTAATTCTTGACGAAAAAATATCTTTACAATGATAATAAAAAGAGTTTCGAACTACCCACCTATTTATTAATACAGACATTCCTCATTTGGTATGAATATTGTATATTATTAACTTTATTTACCTTACAGTCGCAGTGTTTGTCACATGTCAGTCATAGACTATTATTTTGTTTAGGGAATCTATTATCTGCTATCCTTAATAGTTTCAACCGGCACATAAGAATTATTAAATATATATTACTACCCGCATGTCTTCCCATGATAGATACAAACATATTGCTTGTATTTTGTAATACAAATACAATACGTATAGAATGAAGTATGTACAGCTTCCGTGTCATTTGTTTTGTAGAACCCCCAAAACGTCCGATCCATAATTGAAGATTGGTATTATTTTAGTATCAGGTATTTAGAACAGATTTTTTTTTACACAGATTACGTGTAGCCTTTAACACAAAAGGTGCCTTTGCTGCTTCTCTCTTCGAGATTTTCTAACACACATACCATTATTTTATCCCTAGACACTTAGACACTGCATTACAAATTGGAGACTGCATATCTTTTATAATATTTCCCTTTTTGAAAAACTACAATTTTGATTTTATTTTCAAAGTTAATTTTTAATTTCTTGATGTTGCAGTAATCTTGTCTTTTTTCGAATTCTTTGATGATAAGGATAAACTTCGGCAAAAGACAACCTAGTGGTCTGCGTGCAAATGGGCAATACACTTTCGAATTCCAATGTCACATAGTTATTCAGGTCAGAAATGTGTGACTTTAAATCAAGTAGAAATATTACTAATAAATTAGGTGATGAAACATAACTTTGTCGTACTCATTTCTGATAGTAAAATATGTATTTCAAGCCAAGCCGAGTTTTCATACAAGCTTTGACATTTTTATATTTGATATTCGATATTGTGAGCATTTTACTGCTAATGTATAATCTAATAATCGTTTGTAAATTTATGATAACGAAACCATCTTTCAATACGGTCAAATGCGTCTTCATAATCATTAAAACAACCCTCTGGTTCCGCAACTATTTGATATCAGTCTGCTTAAGGTAAATATATTATCTACAGCGACATCTCCACCTCCCAAGCCAGCTTAATATTCGCCAAAAATTACACTAAAAGTTTAATTGTTTTGATCCAGTTGGTCCGTATTTCATCT
Organism: Unio pictorum; assembly: GCA_030141615.1. Classification (NCBI taxonomy): domain Eukaryota; kingdom Metazoa; phylum Mollusca; class Bivalvia; order Unionida; family Unionidae; genus Unio; species Unio pictorum. The sequence continues at coordinate 22,532,303 of JARLTB010000220.1, read as the reverse complement.
AAAACTGAAGTAAATGTTTTTGCTGAAGACAGGTGATTGATTAATTCCTCTATTATTTTCACTCATACGTATATTAAATTCATGTGGATAGATAAAAAAAAACTTAATTGGTGCAACACGAGAAATTTGCAGAATCAATTTACTGACAATAGTGTTTCACATAGGCACCGTAATATACCCAGTTGCTTTCTAAAATCACTCGAATGGTCTTCAATTGCTTGTATTGTATAAGGCTTTATAAATGTTTATATTATGAAACACTTTCATTTTACTTTCCACATTATCATGGCCAATATTAGTCTTTTGTTTCGCTTAAACAGAACTTTGGGTACACTTCAAATTGTATATTAAACAATTTTGCAATGCACTGTGAATTCTTCCGTTCGTGGTGTTTGGACATTTCAAAATAATCCAGAAGCTATTCGAGTCTTTGAGAGTTATTTTTCAAGACACACCCTTTATTTTCTCTCAGTAGTTTCCGCTTGTGCATGTTTGCTTTTTTATTACATACTTATATATTTGTTATATAAAGCCCAGTTATCTGACATATTATTAATTCTGAAGTTTTTAAGTGCGCGATATTAAGATAATTTAAAGTCTAGATTATACCAAGATTGTTTATTAACTTCAGATACTCTACTTCTGGTAGTACTACTACTAATAATTATAATACCGGTCCATTGAATTATAATCATGTTGATTTTCATTACTTTAATGGACTTTAAATTCGTGTTAATAGTTGTATCATGATCTCTTCTGCTTACATATCTTATATGAATAGTTCATATTCTTTTGCATCAAATAACCGGAATAAACATTTCCATAAAGTTGCAATTGTTTTCGCAAATGTCTTGCATTTATAAAATATACGTGGCATTTGTCACTAACAAGTTACACTTGAAGGAGTGTTGTATAATTTAAAGCTATTACTCCAGAGCCTCTCTCTCATGTAATCTATATCTTCATACTTAAGTCCAAGGGCAATAAATGAAAGAAAATTGCAACTACAAAAGCAAATATAATATGTAGTTATCGTTAACTCCCGATAATCATTATTGTCCTAACAGATACAGGAAATTATTTCATATTTATATCATACAACCCTATGTAGTCCAGCACATCTTAAGTTTTGTATCGCATGCAATCAATTATGTTTATAAACTAATATCTGTAAAACTAAAAAATAACTTGCATAGCAACTATAGCATCAATATATTCCCATATAATATACATCTCATGGATTCTAGTCATATCAAACAAGTTTGCATACAAAATACAATCAAACAATTTAAAAGTACGTGCAATTAAAATTGTGTACTTTAATGATGTTAACTTTATAGCTTGTGCACCAAACACTAAACCCTGTCTTTCTTACAAGACATTCACCAGGTCCCTTTCGTGTTTCACGAGGCACAAAGTATTATGTTGTTTCTAGCCTTCCTCAAAGTCAAACTTCTCCCTCTCAGACAAATGTCCGACTAAAGAATTTCGATCCAGGTTGTCACGTTACATTTATATTGCTTCCATGGCGTACGCCTTAATTTCACTCATCCAATCATAAGCAGTGGCTTATAAAACAGAATTCCTAAGACAATCATTTATGTCGTCAGAAAGAATCTATAAATTACGTTCTATAACATTTCAATAATCCTTTTCTCAGAGCCGTGTTTAGATATCCAGCCAATTACATAGAATCGGAACACTGACTTATTTTACTCGTTTTACGTTTTAACACTGATATGGACGAAATTAAGAACAAAGGTCGAAATTAGATTTCACAACGACTCCACCGCTAAATATATAATAAAATCTTAAGCATTCAACTTTAAGGATCAATGCTTTTTTCAAACTTCGATACATCATATATATATATATATATATATATATACATATATATATATATATATATATATATATATATATATATATATATATATATATATATATATATATATATATATATGTAGATGCAATATATGTTCAAATATAATAGAATGAAACATTTAATGTGGTAATATTTTAATTGAAGAGGACATGGATTGCAATTAAAAGAAAAATGAGTCATGCAATGCGTCATCCAAATTTAAGAGTATCCAATATTTGTCTCCCTTAAACAATCAAGTAGTTGTCTCCCTTGATATTTAATATAGAATGGATCCAACGGTTAGAATATTGCTTTTCAGTCTTCGTCGACATAGTCTGATTGTCTGTCTATTATGCACCCTGCTTTGTACTCCATTGTACGAAGACAGGTGGCAAATTGTCATGTGATCAAAATAAAAAACGTTCCTAAAGACATATGGGCAAGGCTTGACAATTCAATTGTAGCAAATGCATTATGTCATGTTTTGTTTTATTGACTGAATACGAATCGTCGTTATCTTTCCTTCTTGCTTAAACAGCCAAAAGTCATCACTAGCAGGCCAACACGATAAAAGTGTTTTATTATTGGTGGTTATTTTCCCGCTGCGTCATACCAAATATTCCTTCTTCAATGGAAGAGATCGTACCAAGCAGTGAACCAGACCCAATAAAAGCGAGGCATCATGCCTGTCTATTAAAACCCGAGCATTTGATTAGGAAAATATTATATTAGTTTATGCTAACGATAATTATCAGCTATGATGCGCCATTTGAAAGAGAAACGTTCCTAATTGGCTGTCTACACGTCTTTTGTAATTAACAATGTCCATGAAATGTGGATCTGTCATTGAGATTCAAAAACGTTGGATATAAATACTCTCAAATCAATTCCGTGTCAGCGAGCCTGTCGAACATGTAACTTATAAAATGCCTACTTGCCATTTATGGAAAATAGATATCACCTTTTTGGAATTTGGCAACTAACATACATTTAAATGTTGAACAGAGCTAAGGTTAGAGAGAGGATACTTTTTGTGTCAAATTGACATTAAAGTAAAGACGTTTCTGCTACCTGGGGCTAGGGGGAATTCTGATCTTGAAAAACGTGTAGAGGGGCTTCAATTAACACATATGGTGATATATACTTTATGTATTTTGTATATTTTCAATCTATGGTAAGTCTGATCTGTTTCAGTTATCAACATTCACTGCACTTCCATAATACCCGTATGGATCAAATCGTTTTTTGAAACCTTACAATGAAATATATTCATCATTTGATTTTCTAACTTCTAGACTTTTTGAAGTGTCACAATTTTGCATAACTATATAATTACATATGTATATCAGCTCCCCAATGTGTATTGGTTTTTTTGTTACAGCTCTAGACACTGTTCAATGTAAAGAATTCTATAATTACATATGACTATCGACATTCCCAATGTGAATTGCTTTATTGTTACAGCTCTAGAACACTCTTCAATGTATACATGTAACAGCAATATCTTAAAGTGTATCGTCAGAAGACGCCAGTATGCAAAGAGGGTTAGTCATTATTATTAAGTTTAAAGTATTGCATATATTTACAATTTTCAAGAACATCTTTCGGTAATAACGTTATATATACTTTTTTTTGCGATTTCTGTCTTTAACAGAATGCATGATAGTACTAGCAGTTGTGGTGTTGGTCGTTGTAGTAATGACAGAAGCCGCATTTGCATCATCAGTAAAGTCTGTTTTAATACTATAATTGTTTGATAATTTTCTAAAGCTAAACTAATTTATTTGAAAAATGATTTGTTATAGCTAGCTGTTAAATATCTAATGGTAAGAGTTGAGTTGCATATACTTTCTCTAATGATGAAAAAGATATTACATGTGCAGTTTAAACAGTTCAATAACCGATATAGTATGCTACCATTAAACTGAAACAATAAATTACTAAAATCAAGTTTTCAATGTTTGCTTTGTCTTTACAAAGCTGTGCATCAGGTAACTAGAAATGGAAAACATTGTAGCGATAACAAAAAATTTTAATGTTCATTCTGGAAATAAATCCGAAATGCATTTAAAATCATGAACCAATTACAAATATATTGTATCTGTAACAGTTAATGTCTCGTAAATGAGACAGTAAGCGAATGGTTAAGTTCTTTCACATACATTTTAGTTTTGAGTTATGATCTTGCAAAATTACAGTATAAAAAAGGTTATGGCGATTTAAAATAAAATAATGTTACCCGTTGTACATTCATTACCTTCGTATGATATCAAAAGTAAAATATAATCAATGATTTTGATCGTAGATCATTCACGGAACACCTAATTTATTCACTGGCACTAACTCGAGTCAAAACGTGGGGTGGACAGTCGTCCAACAGCGAGATAAGAACAAACCAAAGAAAACAATCCTGGGAGTTATTCTGTCCTACTGCTTGTTTCGGTATTTGTGTTTCTTACTCTTGTAAACATTTTCCATATGATCATAATAATGTAACAAAACGATTTATATTAAATCTTTTTGTTACAGTTATTTGTTACAGTGTGGAAATTTCGTTAATGTATCATGACTGCTTTTATTGTCTCGACCTTCCAGACATATTTGCCCATTTCTTCCTTGAAAGCGTACACACCACTTGAGATAAGCTTGACAACACAATTTCAATGGAATCGTCGTCACCGTACAGTTACGATAAAAAATATCAGCAGCACCCATTGGGAACATTTGAACCTGTCTCTATGCATTTAGTACGGACGGTCGTGTTGAAGTGTCCACCAAAGTCATGTGAACTTGATCCAATGCCAATATCACTGCTGCGTGAACGCTTAAAATCGATATTGCCTTCACTAACTCACTGATGTTATTACTCTCTCTCTCTCTCTCTCTCTCTCTCTCTCTCTCTCTCTCTCTCTCTCTCTCTCTCTCTCTCGTCACAATGCACTACCTAACCGTTTATAGGTAGACAAATGATAGGAAGTCACCAATTGAATTGGGGTTATCAGTAAAATGGGTTTGATAAACCAGGGCTCGAAAATATCCCCATTAAGATAACATTAATCACGTTACAAAATCTCTGGATGACATACGTGAACCATGTCCTTATTTTCACCAAGTGTTTATCTGGTTGACCTGATATACATGTGTGTCAGGGAAATTTATGGCCAATTAGATACACGATAATGATATTGAAAACACGTGTATAATATCACTTATTGATATTGTCTTCTTCTTAAGATGCTAATTGCAGTAGATTAACTTTATATAAATGATAACTTGATGTTAGATGCCTATAGTTGAATATCTAGATGCTATATATTTTTTTCATAACATTTTCTGTTTAAAATACATTTTCAATGAGCTAAATGTACTTAAATACAATTGGTTAATTTATTGAAAATTTAGCCTTTGAAGCCACACGTATTTGTTAACAACAGCAACAACAACAACAATAATAATAATAATAAGAATACTAATAATAATACGTTTTCCTATGTAAACTATGTGAGAACCTGTAATTGAAGACGACCCAATTAAAATAATAATTGGCCTTCACTTCTGATGTAAATGAAATACACATATTATTAGTTATCGTGACAAATAAATAACATAGATTAATCCAGATTCACCACCGTCCGCCCATCAGCTCTCCGCGAAAGCTGCAAGTTCTCGTGCTTATTTCAAAGAGGTACCTTTATCAAATTTCGTTAAATCAGTTTCTTAAAGCTTTGAAAGAGAAATTAACTAACAATGTACAGATTATTCAGGTTTGCGTCTTCGAGGAGTATTTTGTCACTTATACCACATTCACATGTCTATTGAAATAAAATAAACCCATGTAAAATTTGTTTGCATCCCAAAATTGAAATTACTCCCCTTTATGAGGGAGACAGTAGCACTTAAACAGCTACAAATAAATACAAAGAAATTAAATAAATATAACCCAATGATGAATTAACTGATGGAAAAAGACATTTGAAAACCAAAGAAATAATTAGGCATATTAATTATTCTGATTACGAGTGACTCAGTCAAAGTTTGTCATTAATTTATTAATCAGGCAAAGTCGTTGACATCTTAAAACCGAATTGTAAAAGTTTGCAAAAAGTGATTATTAACTGCCGTCTAAGAAGCTAGACAAGCAATCGAAGTTCCAAATAGTTTCAATAAAATCAATTAATCTGCCTAATTTATCAGTTTAGTGACAGGTTGACGACTTGGTATCCATTTTCGTATCTGTCGTACGTCCTGCACAGTAATCAAATACCTGTATAACCTAGGTGTGATTTAGTTTTTATGGCATTCACTGACGGGCAACATGAAGGGACAGAACACGAATACACCCATAAACCTCTTAAACAAGGTATATATATATATATATATATATATATATATATATATATATATATGGCTAAACCGCTGCATAGAGCAGTGACTGAAAATAGGGTTGACTTTTAACCAACCACATCAAGAAGAAGGAAATGAACATTGGGCGAATCATTTTCAACCAATGAAATATCATATAGCTGCAGTAAGCAAGATTATATGTGTTTGATTGGGTTCCCGGCTCTCTTATTATCTAGACATGTCTACTCTTTGTTATCGGAAAACTGACTTTGATAGAACAAGCGGCATTGGATAAAGAAAGATCTTATAATAGAATCCGTGTCACTTGTTTAACGGCGACGAACTAAAATAGTTGTTTAAAATTTTATGAAAGAGATTATTTTTTTAATTAAGAATACAATTTTTCGTTTCATTTTAGCTTTTAGAACTTTTGTCTGGTATCTGTGGAACAGAACATAACAGGCAAAACTGTGACTCATTTCATTGCACAAAGACCTGTTAGCACCATGTACCTTGTTTATCATAGAATCATACAATCTTCATATTAGCTATCGTTACAGAAAGAATCCGTAATTAATTCATTTGTGTAAATATGCCATATTTTAAACAAACTGGACTCGTCGTTGTCACGCGAAACGTACTCTTTTTGTTATTATGATATAAATTTGGAATCAATACAATTTGAGAAAACTCATAATGTATTTAGCCACTCACCCTATCTTAAAGGTAAAACTGCCGTATTTGAAGTAGGCCAAACATCGCAGTGGGCTCTTATTGTGCAATTGACTTTACGACAGAAGGTAGATCGCTCCTCCTACCGAACACGTGACTTGACAACCGCTTAATCTCCGAGAAACATTATGTGAAAATGGCTGGCGTGATATCATTATAATATATATCAGACGATACTGGTGAGCAATATTTGTAAAATGAAACAACTCTGAGACAGAAGCAGAAAGCGAGAGCATTTATCCATCGCTTGCACTTCCTTATGTTACGTCGGTATGCGGAGAACTCTCCCCATGGAGAACTCGCCCCCACGTATCTGGAGAAGTCGCCCCAGAGTGGTTGGAGAAGTCGCCCCAATTTTTTGGAGGAGTCATCCCAAAACTTCTAGCCCAAATAACCTTTTAATTACATAATTAAGTCATCTTTTACGTGATTTATAGTTATATATATATATATATATATACACACATATATATATATATATATATATATATATATATATATATATATATATATATATATATATATATATATATATATATATATATATATACTCGATCGCAAAAGAGATATTAACTAAATTAAAGCAATATCATAGCAATACTTATAAGGACGAAATTAAGTCTGTATATAATCTAATGAATGACGACAGTATAGTGATTAAAAAGGATGATAAGTCAAACATTATTATTAATGTGAATCAAGATAATTATATTAAAGAAGTTGAACGTCAATAAGAAATTAAATAAAAAATGTCAACATGCAATAATGAGATCGCTAAAAATAGTAATTCAATATGTAAGGAATTTGATAGTTTCCATCTTAACATACGTACACCTCAAAAATAATCTGATAATTTCAATCTTGTTATCATTAAGTGTAACACCAACATTCCGCATGCAGATGGTATTGAAGCGTGCAAATATTTTCTTGATAACAATCCTAATAATAGCACTCTATTTAGCGAATATTTTTGTAAAATGATAAAAGCTTATCTTGGAAAATGATTATTTTCAATATAATAATACAAATTACATGCAAATAATGGGTACATCAATGGGTATTAATATGGCTCCTTCATTCTCTTTCTTAAAATGTGTGAATTAGAAAACGATTTCATTCAGAACGAAAAGTTTAATCCATCTCTTTGGTTCAGAATTTTAGATAACATATTTATGATCTTGAAGTATTCAAAATGAAGAACTGATAAAATAACTGATCGCCTCATTTTTATATGTAATTGACATTAAAAATATTGATAACACAAATATTATTAAAATGCATATAATGATTTGAAGAACAGAGCAACAGAGACAGATAACATTTATTAAGTACAGAAGCGGAGTTGATCAAATTGAACAGTTAAAAATTGCAAATTTTATAAATTTAATACGTTATTAAGTTGAGCGAGTTCTCCCATGGCGAGTTCTCCATGGGGCGAGTTTTTCACTATTCAGTTACGTCTTGGTTTCGGGAAGGGAATAAACTTAACTCCTCCAATTTTACGATCTGGATAACAACTATCAGAATTGCACTGCCCCCATTGCATTGTTAATCGAAAAAATAGCCGAACCGTTGCAAAATTGGTAAATATATACAATAGCCGAGTCAATATCCAAAGAAGCAGCTTGTCGGAGGAATATGGCGGACGAAAACCGTACCAGGAAGTGTGTATAATAGCGCTCCCTGATTGGTCAAACGAGCAGAATGATTGACAACTGGCGATAGGTCAATACTGATTCGGTCTCTTTAATTGACAGTTCCAGCTTAAGCCACACCGAGGGTTTTCGTGCCAGAAAATCTTTAAGGGTAAATTATATTTGATTCTTGTGTTCAACACGCATTTCAAACTAAATGCAAACCTGGATCAGAAGCCTAATTTGTAAACCTGCCATCTTGCCTAGAAACGACCGGTCACAGAGCTTAAATATGAGCTGCGATTTGTAAAGTAAAAGGTGGATAATTATTTACCCTTAACAAACAAAGATGTGAGAAACCTAACTCCTATTGGTTAATGCCACGACTGATACAGTTTCAGACCAAGTACTCTTCTATCGATATTATCGATCAACCAATAGGTAATGTCCTATTGGTTAATGTCAAGGACAACACGTTTCCATATCTATCCCAACAAATAATTATGTAGTGCCACTAGGTCACAGAAAAAGCTTGCGGATAATTTTGAATGCTTGATATTATAATACCATTGCATTTTGTGGTTTAGAATTCATATTATAGCAAATTCTAAACAGTGCAATCAAGTGGTATCGGAAGACAAAAAGTATCCCCAAATTATAATTTTGACTTCCTTCTGATGCTATCTATCTATCTATCTATCTATCTATCTATCTATCTATCTATCTATCTATCTATCTATCTATCTATCTATCTATCTATCTATCTATGTTCAAGTTCATGTTCTGGAAACTGTGCCCCACTGGACACTATTTATAACAACCTACAAGAGTTATTTTATTGTTTTATCATTTTTGCCTTTTGTCCTCAACACACTCTGTCTGCATAGCCTGAAAATGTAACTGGACATATAATTCAGTTCCCGGTAAACGATGTGTGTATATGGATGGTCAATTTATCACGTTAAAAAGACTAGTAACATAATAAGGCCAGTACGAACGTCTTCATTTGAGAAAGTAAAGCCCCGACTAACTTCGTCTACTAAATACAGTTAAGCACGACAAAGCCCGACAAAGCCTGAGAAAACCTGACACATCCACACAAAGCCTCATACAGCCATACAAAGACAGATACAAAATGTGTATTTGTAATTGTTAACTGCAGCAGACTTCAAATTCGACCAAAACACAGATTATGTATTGATAACGTCTTGACACAAACGTTATTGAAATGTTTGTTATATTTTATAAATTATTCTTTTTCAAGTTGTATCTCTACTTTTGTCTGAGTTCTATGGAACAAAACAAAGGTACAAGCTACCACATAAAGACCTATTAGGAAGATATTTTTATGCTGAAATATCACATTTATGAATAAATCAACCTAACAGAAAGATCATGGATATACACGTGCTCCATTAATAGACCGCAAAATGGGAGATTAATTAACTTGGATAATAACAATGTCAGACAAAATCATATTTGAAAGGTTTTGTATTAGTACGTGCTACTCAGATAAACTATGGAAATAAAATGCCATATCTTTAAGTACGTCTTATTGAGTTATGAAAAGTAGTTTATCAAACTCAACATTTGTGTCGATGTTTGATAAAGCTTAAGAAAGGAACACAAATTCTGACAAAATCTTAACTAAAATGCCTTTATTTTACATATATGCGTGGTCGTCCGAGTAACTGTGCTGCTAAACAACATCTGACCAGTTCACTCCTCTTGTCTTGATCATGTGAAAATGCATGTGTCTCTGCTAAACGTTTCCTGGTCCATTATGTGATGTTGACAGTCCACTGTTGTCTCTATCTTTTCCTTCTGCCACTCTGGACGCTATTCTGCACTGCTATTGTAGATAGACTCTTGGCTCTAGTGACATGATCAAAACATTTCAGCTTTCTCTTTTTGACAGTTGTGATGAGGTCTTCATATTGGCCTACTTTGTTCCTGATGGTGTTATGCTCTTGGTCATTTATGATATGGTCCATGTAAGAGATGCCAAGGATGGTTCTGTAGCATTTCATATCAGGTGCCTGGATTCTTCGTTGTAACTCTACTGTCAGAGTTCAAGTCTCACATGAATACAAAAAGATTAAATGACTAGTGATCACAATAATCTGAATTTACTTTTCAGACAAATGCTCTTGTCTCTCCAGATAGGTCTTCGCTTTGCCGTAACTGCCGCTGTTTGTGCTGCTCGTGAAAAAATGTCTGCTTTTGATCCCTCTTCGGTGATTAAGGATCCAAGATATTTAAACTTACTCACTGTTTTCAGTTCCTGTTTTCTAACTTTAATCTTGGCTTAGATTTGTTTGCCACTATATGTCATCAGTTTTGCCGTCTCAGCGCTTATCTTCATGTCGCATGTGGAATGCTGACCGTCCCACAGTGGTTTCCAGGGCTTCACTCATTATGAGCTATAAGTAGCGGAGCTGTTGAGAAGCGTGGGTGACAGTATACAGCCTTGACGCACACCAACTGTTGTCTGAAACCAGTCCCCTGCAACACCTAGAGTAATTACTGCACTGGTAGCATCCACGCACAGCTGCTTCATAGTATTGGTCAATTGTTGACCCATGTTGTACTTCTTTATTGTGGCCCATAATGCCTCATGCCACACTATGTCAACATTTTGTTTTTAAATATATGAACACATGATATATGTCTTGTGGATGTTGCGAGTATTTTCACACAGAATCTTGATATTGAATATTTGATATGTTATGCTTCTTCCACTTCACAACCCTAAAGTTATTCACCGATTCTTTATTCTGCTTGTGGTTTAAGCCTGTTCAAGATAATCTTCAGCATCACCTAACTAGCATGGCTGTTAATATTGATAGTTCTCTAATTATGGCATAGCTGGAGATGACCATTTTGGGAGTGTTATAATGAGTGACTTGGTAAACCGTGTTGGTCATACACCTGCCAGACCTTGTTCCATATTTTTGTTAGTAGCTCTATCACTGGTTCCTCCCATTTTTAAGTTGCGCCTGATGTTCTTAGGATTGTTCATATTCTTTCAGCCTCACTTGGAAGTACATAATCACGAAGTCGTGATCACCGTCAACATCAACACAAGGGAACGTCCTTGTGTTTCCTCCATTGATGCCAGATTGGTAACGGTTTTGAACCAGTATGTAGTCGATCGGATATGATGGTTTCGATTCGATGCGTGACATATCCATAATCGTAACGCTTTATTTTGACTCAGGGGTTAGGCTAGTACCAAGTTGTTCTAGCTTCGAGCAGCCGTCTCTCTCTTTCATTGGTAAGCTCATTGCAAGAAGGTCCAAAATGATCATCCCTGTCTTTTAGAGCATCTTTGGCAACACGACAACATATAATAAATGAGATGGAGTTCATTCAATTTGACGAAACAATGTATGTCGTGTTGACTAAGTAAGACTGGCACCACTGTATATCTGCATTGTGAACACGCAATAAATACTGGAGACGGTGAAGTAATATATCATGGTATATTGTGTCAAATGCTGCAGATAAATCAAAGAAGGCTAGGCCTGTAATCCTTACGCTAACCAAAGCAGAGAGAATGCCATTAAATACTTTCAGAAGATTAGTCTCAGTACTGTGGCAAGGGCGATATGCCGACTGTACATTGCTAGAAAAGATTGTTTGAATTCAAATGAGATACAGGTTAGGTTAGAACAACGTTTTCTAAGATTATTTTTATATGAACTGAAGATTAGAAACAGCGCGGTAGTTCTTTAAATCGTTATGGTCATGTGCTGGTTTCTTCAGCAGAAGCGTTACAATGGCAGTAACGAAAAATGATAGAAATTCCTCGAATGAGAGAAAGAGATAGTTAGTCAAGTAATATTGGGTCTAAGCACTCAAACAGTAGGGATGTTGGAATTGGATCAAGTTTACATGACTTTGGTGCACTATCTATCAAGATACTAAATGCATAGAGACAGGTTCAAGTACTCCTAGTGGTTGTCGCTGAACTTCTGTATCATAACTGTATCGTGACGAGTCAAATGAATTTTTAGTTGTCAAGAGTATATCTAATGGTTTGTACTTTGTCACGGAAGAAATTTGCAAATAGGTCCCGAAGGTCTGCTGAAGAGAATGTTGATGGAAGTGGTGTACATTTGTTCCTTCACATTAGTTTGTTAGTTATATCGAAGAGCTCTTTGCAGCTGGAACTCTCCGTGATCTTAGTACTGTAATGGGATAATTTGGTTGAATGTATAATGTTTTTGAGGTTCTTCTTAACGGAGTCAGAAATTTCTCTATGAATAATGAGTCTGGTGGAAAGCCAAAGCCTCTCTGCTTGACGGCGATGTCTTTTAGCAGTGCGAAGCTGTTTCCTAACACTGCTATACCACGGATAACACTTTGTTTTATTGATACTCTGCATTTGGTGGATGTGGCATGTTTGGCAAGCAATGAACGCAGGCAGTTGTCGATTTTTGCACTGTAGGAGGTATTCAAGTTGTTAGGCTTTCTTGGATGTCATGCATGAATTTGGTTCTATTTATCATATGGAGGTTTCTCTTAGTAGCAAATACAAGTGGATGGTTAGGGACTGATACATCGAGATGGCATATAACGAATAATTGATCCGATGCAAGTTCGTGGGATACAAGGGTGGATTACGGAATATTAGCATCAGGTCTATTAGGAATCATTGCCAAAATGTGACCAAGTTAATGAGTGGGTTGATTTACTCGCTGTTTAAGGTTATAAACATGAATGGAATCTAGCAGTTTTATCTTGTATGAGTTTCCAGGACGGTGAAAGAGAAAGTTGAAATCTCCAAGAGTAATGAGATGCCAGCTATCGAATTTCCATACCCCAGAAGATTCGGAAACTGCTCCAAAAAGAGAGATACAGGCAGTTTATATTTGCTACTACGAGGACGGAAGATGTAGAGACAGAAAAATGGACTCACCTCTGTTCTAGTGTGACTGTTGTTTGGACTAATTTAAACGATGTGTGGCAGGAATTGAAGGTTGTGTTGTACTTAAGACATTTTATGATGGGATTCTTTTTAATGACCATCTTTGCAAAAGTAGCGACGGAACGACGTGATGGAATAAGTGATGGGTGTTAAATCAGCGCATATGGGTTCATCGCCTAATGTTTTTAGCCATGTTTCTGTCAGGAAGAAGAAGTCAATCTTCTGGTCGATAAAAGTAATTTTTTATGTGCACATTTCCGGCGGGGCTACTCATTGGGCGTTGACTAAAGCAGTACGCAATGGTATATATTGAATAGTTAACACGTTGAGGGTGTGATGTGAACACTGCATCAAAGGAGTGACAACATCTACAGTGATGTCACCGGCCAGGGAGGATGATCTATGCATATTAGTGGCCAAGTGTTCTGGACCAGGGAGCTTAACGTGTATTAGTGAACTGTGGCAGTGATCGACCAGCTATGGTTCGAAATAACATGGAAGGCAGATATTTACAGTCATGACTAGTCCTCTGCCTAATAAAATGAAACTCCGATATAAAACAGACAGCATGTGGACCTCGCTGTCACCGTTCTAGCTTGTTGCGCCATCGTTTCCTGCCAAACATCGTACTGTATGGTGAGCTCTCCACTGGTTACCTTAAAAGAGAGGCACCTCAAACGAGATATAGATCGACAACTGCAAGCTGTTGACCATGCAAACTTTCGACCTATAGTTCACCTGGCCAATGATACGTTTAAACAAAACAGACAATCCTTTATAATATTTCGTTTTTTGAAAAACTACAACTTTGATTTTATTTTCAAAGTTAATTTTTAATTTCTTGATGTTGCAGTAATCTTCTCTTTTTTCGAATTCTTTGATGATAAGGATAAACTTCGGCATAGACAACCTAGTGGTCTGCATGCAAATGGGCAATACACTTTTGAATTCCAATGTCACATAGTTATTCAGGTCAGAAATGTGTGACTTTAAATCAGGTAGAAATATTAGTAATAAATTAGGTGATGAAACACAACTTTGTCGTACTCATTACTGATAGTAAAATATGTATTTCAAGCCAAGCCGAGTTTTCACTCAAGCTTTTACATTGTTATATTTGATATTCGATATTGTGAGCATTTTACGGCTAATGTATAATCTAATAATCGTTTGTAAATTTATGATAACAAAACCATCTGTCAATACGGTCAAATGCGTCTTCATAATCATTAAAACAACCCTCTGTTCCCCAAATATTTGATATCAGTCTGCTTAAGGTAAATATATTATCTACAGCGACATCTCCACCTCCCAAACCAGCTTAATATTCGCCTAAAATTAAACTAAAAGTCTAATTTGTTTGATCCAGTTGGTCCTTATTTCATCTAAAACTGAAGTAAATGTTTTTGCTGAAGACAGGTCATTGATTAATACCTCTATTATTTTCACTCATACGTATATTAAATTCATGTGGATAGATAAAATAACTTAATTGGTGCAACACGAGAAATTTCCAGAATCAATTTACTGACAATAGTATTTCACATAGGTACCGTAATATACCCAGTTGCCTTTTAGAATCACTAGAACGGTGTTTGGACATTTCAAAATAATCCAGAAGCTATTCGAGTCTTTGAGAATTATTTTTCAAGATACACCCTTTATTTCCTCTCAGTAGTTTCCGCTTGTGCATGTTTGATTTTTTTATTACATACTTCTATATTTGTTATATAAAGCGCAGGTATCTGACATAGTATTAATTCTGAAGTTTTTAAGTGTGCGATATTATTATCATTTACAGTGTAGATTATACCAAGATTGTTTATTAACTTCAAATACTCTACTTCTGTTACTAATAATAATAATAATTATTATAATACCGGTCCATTGAATTATAGTTCTGTTGATTTTCATTACTTTAATGGACTTTAAATTCGTGTTAATAGTTGTATCATGATCTCTTCTGCTTACATATCTTATATGAATAGTTCCTATCCTTTTGTATCAAATAACTGGAATCAACATTTCCATAAAGTTGCAATTGTTTTCGCAAATGTCTTGCATTTATAAAATCTACGTGACATTTGTCACTAATTAGTTAAGGCGTGTTGTATAATTTAAAGTTATTACCCCAGAGCCTCTCTCTCATGCAATATATATCTTCATACTTAAGTCCAAGGGCGATAAATGAAAGGAAATTACAACTACAAAAGCAAATATAATATGTAGTTATCGTTAACTCCCGATAATCATTATCGTCCTAACAGACACAGGAAATTATTTCATATTTATATCATACAACCCTATGTAGTCCAGCACATCTTAACTTTTGTATCGCATGCAATCAATTATGTTTATAAACTAATATCTGTAAAACTAAAACATAACTTGCATAGCAACTCTAGCATCAATATATTCCCATATAATATACATCTCATGGAACCTAGTCATATCAAACAAATTTGCATACAAAATACAATCAAACAATTTAAAAGTACGTGCAATTAAAATTGTGTACTTTAATGATGTTAACTTTATAGCTTGTGCATCAAACACTAAACCCTGTCTTTCTTACAAGACAGTCACCAGGTCCCTTTCGTGTTTCACGAGGCACAAAGTATTATGTTGTTTCTAGCCTTCCTCAAAGTAAAACTTCTCCCTCTCAGACAAATGTCCGACTAAAGAATTTTGATCCAGGTTGTCACTTTACATTCATATTACTTCCATGGCGTACGCCTTATTTTCAATCGACCAATCGTAAGCATTGGTTTATAAAATAGAATTCCTAAGACAATCATTTGTGTCGTCAGAAAGAATCTATAAATTACGTTATATAATATTAGAGACGCACCTCATGGATGGTAGCATCAACTTCAGTTGGGTAGCTAGAATTGTATATTTGGGTGTCACCAGCATACAATTGGTGCAACACTGGGTGATGATCTATGACACTTGAGAGCGGCTAAGTATACAGAATGAAGAGAACAGATTCACGAACAGATTCCTTTGGAACACCACAACATACGTCAACTGGGCTGGAGTGTATTCCATTTGCAGATATAATTTGTGTCCTGTTAAAAAAGTAGGACTTGAACCACTGTAAGGCTATATTCTGAATGCCAAATACATGCTGGAGAGGGTGAAGTAATATATCATGGTCTATTGTGTCAAATGCAGCAGATAAATCCAGGAGAGTGAGGAATGTAATCTTTCCACTATCCAAATCAGAGAGAATGTCACTAAATACTTTCAGAAGAGTAGTTTCCGTACTGTGGTAAGGGCGATATGCAGACTGTACATTGCTAAAAAGACTGTTTGAATTCAAATGAGATACAAGTTCAGTTAGAACAACCTTTTGTAAGATTTTTTTATATGAATGGGAGATTAGAAACTGGACGGTAGTTCTTAAAATCGTTATGGTCCAGTGCTGGTTTCTTCAGCAGTGGCTTTACAATGGCAGGTTTGAAAAATGATGGGAATTCCCCTGATGAGAGAGAGATATTAATAACATCAGTTAGTGAAGGCAATATTGGATCTAAGCACTCAAGCAGCAGTGATGTCGGAATTGGATCAAGTTCAAAAGACTTGGGCGCACTTTTCATCACGATTGTCCGTACTAAATCAATATAAACTGCTCAAATGCTCCTAACGGTTGTCGCTGAAATTCTGCATCATAACTGTATGGTGAAGAATCAGATGAAATTGTGCTGTCAAGCGAATCTCTAATGGTTTGTACTTTGTCATCAAAGCAATGTGCAAATTGGTCTGGTAGGTCTAGTGGAGAGAAAGTTGTTGGAAGTGGTGTACATTTGTTCCTTGACATTAGTTTGTTAGTTATCTCGAAGAGCTCTTTGCAGCTGGAACTCTCCGTGATCTTAGTAGTGGGATGATTTGGCTAAATGGAATATGTCTGTGACGTTCTACTTAGCGTCTTCGTAGATTTGTTTATGAATAGTGAGTCTCGTGGAAAGCCAAAGCCTCTGCTTTTCGGCGATGTCTTGTAGCAGTGCGAAGCTGGTCCATATCACTACTATAACATGGAGACCACTTTTTTTATTGATACTCCGCATTTGGTGACTGGGGCATGTCTTTCAAGCAATGAACTCAGGCAGTTATCAAGTTGTTCCGCTGTTGGATGTAAGAAAGTTGTTAGGTTTTCTTGGATGTCATGCATGAATTTGGTTCTGTTTATCATACGGAGGTTTCTCTTAGTAGCAAATACAGGTGGAGGGTTAGGGACTGATACGTCGAGATGGCATACAATGCAGAGGTGATCCGATGCAAATTCGTGGGATACAAGGGTGGATTGCTGAATATTATCATCAGGTCTATAAAGAAACCAGTCTAAAATGTGACCAAGTTTATGCATAGGTTGGTTAACTGACTTAAGATTGAAAACATGACTGGAATCTATGAGTTTTGATATGTATGGTTGACCAGGACAGTCAAAGTGAAAGTTGAAATCTCCAAGAATAATTAGGTTGCCACCTATCGAATTTCCATACTCTAGAAGATTTGGAAACTGCTCCAAAAAGAGAGATTCAGTCAGATTGTTTTTTTCTAGTAGGAGGAGGACGGTAGAGATATAAAAAAATGGACTGACCTTTGTTCCAGTGTGAGCGTTGTTTGGACCAGTTCAAACGATGTCTGGCAGGAATTGAAGGCTGTGTTATACTTAAGGCATTTGATCATGGAATTCGTTGTAATTACAGCGAATTGATGGAGTAATCGCTGGGTGTTAAATCCGCACACTTACATTCAACACCTGCGGAATGTAACCATGTTTCTGTCAGGAAGAAGACGTTAATATTCTGGTCGTTGATAAAATTAACAATTTATGTCCATTTTTCCGGTGATCCTACTGATTAAGCGTTGAATAATGCAATACGTAGTGGTATCCCTGGGACAGTTGACACAACGGTTGATGATTTAAGAGGAATTTGAACCAGTTTATTAAAATTAACGGCAGAATTTTTAAGTTATTTATCCGTTAAGGGTGAAAGGGAGATAACTGGAGATTTTATTCCTGTTCTATGCCGGCCAGCTTTGAAAGAACGTTTCTTTTGTCCATTCCGTTTACATTTAAGAAATAATGATTGTATTCCCAGTTCGTTTAGTCTTGAGCACAATGTAGTATCCAGAACCAAGGTGTGGTCATTTAATCCAATTAATAAGGGTCCGCCGCCATATTGTAGGAGATGAATTAACACATACGAACGGAACAGGCAATGCATGATGAAACGCAATAATGTAGACGATGATAGAGAACAAGCACGAATATCATAAATATAGAACAAAATCGGAAGAGCCTACCTCGAGCAGTTAAGCGATGGCGGCCATCTTTCCGGAAGTTTTTCTAAATTTTGAAATCATGAATTTAAAAGGTTGCAGATGAATGATAAAACTTTTGGCAACATAATGCCTTTCTCATTCACATCCTTTATCTCAAACAATAAATATCAGCAACACCAACATTAATTTCACACAGTCAATACAAAACACTACGTGTTACTATGACATTACTCTCACATTCCACCAACATGTCATAAACATATGCAGGGCTGCATATCTTGAGCTGAGACACATCAGCTGCATTTGCAAATAGGTTTCAGTCGATGACACTAAAACACCTATGTTTCATTAGTAGGTTCAAGACTGGACTATTGTAACTCATTTCTGTCCGGTTCGTCTTAATATCTACTCCAGAAACTTCAAAAAGTTAAAAACGAAGCTACTGGGATCATCTTTAGAGTACCAGGATCAGAGCACACTTCCACGCTCCTCAGTACCCTACACTGTCTATCCATTCGATCCAGAATCAAACCCATCCTGTTCTCTGTGCTACTTTTCTCAGACGGACATCAGTTAAACATACCTATCAGGCCTCACGTATGTGTACACACCAGTAAGATACTTACACCCCTCTTCTGACAATCGTATTCCCACCATGAAAACAAAGTCATATGGTTAACGTTCTTTGCATACCAGGGCCCAGCAAAGAGGAACGAATTTCCTATTGAAATTAGACACAACAACACAGTGATCAATTCTAAAAGAGCTCTTCAAAATTCACCTTTCTTGACTGTAATTACAAAATTAAAGATCTAATAATGTTTCCTAACTTAAATGTGTCAGCTTTCCTTTATGTTTTCCTATTTCATTGTGTTTGTGTTTGTTTTTTATTTTTTCTAGTCAGATCGTTATAGATGTTGTAAAGCGCTTAGAGCTTCTAATGATTAGGTGCTATACAAAATATATTATTATTATTATTATTATTATTATTATTATTATTATAATTATCAATACTTTACTATTTTAATAAAAACCTTTATGAAGTCTAGATTAGGTGCTATACAAAATATATTATTATTTTATTATTATTATTATTATTATTATTATTATTATTATTATTATTATTAATACTTTACTATTTTAATAAAAACCTTTATGAAGTCTAGACAACAGAAAGGGAGAATTTATTTTAAGTATAATTACCCGTTTATACAAATTATCAAGTCAATTCTTTAGTCAAAACTTTTAGAAGGTCAGAATTAATATTTCATGAACATACAGCGACCTCATCTCGATAAGATCTCGAATGCCCGAATCGATATTTAAACAACTAAAAGTAGGGAATAAATCTTGTATTTCAAAGTTAATGTCAGTCGTGAAATAATTAACCTATTCAAGCGAGTGAATAGAAACATGTCTGCTGACTTCTTTTGCGATATTCAAAGGAACATATCGCATATTTCTCTCTCCACAGTGTTTGGTTATTCATTTTCCTTTTATATAGTTTCATTTTTACAAGACTAAACAACCGTCTACTGTATAAAGTAAAAGAAAAAAATACATCTTCAAAACCGGATAGCTATCATTATAGGGGGTAATTCAGTAATGTTAAAACATTTGCCTGGTTATTTTATTGTTATTGGAAAATATGATGATAATCAGAGTGACCAAAACCACTGTTGTTTATTAGTGCCTGATCTGGGTCCAGGGTTTTCAGAATGTCAAACAGCTAAAAAAAAAAAAAAAAGATACACACGCGCGCGCGCGTGCGCACACACCCACACGTATTGTCACTTGTCAATTGAAATTTGACCATCGTTTTATTTATGCGCACTTTTATTGGAAGATTATTCACACTTTAAATAAATAATAATAATAATAATAATAATAATAATAATAATAATAATAATGAGGACTTTGTATAGCACCTAATCTTAGGAAGCTCTAAGCGCTTTACACCATCAATAATGATATGACTACACTACAGAACAACAAATGACAAAAACAATGAAATTGGAAAACATAAAAACATACTGAAAACATATAATATATAAAACATGATTAGGTCGCTAAGTTTGTCCTTGCAGTCGAAACAGGTGAGTCTTAAGAGCACTCTTAAAATAAAACCACATACTTTTACTTTGGTGCCTTTTCAAGGGTAAGTCAGTGCCCTTTCGAAATTTTTGAAGAAAACAAACCGCACAAAGTGACCGGAATCCATTAGGTTTATTTTATGTTAGGCAGAGAAATACTGGCTTTTCTGACAGATATATTCTTGATATTTCACTGTACTGACCAACAAATATATTTCTTTCCAGTGGCAGTCAGTTAACACCGATAACATAACCCCATAATCCGACGTTATTTGTAGACACTATAGCAGTGTATAGACAAGAATGGCCGCCCCAAGTTCGATACGTATTGGGCTCCAATCAAACAAAGTGAAAATTATTTTTTTCCTTCTCAATGTCCTATTTTACTTTGAACTTGAAACGAGAATGATGTTACTGTTTACATTTTCTGATCTGCAGAACAAATGCGAAAAAAGGTAGATCGCTACAGCGCACGTTATCGAGTAAGAGATCTGCCACTCTTTTGATTCTTCTTGGTAGCCATTATGTTACGGCATAAAATTAAAATGATATTTTCTAGCTATGAGTGAATAACTGATATATTTCATCTCATGGGTGATGACGTATACACTTTACTCACTCAATTCAATAAAACATGTTGTACGTAGTTTCTAAATGAATATTAGTATGCTTGTGGAAATTAATCATAACGTAAGTCTTTCAGAAAATGGACCGTTACATTGCTGACCTACTCTGATCTTTGCAAGTTTTACGCTCTGTGGAAATATTCAACTTTTTTGAATTTTTAGGATTTGCGTGTATATAAGATGTTGGCTTGAGATTGTAACAAGATCTTAATCATTTGTTTTCTCAAATGCATTCTACAGAGCATTTCCGGAATACATAAACTCAAAAAGTCTCACTTCCTTACATCGTCAAGAGAATAAAAATGGCAAGTATTTAATTGGTTGTTTTCCATATTTTATGTCTTTACCCAACAAAATGTTTGTTTGTTGTTTTTTTTCTGCACACATAAAAATAATATTTTTTGTATTTAGAGTTTTGCTTGATTTTTTAGATTTAGTACAAGGACAGGGTAGCAGTGCAGGGACAAGTAGTGGCGGCTCAGGCACAGCTGGTGGCAGCCCAGGAACAGCTGGTGGCGGCGCAGGTGGCGGCGCAGGCACAGCTGGTGGCAGCGCAGGTACAGCTGGTGGCGGCGCAGGTACAGCTGGTGGCAGCGCAGGTACAGCTGGTGGCGGCGCAGGCACAGGAAGTGGCAGTACCGGTAGTGGTGGTGGTGGTGGAAGTGGTTCCCGTCCTCTTGCCAATACAAGTGGAGCTTGGATCATATTACTGATAATGCTGATTATGTGCATTATGATGCAATAGAAACCAGCGCATTGCACCTACGTATATTTAACTTAAGAAATCGTAATGTTGGACATGTTTGAGGTAGACTGAAGTTTCAATGGAATATTGTGAAAACATCATTCAAATTCTAATATTTCAAGAAAGAACGTGATATTTATTTTCGATTATAAACTTTAGAATGACGTATTTGTATAATTAAATGAAAATTTAAACGTTTAAAACGATACTAGAGATTGCATGCCCTTTTCAGTTATTTTTATATTAGTGGTAATTTATTTTTTTATCTATAATTGTGCTACAATTACGTTTTGTTGACATAGCCTTCATTTTGCTCGTATTCTTTACTATCAATGTTCATATTCAGTGGTGTGAGATGAGAAGTGCCTATATACTTTGATCACACGAACAAAGAGTTGAGTCAAAAATAAACGACTATTATGCTATCTTTATGCTTTTAATTGTTCAAATTAATAATAATAATAATAATAATAATAATAATAATAATAATAAGAAGAAGAAGAAGAAGAAGAAGAAGAAGAAGAAGAAGAAGAAAAGTAATAATGATAATTTAACCTGACATGTTTAAGACCCTTTAAATTATAAAAAGTTCAGAGTCACTGTTAAGACTTGGACGTCCTAGTTGATATTATTCACGAAGTCAAAAGCTTGCGAATTGATTAAACATTATATGAACGAACTTAGATAAGACTATGCCGAATATGAAGCTTTACTAATCTTTCGTCATGTCTGCTTAGTTAATGAGCCCCGTAAATTCTTATAATTGGAAATAGTGACACAATGAACAAAGACACTGATAAAATAAAAATAAAAAACATTGGTCATTAACTTCCTGTAAAAACGGTCTGATAAAAAATAAGTATACTATCAACTAATAACATGAAGAACGATGTACATACTGACTGCGAAATGTTAAAACAACTCTCTCTCTCTCTCTCTCTCTCTCTCTCTCTCTCTCTCTCTCTCATCACAATGCACTACCTAACCGTTTATAGGTAGACAAATGATAGGAAGTCACCAATTGAATTGGGGTTATCAGTAAAGTGGGTTTGATAAACCAGGGCTCGAAAATATCCCCATTAAAAAATCTCTGGATGACATACGTGAACCATGTCCTTATTTTCACCAAGTGTTTATCTGGTTGACCTGATACACATGTGTGTCAGGGAAATTTGTGGCCAATTAGGAACACGATAATGATATTGAAAACACGTGTATAATATCGCTTATTGATATTGTCTTCTTCTTAAGATGCTAATTGCAGTAGATTAACTTTATATAAATGATAACTTGATGTTAAATGCCTATAGTTGAATATCTAGATGCTATATATTTTTTTTCATAACATTTTCTGTTT
The DNA here is from genome assembly GCA_030141615.1 of Unio pictorum. Classification (NCBI taxonomy): domain Eukaryota; kingdom Metazoa; phylum Mollusca; class Bivalvia; order Unionida; family Unionidae; genus Unio; species Unio pictorum. Next base: position 22,508,683 of record JARLTB010000220.1, on the reverse strand, counting down.
AAGGTACATTTTCAATGACCTAAATGTACTTAAATACAATTGGTTAATGTATTGAAAATTTAGCCTTTGAAGCCACACGTAATAGTTAACAACAACAACAACAACAACAATAATAATAATAATAATAATAATAATAATAATAATAATACATTTTCCTATGTAAACTATGTGAGAACCTATCATTGAAGACGATCCAGTTAAAATAATAATTGGCCTTAAATTCGGATGTAAATGAAAAACACATATCATTAGCTATCGTGACAAAAAAATAACAGAGATAATTCCAGATTCACCACCATCCCCCCACCAGCTCTCCGCGAAATCTGCAAGTTCTCGTGCTGATTTCAAAGAGGTACCTTTATCAAATTACGTTAAATGAGTTTCTTAAAGCTTGGAATGAGAAACCAACTAATAACAATCAAAAGATTTTTCAGATTTTTTTCTTCAAAGAATTTTTTGTCACTTATTCACTGGTCTGTTGACATAAAATAAACCCATGTAAAAATTGTTTGAATCCCAAAATTGAAATTACTCCCCTTTATGAGTGAGACAGTAGCACTTAAACAGCTACAAATAAATACAGAGAAATTAAATAAATATAACCCAATGATAAATGAACTGATGGAAAAATACATTTGAAAACCAAAAAAATAATTAGGCATATTAATTATTCTGATTACGAGTGACTCAGTCAAAGTTTGTCATTAATTTATTAAACATGCAAAGTCGTTGACATCTTTAAAACGTCTTGTAAAATTTTGCAAAAAATGATTATTAACTGCCGTGCAAGAAGCTAGACAAGCAATCGATGTTCCAAATTGTTTCAATAAAATCATTTAATCTGTCTAATTTATCAGATTAGTGACAGGCTGACGACTTGGTATCCATTTTCGTATCTGTAGTACGTCCTGCACAGTAATCAATTACCTGTATAACCTAGGTATGATTTAGTTTTTGTGGCATTCACTGACGGGCAACATGAAGGGACAGAACACGAATACACGCATAAACCTCTTCAACAAGGTATATATATGTATGACTAAACCGCTGCATAGAGCAGTGACTGAAAATAGGGTTGACTTTTAGCCAACCATATCAAGAAGAAGAAAATGAACATTGGGCGAATCAACTAGTCGTCATTTTCAACCAATGAAATATCATATAGCTGCAGTAAGCAAGGTTATATGTGTTTGATTGGGTTCCCGGCTCTCTCATTATCTAGACATGTCTACATCTTTGTTATCGGAAAACTGACTTTGATAAAACAAGCGGCATTGGATAAAGAAAGATCTTGTAATAGAATCCGTGTCACTTGTTTAACGGCGACGAACTAAAATAGTTGTTTAAAATCTTATGAAAGAGATTATTTTTTTAATTAAGAATAAAAATTTTCGTTTCATTTTAGCTTTTAGAACTTTTGTCTGGTATCTGTGGAACAGAACATAACAGGCAAAACTGTGACTCATTCCATCGCACAAAGACCTGTTAGCACCATGTACCTTGTTTATTATAGCTTCATACAATCTTCATATTAGCTATCGTTACAGAAAGAATCCGTAATTAATTAATTTGTGTAAATATGCCATATTTTAATCAAACTGGACTCGTCATTGTCACGCGAAGCGACTCTTTTTGTTACTATGATATAAATTTGGAATCAATACAATTTGAGAAAACTCATAATGTATTTAGCCACTCACCCCATCTTAAAGCTAAAACTGCCTTATTTGAAGTAGGCCAAACATGGAAGTGGGCTCTTATTGTGCAATTGACCTTACGCCAAAAGGTAGATCACTCCGCCTACCGAACACGTGACCTGACAACCGCTTAAACTCCGACAAACATTCTGTGAAAATGGCGGGCGTGATAGCATTAAAATATATACCAGACGTTATTGGTGAGCAATATTTGCCATATGAAACAACACTGAGACAGAAACAGAAAGCGAGAGCATTTATCCATCGCTTGCACTTCTCTAAGTTACGTCGGTATGCGGAGAACTCACCCCATGGAGAACTCGCCACCACGTATCTGGAGAAGTCGCCACAGAGTGGTTGGAGAAGTCATCCCAATTGGTTGGAGGGGTCATCCCAAACCTTCTCACGCAAATAACCTTTTAATAACATAATTAAGTCATCTTTTACGTGATATATATATATATATATATATATATATATATATATATATTTATATATATATATATATACGCGATCACAAAAGAGATATTAACTAATTTAAAGCAATATCATAGTAATATTTATAGGGACGAAATTAAGTCTGTATATAATCTAATGAATGACGACAGTATAGTGATTAAAAAGGATGATAAGTCATACATTATTATTATTGTGAATCAAGATGATTATGTTAAAGAAGTTGAACGTCAATTAGAAATTAAATAAAAAAAATTCAAAATGCATTAATAAGATCGCTAAAAATAATAATTCAATATGTGAGGAATATGATAGTATCCCTCTTAACATACGTATACCTCAAAAATAATCTGATAATTCCAATTCTGTTATCATTAGGTGTAACACCAACATTCCGCATGATCAAATGGAACAGTTAAAAAATTGCAATTTTTATAAATTTAATAAGTTATTAAGTTGAGCGAGTTCTCCCATGGCGAGTTCTCCATGGGGTGAGATTTTCACTATTCAGTTACGTCTTGGTTTCGGGAAGGGAATAAACATAACTCCTCCATTTTTACGATCTGGTTAACAACTATCAGAATTGCCCTGCCCCAGTTACATTGTGAATCGAAAAATTACCGAACCGTTGCAAAATTTGTAAATATATAATATAGCCGAGTCGATATCGACAGAAGCAGCTTGTAGGAGGAAACTGGCGGACGTAAACAGTACTAGGATGCGTGTATAATAGCGCTCGTTGATTGGTCAAACGAGAAAAAATGATTGACAACTGGCGATAGGTCAATACTGATTCGGTCTCTTTAACTGACAGTTCCAGCTTAGGCCATACCGATGGCTTTCGTGCCAGAAAATCTTGAACAATAAATTATATCTGATTCTTATGTTCAACACGCATTTCAAACTAAATGCAAAACCGGATCAAAAGCCTAATTTGTAAACCTGCCATCTTGCTTAGAAAAGACTGGTCACAGAGCTTAAATATGAGCTGCGATTTGTAAAGTAAAAGGTGGATAATTATTTACCCTTAACAAACAAAGATGTGAGAAACCTAACTCCTATTGGTTAATGCCACGACTGATACAGTTTCAGACCCAGTACTCTTCTATCGATATTATCGATCAACCAATATGTAATGTCCTATTGGTTAATGTCAAGGACAACACGTCTCCATATCTAACCAAACAAATAGATATGTCGTGCCACTAGGTCACAGATAAACCTTGCGGCTAATTTTGAATGTTTGATATTTTGATACCATTGGATTTTGTGATTTAGAATTCATATTATAGCAAAATTCTAAACAATGCAATTGGGTGGTATCGGAAGATAAAAGGTATCCTCAATTGATAATGTTGACTTCCTTCTGATGCTATCTATCTATCTTACTATCTATCTATCTATCTATCTATCTATCTATCTATCTATCTATCTATCTATCTATCTATCTATCTATCTATCTATCTATCTATTTGTCTGTCTGTCTCTGTCTATCTATCTATCTATCTATCTATCTATCTATCTATCTATCTATCTATCTATCTATCTATCTATCTATCTATCTGTTCTGGGAGCTGTGGCCCACTGGACACCAGATGGCGATTGTGGTTGCCTAATCCGGCTCATCAGATATCGTGCAGCACATATACTCAAAAGAGTGTTTGTTCCAGTCCAAAAACAGTGGTATCTTCATAAACAATATACTTTATACAAAATTAATCAGCAGTAAATAATTAAATGGTTTCGCTGTGTTATGAAAAACTAATCCAAGGAAACCTCACACGAAAACAAGTTGTTTTCCAAACATTAATAACACTATGAGGTGTACAGTCGCTCGTGTTAATGTATTTCTCATATGAGACCTGAATAGTGTAGAACGCTCTCTTTGAACCTTTAAAGTCCCGGGTTTGTTTGACAATTGGCTTGGACATGTGCTAATTTATAAGATCTACGATGCAAGGTCGGTGTTTTTATTTTTTTTCTTTGCTTATATGTTATCCGGTTTTCTTCACAGCGAAAACAAAAAATTACACCAGCATTTGATGCATTGATAACACTGTTGTATAAATTGGAAGACACTGTATTGTGAAAGTCGTGTGGAGTAAAATAAATAATCACAACAATAGACATCATATAAATTCATGCAAGAAAATTATGAAATATGTAGACCAATTTAAAATCATTTGACTGATAACTGTCACGATTCTTACGCATCTTTGTCCATTACGTTTGTTTGGAGAGGAATTTACGTGTAAACTAAAACCAGTCTGATGACCTTGAATCTAATTTCGCTTACAACTGATTTGTGTTGGAAAATATATTACATCTGAGATAGATACATAGATCAAGAAACATTCTATCACAAGAATCTACTTAGACGTCTAGACTTGCTCGCCTTTGCATATAATCAATATCTACATTAATATATTTGGTATGAAACATACACAATTGATGGGGTAGCTCTTTAATTTGGAAAACATTCCGGTAGATTTATTAACAGCAATGCGATCGATAGCTCTTCAACGTATGAAATGTTTCCACTAGATTCAATGGCGTTAATGCGATGTTTCATTCGCAAATCCATGTCATGCGCAGTGAGGTGATCCAGGGTCACCAATATTTACATGATACTTATTGCGAAATGTAAGTGTAAACATTATATAAATAAATTTTCTAATGCGGATGTGTTGCTAACCAAATATCGGTTTTAAAGCTCTGCTCCTACCTGTCGATTTATTAAAGAGAATTATTGCTGACAGTTTGACATTCTCTCCTTGTATTGCCCTGTTAAATATATATATATATATATATATATATATATATATATATATATATATATATATAGAGAGAGAGAGAGAGAGAGAGAGAGAGAGAGAGAGAGAGATATGAAATATGTTGCTACTTAATTAAACATATTAAATTGATATATGCGTGCGTAATTACATGTTAGTCATATAAACGTGTATGAGTACATATACATAATAACACACATGTATGTATGTATGTATGTATGTATGTATGTATGTATGTATGTATGTATGTATGTATGTATGTATGTATGTATGTATGTATGTATGTATGTATGTATGTACGTACGTACGTACGTACGTATGTATGTATGTATGTATGTGTTCCTTTCTTTCTTTCTTTCGTTCTGTTCATGCTCACTGCAAAACCTAAGCGGGTAATGAGTAATCTGTAACGTATTTAGATCACTCAGCAGTTAATATTATGCTTTCTTAAGTTATACATTAAATTAATTATAATATACTTTATGATTTTGTCAAATAGAAATTCATTTCTGAAGAGTGGTTACATGGACTTAAGCATATAAATATATTTAAAAATACAGAAAAAGATACATGTTATATACCATTCTAGCGAACTCATATAATAAAAAAGAAAATTTTTTATAATACATTTTACGCATTTTATTGGATGGCGTTTCAACCGGATTTAAGGGTAAAACGGTTTTGAACCAGTACGTAGTCGATCTACAAATATGGCGTATTATTAATTGTGCGAACAGCAAACTGTATCATAATAACCATTTACACTATTTATAAGAACCTACAAGAGTTATTGTATTGTTTTATAATTTTTGCCTTTTGTCTTCAACACTCTCTGTCTGCATAGCCTGAAAATGTAACTGGACAAATAATTCAGTTGCCGGCAAACGATGTGTGGTTAAATTAGATGGTCAATTTATCACGTTAAAAAGACTATTAACATAATAAGGCCAGTACGAACGTCTTCAAATACCCATTTGAGAAAGTAAAGCCCGGACTAACTTCTTCTATTAATCATCTAAACTATCTGAATAGCAGTATCACAAGAGGTCCTACTAAATACAGCTAAGCATGACAAAACCTGAGAACACCTGACACATCCACACATATCCTCATACAGCTATACAAAGACAGATAAAAATTGTGTATTTGTAATTGTTAACTGTGACAGACTTCAAATTCGACCAAAACACAGATTAAGTATTGATAACGTCTTGACACAAACGTTTTTGAAATGTTTGTTATATTTTATAAATTATTCTTTTTCAAGTTGTATCTCTACTTTTGTCTGAGTTATATGGAACATAACAAAGGTACAAGCTACCACAAAAAGACCTATTAGGAAGATGTATTTATGCTGAAATATCACATTTATGAATAAATCAACTTAACAGAAAGACTATGGACATACAAGTACTCCATTTATAGACCGCAAAATGGGAGATTAATTAACTTGGATAATAACAATGTCAGACAAAATCATATTTGAAAGGTTTTGTATTTGTACGTGCTACTCAGATAAACTATGGAAATAAAATGCCATATCTTTAAGTACGTCTTATTGAGTTATGAAAAGTAGTTTATCAAACTCAACATTTGTGTCGATGTTTGATAAAGCTTAAGAAAGGAACACAAATTCTGACAAAATCGTAACTATAATGCTTTTATTTTACATATATGTGTGGTCGTCCGAGTTACTGTGCTGCTAAACAACATCTGACCAGTTCCCTCGACTTTTCTTGATCATGTGAAAATGCATGTGTCTCTGCTAAACGTTTCCTGGTCCATTATGTGATGTTGACAGTCCACTGTTGTCTCTATCTTTTCCTTCTGCCACTCTGGACGCTACTCTGCACTACTATTGTGGATAGACTCTTGGCTCTAGTGACATGATCATAACATTTCAGCTTTCTCTTTTTGACAGTAGTGATGAGGTCTTCATATTGGCCTACTTTGTTCCTGATGGTGTTATGCTCCTCGTCATTTATGATATGGTCCATGTAAGAGATGCCAAGGATGATTCTATAGCATCTCATATCAGGTGCCTGGATTCTTCGTTGTAACTCTACTGTCAGAGTTCAAGTCTCACATGAATACAAAATGATTAAAAGACTAGTGATCACAATAATCTGAATTTACTTTTCAGACAAATACTCTTGTCTCTCCAGATCGGTCTTCGCTTTGCCGTAATTGCCGCTGTTTTGCTGCTCTTGACAAAATGTCTGCTTTTGATCCCTCTTCGGTGATTAAGGATCCAAAATATTTAAACTTACTCACTGTTTTCAGTTCCTGTTTTCTAACTTTAATCTTGGCTTAGATTTGTTTGCCACTATATGTCATCAGTTTTGCCGTCTCAGCGCTTATCTTCATGTCGCATGTGGAATGCTGACCTTTCCAAAGTGGTTTCCAGGGCTTCACTCATGATGAGCTCTAAGTAGCGGAGCTGTTGAGAAGCGTGGGTGACAGTATACAGCCTTGACGCACACCAACTGTTGTCTGAAACCAGTCCCCTACAACACCTTGAGTAATTACTGCACTGGTAGCATCCACGCACAGCTGCTTCATAGTATAGGCCAACTGTTGACCCATGTTGTACTTCTTTATTGTGGCCCATAATGCCTCATGCCACACTATGTCAACATTTTGATTTTAAATATGTGAGCACATGATATGTCTTGTGGATGTTACGAGTATTTTCACACAGAATCTTGATATTGAATATTTGATATGTTATGCTTCTTCCACTTCACAACCCTAAAGTTTTTCACCAATTATTTAGTCTGCTTGTGGTTTAAGTCTGTTCAAGATGATTTTCAGCATCACCTAACTAGTATGGCTGATAATACTGATAGTTCTCCAATTCTGGCATAGCTGGAGATGACCATTTTGGGAAGTGTTATAATGAGTGACTTGGTAAACCGTGTTGGCCATTCACCTGCCAGACCTTGTTGCATATTTTTGTTAGTAGCTCTATTACTGGTTCTTCCCATGCATAATACATTGCGCCTGATGTTTTTTGGATTGTTCATATTCTTTCAGCCTCACTCGGAACTACATAATCACGAAGTCGTTATCACCGCCAACATCAACACAAGGGAACGTCCTCTGCTCTATTGGTGAGAGACTGGTAACGGTTTTGAACCAGTATGTAGTCGATCGGGTATGATGGTTTCCATTGGGTGCGTGACATGTCCAGAATGTAAAGCTTTATGTTGACTCAGGGATTAGGCTGCTACCAAGTTGTTCTGGCTTCGAGCAGCCGTCTCTCTCTTTCATTGGTAAGCTCATGGCAAGAAGGTCCAAAATGATCATCCCTGTGTATTAGAGCATCTTTAGCAACACGACAACATATATCAAATGAGCTGGAGTTTATTCAATTTGAGTTTATTCAATTTGACGATACAGTGTATGTCCTGTTGACTAAGTAAGACTCGCACCACTGTAAGTCTGCAATAAATGCTTGAGACAGTGAAGTAATATATCATGGTATATTGTGTCAAATGCTGCAGATCAATCAAAGACGGCGAGGACTGTAATCCTTACGCTAACCAAAGCAGAGAGAATGCCATTAAATACTTTCAGAAGATTAGTTTCAGTACTGTGGTAATGGCGATATGCAGACTCTACATTGCTTGAAAAGATTGTTTGAATTCAAATGAGATCCAGGTTAAGTTAGAACAACGTTTTCTAAGATTATTTTTATATGAACTGAAGATTAGAAACAGCGCGGTAGTTCTTTAAATCGTTATGGTCATGTGTTGGTTTCTTCAGCATAAGCGTTATAATGGCAGCTTTGAAAAGTGATGGGAATTCCACTGATGAGAGAAAGAGATGGTTAGTCAAACAATATTGGGTCTAAGCAGTCAAACAGTAGTGATGTTGGAATTGGATCAAGTTTACATGACTTTGGTGCACTATCTATCAAGATACTAAATCCATAGAAACAGGTTCAAATGCTCCTAGTGGTTGTCGCTGAAATTCTGTATCATAACTGTATCGTGACGAGTCAATTGAATTTTTAGTTGTCAAGAGTATCTATAATGGTTTGTACTTTGTCACGGAAGAAATTTGCAAATAGGTCCGGAAGGTCTACTGAAGAGAAGGTTGTTGGAAGTGGTGTACATTTGTTCATTGACATTAGTTTGTTAGTTATATCGAAGAGGTCTTTGCAGCTGGAACTCTCCGTGATCTTAGTACTGTAATGGAATAATTTGGCTAAATGGATTATGTTTTTGAGGTTCTTATTAACGGCGTCATAGATTTCTCTATGAATAGTGAGTATGGTGGAAAGCCAAAGCCTCTCTGCTTTACGGCGATGTATTTTAGCATTGTGAAGCTGTTCCCTAACACTGCTATACCACGGATAACGTTTTGTTTTATTGATACTCTGCATTTTGTGCATGTGGTATGCTTGTCCAGCAATTAACGCAGGTAGTTGCCGATTTGTTCACTGTAGGAGGTACTCAAGTTGTTAGGTTTTGTTGGATGTCATGAATTAGTTTGGTTCATTTTATCATACGGGGGTTTCTCTTAGTAGCAAATACAGGTGGAGGGTTAGAGACTGATACATCGAGATGGCATATAATGCATAGGTGATCAGATGCAAGTTCGTGGAATACAAGGGTGAATTAGATAATATTAGCATCAGGTCTATTAAGAATCATTGCTAAAATGTGACCAAGTTAATGGGTGGGTTGGCTAACTCAATGTTTAAGGATAAAAACATGAACGGAATCAAGCAGTTGTAACGTGTATGAGTTTCCAGGACGGTGAAAGTGAAAGTTCAAATCTCCAAGAATAATGAGGTGCCACCTATCGAATTTCCATACCCCAGAAGATTCGGAAACTGTTCCAAAAAGAGAGACACAGTCAGCTGATTTTTGCTACTACGAGGGGGGGGGGCGGTGTAGACGCAGAAAAATGGACTCATCTCTTTTCTAGTGTGATTGTTGGTTGGACTAATTTAAACGATGTGTGGCAGGAATTGAAGGTTGTGTTGTAACTTAAGACATTTTATGATGGGATACTTTGTAATGACGATGTTTGCAAAAGTTGCGACTGAACAACTTGATTTAGTAAGTGGTGGGTGTTAAATCCGCGCATATGGGCTCATCGCCTAATGTGTTTAGCCATGTTTCTGGTCGATAAAAGTAAATGTTTATGTGCGCATATCCGGTGGTGCTACTGATTGGGCGTTGACTAAACCAATACGCAATGGAATATATGGAATAGTTAACACAACGGTTACTGATTTAGGATGGATTTGCACCAGGTTATCAAAATTAACGGCCGCATTTTCAAATTGTTTATCTGGAAAGGGAAAAAGGGAGATAACTGGAATTCTTTTTCCTGTTCTACGCCGGCCAGCTTTGAAACAACGTTTCTTATTTCGCTTCCGTTTACATTTAAGTATTGACGAATTTTGCCCCATTTCGTTTAGTTTTGAGCACAATTTAGTATGAAGAGCCATGGTGTGGTCATTTGCAAATATTAATGAGGGTCCATCATACCGTAAGCGGGTTGACTGGCGATGACGTGCTGGCAGTTTATTCAAAAAGTAATGACGTAATAACAGTGGAACAAGACAGCTGAGACAAATTATAATTGTTCTCGTTTCCAAAACAAGGAGATGAAAAAACATATATGCGAACTGAACAGACAATGCATGATGAAACACAATAATGTAGACGAACATATACAACAAGCATATATATGGAGACGAATATATACAACAAGCACATATGTCATAAAAATAGCACAAAAAAGGAAGAGCTGCGTTAAGCCGGTTAAGCGATAGCGGCCATATTTCCTGAATTCCATTCCCGGCATGCATAGGTAAAACGCTTCGTCCGGCGAACCAAACTACGTTGAGGGTGTGATGTGAACACTGCATCAAAGGCGTGAAGTCACCGGCAAGGGTAGATGGTCTCTGCATATTAGCGGCCATGTGTTCTGGACCAGGGAGCTTAACATGTATTATTGAACTGTGGCTGTTATCGACCAGCTATGGTTCGAGATAACAGGGAAGGCAGATATTTACAGTCATAACTAGTCCTCCTGCCTAATAAAATGAAACTCCGATATAAAACAGACAGCATGTGGACCTCGCTGTCACCGTTCTGGCTTGCTGCGACATCGTTTCCTGCCAAACATCGCACTGTATGGTTTGCTCTCCACTGGTTACCTTGAAAGAGAGGCACCTAGAACGAGATATAGATCGACAACTACAAGCTGTTGACCATGCAAACTGGCGACGTACAGTTCACCGCGCCAATGATACGTTTGAACAAAGCAGATGGGTCAGCTTAGAAGAAAACGGATCGCGCATAAAGAACCTGGACCATTGGCAGCACCCAACAAAACGCTGACATTCCCGTGCAGCTTCTGTGGACGTACGTGCCTCTTAGGTATTGGGAACAGAGGTGGTCCCCCACACACTCCTTCCCATTTCATCGCACGCGATGTGAAGCCAACAATATCAAATCACGTACTAATAAAACAAACATACCCCGGAGTTCCTATACCACATTAATATCTTCATTGTGCTCTGAGTGGACATTAACATACAATGGCAGTAAAGTGAACATATTTTATATAATGTTGATAGAGCTTTGGCGTAAATGAATATTGTCTTAGATGTGGGTTTAGTCTACATGATAATTGTCACTTTTTGAAAGATGTTTAGCTGAATTTAATTTTCAAAAGCTCACCAATTTTACGAATTAGGGAATCTTTTCCAACCTACATCCTAGGCCTTCTATTGTGTTTTACATGATGTGAAAGTGTTACATAAATGATGAGATAAACAATAATTAATTCTTGTTTTAAGTTCAGGCTGTGGAGCATTTACAGATGTGTCAAGATATCATTTTATAGGAATCAGTCATTTAAATTTATTCATTGGAATTACAACGTGCTTGTTTATCATTTTGGACTACAGCGCTACTTTGACATCATAACATTGTGGTATCTAAAGGTCGAATATGTTTGGGCAATATTTTGGCAGGCATACTTACATTTGCTATCATTCATTCAAATGTGATACTGGCTAAATAAAGGTGGAATTGTTTCTTTAACACGTTCTTGAATATATTTTCATCAATGTGGAAAATTGTCGGTTTCAGTATCGTATTCGCTAGCATGTTCTTCGCATCAGCTACAACATACCGTAATGTTGCATAATAAATGTATTGTTTTATTCAAAATGTTCATGATATTTAATAACTACCTCAGATAAAGTTTGAGTTTATAGCAATGCGTTCTTGATTTTACATTTGTTTCTCAGGTGTTAATAAGTATGTCAGAATTAAAAGCTTCATTTTCTATTGGTTAACGTTTACTTTGAATAGACTTGGCAAATATTGAAATATAAATTAACCGTTACAATTTCTTTAATGTTCTTGTTTCTCTGTAGAAGAAGCATTAAACTGCAATGTGCGACTTTAGCAAATTAATTTCATTGGTAATGTGGCAGATAAATTACGATTTAAAAGCGCATCCATTTTTTAATTTTGTATGCAGTGTTTTAGGACGTTAATGACGCGGCTATGGTGTTGGAGAAAGTAACTTAAAACCTTATCAAATGAAATAACCATATAATACAGAAAGATTGGTGCAAGGATATTATGACAATGGAGAATGTTCAAGAGACAAGAAATATGACATTGACGAGAATTTCAGCATTTGGTCTGGACGAGACAAATGAGAAGATGCACATGGAATAACATAAAGAATATGACCGTCTTTATTTATACCTTCATGTATTGTAAAGGGCAATACGTCAGTGAAAAAAGTAAGTTGAAGGAACATCATGTATTTTCTTCCATGTGCTGCTTTATTATAAAATATTGTTGTTTCTAACCTTGATACTCGTGTTAAAGGAATTAATCTGCAATGCTCATTATTTTGTCGCTTTTTCTTGTTATATTGTATTGTCTTATTTGTTAATTAACTTTTTTGGTGGGAGACAGTAAAATGAATACGTCTTGGGACTTGAATGTATCGTCTGTGTTATTGCACTCATATTTAATGGTCATGGACTATTCCGGATAATTTCGTTTGATAAAATATTCGTATGGGACTATTTTTGTGTATATATAGTAATGGTTAAAAGACGACGAAAACAATAACTAGTTTTGAAATGATGTAGTATTCCTTTCTGAAATTTCACTACACAACGTATGCATGAGTTCGCATAATACAGCAAGGCAATACATGATTCATTCATTTTTAATGTTTCATGTTTTGATATATTGGTATTGGTTTCGTCGACTTAAACATTTCATTTCTCAAAAGGTATAATGTTATCTATCCCATATAACAGATAGCGAAAGAGATAAATATAAATAGACATACAGAGAGATTGAACACTGGAAAGACTAAACAACTGCACAGAACAAAAAATGAATGAACGTTCAAAGAAAGAACGAAAGAAACATAAAACATATACCAATAAAAATGAAAACATAAAAGAGAAAAAAGGAAAAATGTGTTCCGAATACAATATAATTATATTGTATATTATGACAATTCATCGTTTTTAATGAGACATGTGTGCCTCTCTTTACGAGTAATGCTTGTTAAGAAATAGAATGCACAAGTCCTCGAGGCTTGTTAATACATCCTTATGTTTTCTCAAATATGCTTGAAGTATGCATCTTTATTTATTTTGGCAATTTATTTAGGCATATATTCAAAAGCTCTCAAGTTACTTAGTAGCAACGTCATGTTTATGCAAGATACGGGAGTGGCAGTTGATAACCAGTAGTATAAAAGAGGGAATCAAGTGAAAAAATATAACCTGATCCGTATGTGGCAAGTTTTTTCTGCTTAAGGTGACTTCAAAAATATATTTGAAATGGTAAGTTCAAGGCGCTTTTTCACAAATGTATTGTTCCTATGTATTTTATTTCTTCATTTTTGTGTTTAGTTGCTAACTGACACGCAATAATTATGGAAAGATAATTGAGAGAAGAAAAATGACAACAAATACAATATACATAAAGCGAACTCGAAAAGAAAGAGTATTTACAAGAAAAGTTACATGCTCCAAACTTTTCTTTCTACATTATGATTTGAATTTATTCCATCATTATTACGTTGTATTCATATAACACGCTGACACATTGCATTATTTCAAATCGCAGTTTTCTTTGCCCACGGAAACTAGCATTATTTACAATACGAATTGCTCCTTCAATTTACAAAATTTATCTGCTTTTATCCATTTGATCGCAAACTTTTCTTATTACATATGATATTTCAGTGGGCGGTTCTCTGTGTCGGACTAGCCATCTTACTGGTACAGAATGGTAAGTTGTGTATTATTTATAGAAATGTTCATAAATGTCACAATTTCAAGACTAACGATTACATAGCTTTAAAACGTCAGTGAAGAATACCTTTTAATTATTAGTAGCAAGTAAAACATTACTTATTGCGAATTCTGCAAGGCGTAGTTTATCTTTAATTATATATTTGTAACGTAAAATCCTTCGATCTGCATGTTTGTTTTATCCATTAAGTGTCATTGATAATGGCTGCATCGATTAAAATAATTTTCAATATTTAACTATTCATGGGACAGGAATTTTTTAAAAGGTTATGTCTGATATATAAAGTCTTTCGTCAAACAATTGGTTGTTTTCATACAAACTTGCAAAGATTATAATTCTGGTTAATATATTTCTTGCGCTGATTGATACAGCGAACATTGATGTGAGATGGGTATCTGTAGAAACAGTGGCTGAATCATACCAGACTAAAGACGTAACACCTTTAAACAAACGGTTTGCAAGTGTGTGTGTGTGTGTGTGTGTGTGTGTGTGTGTGAGTGTGTGTGTGATTTGTATTGATATCGTAGCTTTACAAAAATTCAGTCATATCGTTACGATGTATGTAATGCGGTAGTTAGTAGTGATGTCTAGCACTGGAACATGATACCGTAGACATTTAACATGATGTCCCACCCAGTAGCATTATCCTGACACTGGCCGACCAGTCCTAATGCTAACCTCTTAATGCCGAGAGCCTAGCCAGGCAGCTTATTATTGTTCTATCAACTTTGATTATTTCCTGTTGATATTATGTACAATGTATGATGAACAGAATACATAAATCGTGAAAGTCAGGCAAAATGCTAGGTGCTTATCTTTCTTAAGGTTGTTTTAAGTCTCTGGCAGAAAATAATGAAAATATATGAAAATATCTTAAGAAAAAGCTAAATATAAAATAATAATAATAATAATAATAATAATAATAATAATAATAATAATAAGAAACAATACTAATACTATTAATACTATTAATAATATATGCTTATAACACAGGCCATCTACCCAAATTTCATGTATATACAAATATGGTACAAACGAAAGAAATCAGTGTTTGTATAAAAACAATGATTCTCTCACCTATAAAGATATCGCAAAGATAAATAGCACAAATATGTAGGATATCAATATTAGTGTTGATTCTCTGAATAGAATAATATAGTTTTGCATTCTAATGAAAATATAAAGGGAGGTAGGCCTTTCTCAAATTAGCATAGGTTGTACATTTAACAGCAGAGTAAAACTAATCTTCTATATATGCACAAAATGGCAGAATCTTTCCAAATAGGGAATATGTTAAAATCCACTGGTTCCACAACTATAAGATATCAGTCTGCTTAAGGTAAATATATTATCTACAGTGACATCTCCACTTCCGAAACCAGCCTAATATTCACCTGAAATTAAACTAAAAGTTTAATTTTTGATCCAGTTGATCCGTATTTCATTTAAAACTGAGGTAAATCTTTTGTTGAAGACAAGTAAATGGCTAATTTCTCTATAATTTTCAGTCATATGTACATTACATTTATGTGGATAGGTAAAATAACAGAATTGGTGCAACACGAGAAATATACAAAATCAATTTACTGACAATAGTATAAAATAGTATTAAGATAGGCACCGTAATATATCCAGTTGCCTTCTAAAATCACTTGAAAGGTCTTCAAGTGCAAATATTGTATAAGGCTTTATAAATGTTTATACTATGAAACACTTTTATTTTACTTTCCACTTTATCATGGCCATTTGTCGTTTAACCTGAACTTTGGGTCCACTTCCAATTGTGTATTAAATAATTTGGCAATGCTCTGTGAATTCTTCCATTGGTGGTGTTCAAAATTATCCAGAAGGTTCTCGAGTCTTTGAGGGTGATTTTTCAAGACGCACCCTTAGTTTTCTCTCCGTAGTATGCGTTTGTGAATGTTTGTTTTTTATTTTACATAGTTCTATATTTGTTCAATAAAGCCCAGTTATCTGCCATATTCTCAAATCTGAGGTTTTTAAGTGCGCGATATTAAGATAATTTAAAATGTTGATTATACTAAGATTGTTAATTAACTTAAAGTAGTACTACTTCTGTTACTACTAATTATAGTACTGGTAAACTGAATTATAGTTATGTTGATTTTCATTACTTTAATGGACTTTAAATTTGTCTTAATAGTTGTATCATGATCTCTTCAGCTTACATATCTTATGTGAATAGTTCGTATCCTTTTGTATCAAATAACCGGAATGAACATTTTCGTAAAGTTGCAATTTTATTCGCAAATACCTTGCGTGTATAAAATATACGTGACGTTCGTCGCTGATTATTTACACTTGAAGGCGTGTTGTATAAATTAAAAGTATTACCCCAGAGCCTCTCTCTCATGCAATATATATCTTCATACTTAAGTCCGAGGGCAATAAATGAAAGGAAATTACAAACTACAAAAGCAAATATAATATGTAGAAATCGTTAACTCCCGTTAATCAATATCGTCCTAACAGACACAGGAAATTATTACATATTTATTTTATACAATCCTATGCAGTCCAACACATATTAACTTTTGTATCGCATGCATTCAAATATGTTTAGAAACTAATAACTGTAAAATTAACAGATAACATATATAGCAACTCTAGCACCAATATATTTCCATATAATATACATACTATGGAACCTAGTTATATCAAATAAGTTTGCATACAAAATACAATCAAACAATATAATATTACGTGAAATGAAAATTGTGTACTTTAATGATGTTAAGTTTGTAACTTGTGCATCCAACACTAAACTTTGTCTTTCTCACAAGACAGTCAATAGGTCCCTTTCTTATTTCACGGGGTAAAAACTATTCTTTATTTCTGCTAGCATTCCTTAAAACCAAACCTCTTCCTCTCAGACAATGTCGGGCTTTAAAATTTCGATCAAAGTTGTCACGTTATATTCATATTCCTTCTATGGCGTACGCCTTAATTTCACTCGGCCAATAATAAGCAGTGGTTTATAAAACAAAATTCCTAAGACAATCATTTGCTTCATCAGCCAGAAACATTACATTACGTTATATAACGTGATTTCCTATGACGAATGATGACTTGCCATTGATCGAAAGTTCAGTTGTCTTTTCTCAAAACCGTGTTTAGATTCCGGTCAATTACATTGAATTGAAACATTTTAAGTTTTAACACTGATATAAACGAAATTAAGAATAAAGGTTGAAATGACCTGTCACAACGACTCAGCCGCTAAAATTATGATAAAATATTAATGATCAGATCATTCAACTCTGAGGATCAATGCTTATTCATAATTCGATATTTGACACACACACACACACACACACACACACGCACACACATTCATATCTCTCTCTTTCTTTCTCTCTCTCTATGTATATATATATATATATATATATATATATATTATTCATATATATATATATATATATATATATATATATATATATATATATATATATATATATATATATATATATATAGATGCAAGATATGTTCAAATATTATAGTATATTGTTGTTTTCCACATGGGTCCGTTCCTGGACCTGTTTCTTTGATTCCACTTGATAGCCGTTATGTTTCGGCATAAAATTAAAATGATATTTTCTAGCTATGAGTGAATAACTGATATATTTCATTTCATGGGTGATGAAATATACACTTTACTCACTCAATTCAATAAAACATCTTCTACGTAATTTCTAAATGAATTTTAGTATACTTGTGGAAATTAATCATAACGTAAGGCTTTCAGAAAATAAACCGTTAAATTGCAGACATACTCTGATCTTTGCAAGTTTTACGCTCTGTGGAAATATTCAACTTTTCGAATTTTTAGGATTTGCGTGTATATAAGATATTGGCTTGAGATTGTAACAAGATCTTAATCATTTGTTTTCTCAAATGCATTCTACAGACCATTTCCGGAATACATAAACTTGAATAGTGTCACTTCCTCACATCGTGAAGAGAACAAAACTGGCAAGTATTTAATTCGTTGTTTTCCATATTTGATGTATTTTACCAAAACAATGCTTGTTTGTTTTGTTTATTTCTCCACGCATCAAAAAATAATAGATTTTGTATTTGATTTTTTAGATTTAGTAGAAGGACAGGGTACAACAAAGGCATCGGGATCCGGCTCAGTTGGTGCCGGCCCAAGTGCATCTGGTGGCGGCCCAAGCGCGTCTGCTGGCGGCCCAAGCGCATCTGGTTTGCCGGCATCTGGTGGCGGCCCAAGCCCATCTGGTGGCGGCCCAAGTGCATCTGGTGGCGGCCCAAGCGCATCTGCTGGCGGCACAGGCGTAACTGGCGGCATAGGGGCAGGAAGTAGTGGCAGTAGTGGTGGTGGAAGTGGTGCCATTCCTCTTGCCAATACAAGTGGATCTTGGATCATATTACTCATAATGCTGATTATGTGCATTATGATGCAATAGAAACCAGCGCATTGCACCTACGTATATTTAACTTAAGAAATCGTAACGTGGGACATGTTTGACGTAGACTGAAGTTTCAATGGAATATCGTGAAAACATCATTCAAATTCTAATATTTCAAGAAAGAGCGTGATATTCATTTTCGATTATCAACTTTAGAAAGATGTATTTGCATAATTAAATCAAAGTTTAAACGTTTAAAGTGATACTAGGGATTGCATGACATTTTCAGTTGTTTTTATAATAGTGGTAATTTATATTTTAATCTGTAATTGTCCTACAATTATGTTTTGTTGACATAGCCTTCATTTTGCTCGTATTCTTTACTGTCAATGTTTATATATAGTGGTGTGAGATGAGAAGTGCCTAGATACTTTGATCACACGAATGAGTCAAAATAAACGACTATTATACTATCTTTATGCTTTTAGTTGTTCAAATTAATAATAATAATAATAATAATAATAATAATAATAATAATAATAATGATAATTTAAGCTGACATGTTTAAGACCCTTTAAATTATAAAAAGTTCAGAGTCACTGTTAAGACTTGGACGTCCTATTTGATATTATTCACGAAGTCAAAAGCTTGCGAATTGATTAAACATTATATGAACGAACTTAGATAAGACTATGCCGAATATGAAGCTTTACTAATCTTTCGTCATGTCTGCTTAGTTAATGAGCCCCGTAAATTCTTATAATTGGAAATAGTGACACAATGAACAAAGACACTGATAAAATAAAAAAAAGAAACGTTGGTCATTAACTTCCTGTAAACACGGTCAGATCAAATATCAACTAATAACTTGAAGAACGGTATACATACTGACTGCGAAAGGTTGGTAACAACTCTCTCTCTCTCTCTCTCTCGATCGATCGATCGATCGATCAATCGATCGATCGATCGATCTCGACAATGCACTACCTAACCGTTTATAGGTAGACAAATGATAGGAAGTCACCAATTGAATTGGGGTTATCAGTAAAATGGGTTTGATAAACCAGGGCTCGAAAATATCCCCATTTCAAAATCTCTGGATGACATACGTGAACCATGTCCTTATTTTCACAAAGTGTTTATCTGGTTGACCTGATATACATGTGTGTCAGGAAAATTAACGGCCATTAAGAAACACGATAATGATATCGAAAACACATGTATAATATCGCCTATTGATATTGTCTACTTCTTAAGATGCTAATTGCAGTAGATTAACTTTATTTAAATGATAACTTGTTCTTAGATGCCTATAGTTGAATATTTAGATGCTATATTTTTTCATAACATTTTCTGTTTAAAGAACATTTTCAATGACCTAAATGTACTTAAATACAATTGGTTAATTTATTGAAAATTTAGCCTTTGAAGCCACACGTAATAGTTAACAACAGCAACAACAACAACAACAACAATAATAATAATAATAATAATAATAATAATAATAATAATAATAATAATCATAATAAAAATAATAATAATACGTTTTCCTATGTAAACTATGTGAGAACCTGTCATTGAAGACGACCCAATTAAAATAATAATTGGCCTTCACTTCTGATGTAAATGAAATACAAATATTATTAGTTATCGTGACAAACAAATAACATAGATTAATCCAGATTCACCACCATCTGCCCACCAGCTCTCCGCGAAAGCTGCAAGTTCTCGTGCTGATTTCAAAGAGGTACCTTTATCAAATTTCGTTAAATCAGTTTCTTAAAGCTTTGAAAGAGAAACTAACTAACAATGTACAGATTATTAAGGTTTGCTTCTTCGAGGAATATTTTGTCACTTATACGACATTCACAGGTCTATTGAAATATAATAAACCCATGTAAAATTTGTTTGCATCCCAAAATTTAAATTACTCCCCTTTATGAGGGAGACAGTAGCACTTAAACAGCTACAAATAAATACAAAGAAATTAAATAAATATATCCCAATGATGAATTAACTGATGGAAAAAGACATTTGAAAACCAAAAAAATAATTAGGCATATTAATTATTCTGATGGCACAGTAATCAAATACCTGTATAAAAACACAGGCGTGATTTAGTTTTTGTGGCATTCACTGACTGGCTACATGAAGGGACAGAACACAGCAACAACAACAACAACAACAATCTGTACATTGTTAGTTAGTTTCTCTTTCAAAGCTTTAAGAAACTGATATATATATATATATATATATATATATATATATATATATATATATATATATATATATATATATATATATATATATATATATTGTTACACGCACAGGGGTATTCACTTGACCGAGGATCGTCAGACCCTGGCGCGAGTCACGCTGGAAGTCATATGTTTTCCCCAAATTTCCAAAGACTTCCATACAACTTGATTTGTAAAATGGAAAGAGAGACGTGTCTGCTATATTTAATAACCTTTGCTCTAATCAACCCAGACGAGACAACTTGCCCAAAAGTCCATTAACTGCACCTTTGCATGGTTTTTCTTCATTATCATCCGATTTCCGTACCGATAGCTTGTCATGCCGTAGAAATTACACTAGCATTCCCTTACTAACTGGGAAATATTTAACTGCGCGACCCTAGGCCAGTCAATCTTGATAATTTCCGGCGTATCACGCTCATATACATACGCCCATTTTCCACTATGGACACATAAACGGTACCTACCAAGTTCCAACTTATTGATTCCATTCTATAATTTACTGATTTCCAACCATAAATACTGCCTTTTCAATCACAATACTTTTATACACCGCTGAATTTCAATATGGACTGTTACAACCAGGGACAGTCATTCGGCTTGTACCTAAATTCACTACTAACGACCCCAGCATAGTTCAAATTCACTAACACTCGGCTGTGTGACGTTTGCTTCTACCAATTGGCTAACTATTTCAGGCTAGTAATATTTCCATGGCACCTAAGACTAAACACTCACACAAATAAATCTAAGAATTGCTTAAAAACAGGATGATGTCAAATACACATACTCCAAATTTATTACAATATATATATATATATATATATATATATATATATATATATATATATATATATATATATATATATTCGTCTAAACCGCTGCATAGAACAGTGACTGACAATAGGGTTGACTTTTAAGCAACTACATCAAGAAGAAGGAAATGAAAATTGGGCGAATCAGCTGGTCGTCATTTTCAACCAATGAAATATCATAGGTGCAGTAGGCAATGTTATATGTGTTTCATTGGGTTCCCGGCTCTCTCATTATCTAGACATGTCTACATCTTTGTTATGGGACAACTGACTTTTGATTGAACAAGCGGCATTGGATAAAGAAAGATATTTTAATGGAATCCGTGTCACTTGTTTCAAGGCGACGAACTATAATAGTTGTTTTAAAATGTTGTGAAAGATAGAATGGTTTTTTTAATTAAGAAAACAATTTTTTGTTTCATTTTAGCTTTTCTTTTGTCTGGTATCTCTGGAACAGAACATAACAGGCAAAACTGTGACTCATTCCATTGCACAAAGACTTGTAGGCACCATGTACCTTGTTTATCAGAGAATCATACAATCTTCATATTAGCTATCGTTACAGAAAGAATCCGTAATTAATTAATTTGTGTAAATATGCCATATTTTAAACAAACTGAACTCATCTTAGTCACGCGAAGCGACTCTTTTTGTTACTATGATATAAATTTGGAATCAATACAATTTGAGAAAACTCATAATGTATTTAGCCACTCACCCCATCTTAAAGATAAAACTGCCTTATTTGAAGTAGGCCAAAAATTGCAGTGGGCTCTTATTGTGCAATTGACCTTACGCCAGAAGGTAGATCGCTCCTCCTACCGAACACGTGACTTGACAACCGCTTAATCTCCGACAAACATTATGTGAAAATGGCTGGCGTGATAACATTATAATACATATGTATATAGCAGACAATACTGGTGAGCAATATTTGTAATATGAAACAACTCTGAGACTGAAGTAGAAAGCGAGAGCATTCATCCAACGCTTGCACTTCTCTAACTTACGTCGGTATGCGGAGAACTCTCCTCATGGAGAACTCGCCCCCACGTATCTGGAGAAGTCGCCCCAGAGTGGTTGGAGAAGTCGCCCCAATAGGTTGGAGGAGTCATCCCAAAACTTCTAACCCAAATAACCTTTAAATAACATAATTAAGTCATCTTTTACGTGATGTGTATATATATATATATATATATATATATATATATATATATATATATATATATATATATATACGCGATCACAAAAGAGATATTAACTAAAATAAAGCAATATCATAGTAATATTTATATGGACGAAATTAAGTCTGTATATTATCTAATGAATGACGACAGTATAGTGATTAAAAAGGATGATAAGTCACATTATTATTATTGTGAATCAAGATAATTATATTAAATAAGTTGAACGTCAATTAAAAATTAAATAAAAAATTTCAACATGCATTAATGAGATCGCTAAAAATAATAATGTAAGGAATTTGATAGTTTCCATCTTAACATACGTACACCTCAAAAATAATCTGATAATTTCAATCCTGTTATCATTAAGTGTAACACCAACATCCGCATGCAGATGGTATTGAAGCGTGCAAATATTTTTTTGATAACAATCCTAATAATATCACTCTATTTAGCGAAGATTTTTGTAAAATGATAAAAGCTTATCTTGGAAAATAATTATTTTCAATTTAATAATACGAATTACATACAAATAATGGGTACATCAATGGGTATTAATATGGTTCCTTCATTCTCTTTCTTAAAATGTGTGAATTAGAAAACGATTTCATTCAGAACGAAAAGTTTAATCCATCTCTTTGGTTCAGAATTTTAGATGACATATTTATGATCTTGAAGCAATCAAATCGAAGAACTGATAAAATAATTGATCGCCTCATTTTTAGATGTAATTGCAATTAAAAATATTGATAACACAAATATTATTAAAATGCATATAATGATTTGAAGAACAGAGCAACAGGGACAGATAACATTTATTAAGTACAGAAGCTGAGTTGATCAAATGGAACAGTTAAAAATTGCAAATTTTATAAATTTAATAAGTTATTACGTTGAGCGAGTTCTCCCATGGCGAGTTCTCCATGGGGAAACTTTTTCACTATTCATTTACGTCTTGGTTTCGGGAAGGGAATTAACTTAACTCCTCTATTTTTACGATCTGGATAACAACTATCAGAATTGTACTGCCCCCATTGCATTGTTAATCGAAAAATTTCCGAACCGTTACAAAATTGGTAAATATATACAATAGCCGAGTCGATATCCATAGAAGCAGCTTGTCGGAGGAAACTGGCGGACGTAAACCGTACCTGGATGTTTGTATAATAATGCTCGCTGATTGGTCAAACGAGCAGAATGATTGACAACTAGCGATAGGTCAATACTGATTCGGTCTCTTTAACTGACAGTTCCAGCTTAGGCCATACCGATGGCTTTCGTGCCAGAAAATCTTGAAGAAAATTATATCTGATTCTTGTGTTCAACACTCATTTCAAACTAAATGCCAACCTGAATCAAAAGCCTAATTTGTAAACCTGCCATCTTGCTTAGAAAAGACCGGTCACAGAGCTTAAATATGAGCTGCGATTTGTAAAGTGAAAGGTGGATAATTATTTACCCTTAACAAACAAAGATGTGAGAAACCTAACTCCTATTGGTTAATGCCACGACTGATACAGTTTCAGACCAAGTACTCTTCTATCGATATTATTGATCAACCAATAGGTAATATCCTATTGGTTAATGTCAAGGACAACACGTTTCCATATCTATCCCAATAAAGACTTATGTCGTGCCACTAGGTCACAGAAAAAGCTTGCGGATATTTTTGAATGCTTCATAATATGATACCATTGCATTTTGCCGTTTAGAATTCATATTATACCAAATTCTAAACAATGCAATCAAGTGGTATCGGACGATAAAAAGTATCCCCAAATTATAATTTTGACTTCCTTCTGCTGCTATCTATCTATCTATCTATCTATCTATCTATCTATCTATCTATCTATCTATCTGTCTGTCTGTCTGTCTGTCTGTCTGTCTGTCTGTCTATCTATCTATCTATCTATCTATCTATCTATCTATCTATCTATCTATCTATCTATCTATCTATCTATCTATCTATGTTCAAGTTCATATTCTGGAAACTGTGGCCCACTGGACACTATTTATAAGAACCTACAAGAGTTATTGTATTGTTTTATCATTTTTGCCTTTTGTCTTCAACACACTCTGTCTGCATAGCCTGAAAATGTAACTGGACAAATAATTCAGTTCCCGGTAAACGATGTGTGGTTAAATTAGATGGTCAATTTATCACGTTAAAAAGACTATTAACATAATAAGGCCAGTACGAACGTCTTCAAATACCCATTTGAGAAAGTAAAGCCCCGACTAACTTCGTCTACTAAATACAGCTAAGCATGACAAAGCCCGACAAAGCTTGATAACTTCTTGACACAAACGTTATTGAAATGTTTGTTATATTCCTGGTCCATTATGTGATGTTGACAGTCCACTGTTGTCTCTATCTTTTCCTTCTGCCACTCTGGACGCTGCTCTGCACTACTATTGTGGATAGACTCTTGGCTCTAGTGACATGATCATAACATTTCAGCTTTCTCTTTTTGACATTGGTGATGAGGTCTTCATATTGGCCTACTTTGTTCCTGATGGTGTTATGCTCTTCGTCATTTATGATATGGTCCATGTAAGAGATGCCAAGGATGGTTCTGTAGCATCTCATATCAGGTGTCTGGATTCTTGATTGTAACTCTACTGTCAGAGTTCAAGTCTCACATGAATACAAAAAGATTAAATGACTAGTGATCACAATAATCTGAATTTACTTTTCAGACAAATGCTCTTGTCTCTCGAGATTGGTCTTCGCTTTGCCGTAACTGCCGCTGTTTGTGCTGCTCGTGAAAAAATGTCTGCTTTTGATCCCTCCTCGATGATTAAGGATCCAAGATATTTAAACTTACTGTTTTCAGTTCCTGTTTTCTAACTTTAATTTTGGCTTAGATTTGTTTGCCACTATTTGTAATCAGTTTTGCCGTCTCAGCGCTTATCTTCATGTCGCATGTGGAATGCTTACCGTCCCACAGTGGTTTACAGGGCTTCACTCATTATGAGCTCTAAGTAGCTGAGATACTGAGAAGCGTGGGTGACAGTAGACAGCCTTGACGCACACCAACTGTTGTCTGAAACCAGTCCCCTACAAAACCTTGAGTAATTACTGCACTGGTAGCATCCACGCACAGCTGCTTCATAGTATTGGTCAACTGTTGACCCATGTTGTACTTCTTTATTGTGGCTCATAATGCCTCATGCCACACTATGTCAACATTTTGTTTTAAATATATGAAAACATGATATATGTCTTATGGATGTTGCGAGTATTTTCACACAGAATCTTGATATTGAATATTTGATATGTTATGCTTCTTCCACTTCACAACCCTAAAGTTCTTCACCGATTCTTTATTCTGCTTGTGGTTTAAGCCTGTTCAAGATAATCTTCAGCATCACCTAACTAGCATGGCTGATAATATTGATAGTTCTCTAATTAAGGCATAACTGGTGATGACCAGTTTGGGGAATGTTATAATGAGTGACTTGGTAAACCGTGTTGGCCATACACATGCCAGACCTTGTTCCATATTTTTGTTAGTAGCTCTATCACTGGTTCCTCCCATTTTTAATAAGTTGCGCCTGATGTTCTTTGGATTGTTCATATTCTTTCAGCCTCACTTGGAGGTACATAATCACGAATTCGTGATCACAGCCAACATCAACACAAGGGAACGTCCTTGTGTTTCCTCTATTGATGCCAGATTGGTAACGGTTTTGAACCAGTATGTAGTCGATCGGACATGATAATTTCGATTTGGTGCGTGACATATCCATAATCGTAACGCTTTATGTTGACTCAGGGGTAGGCTAGTACCAAGTTGTTATAGCTTCGAGCAGCCGTCTCTCTCTTTCATTGGTAAGCTCATTGCAAGAAGGTCCACAATGATCATCCCTGTCTTTTAGAGCATCTTTGGCAACACGACAACATATATCAAATGAGCTGGAGTTTATTCAATTTGACGAAACAATTTATGTCCTGTTGACTAAGTAAGACTGGCACCACTGTATGTCTGCATTGTGAACACGCAATAAATGCTGGAGACGTTGAAGTAATATAAAATGGTATATTGAGTCAAATGCTGCAGATAAATCAAAGAAGGCGAGGACTGTAATCCTTTCGCTAACCAAAGCAGAGAGAATGCCATTAAATACTTTCAGAAGATTAGTATCAGTACTGTGGCAAGGGCGATATGCAGACTATACATTTCTAGAAAAGATTGTTAGAATTCAAATGAGATACAGGTTAGGTTAGAACAACGTTTTCTAATATTATTTTTATATGAACTGAAGATTGGAAACAGCGCGGTAGTTCTTTAAATCGTTATGGTCATGTGTTGGTTTCTTCAGCAGAAGCGTTACAATGGCAGTATCGGAAAATGATGGGAATTCCTCGAATGAGAGAAAGAGATAGTTAGTCAAGTAATATTGGGTCTAAGCACTCAAACAGTAGGGATGTTGGAATCGGATCAAGTTTACATGACTTTGGTGCACTTTCTATCAAGATACTAAATCCATAGAGACAGGTTCCAGTGCTCCTAGCGGTTGTCGCTTAAATTCTATATCATAACTGTATCGTGACGAGTCAATTGAATTTGTAGTTGTCAAGAGTATCTATAATGGTTTGTACTTTGTCACGGAAGAAATTTGCAAATAGGTCCGGAAGGTCTACTGAAGAGAAGGTTGTTGGAAGTGGTGTACATTTGTTCCTTGACATTAGTTTGTTGGTTATAGCGAAGAGCTCTTTGCAGCTGAAACACTCCGTGACCTTAGTACTGTAATGGGATAATTTTGCTGAATGGATTATGTTTTTGAGATTCCACTTAACGGCGTCATAGATTTCTCTATGAATAGTGAGTCTGGTGGAAAGCCAAAGCCTCTCTGCTTGACGGCAATGTCTTATAGCATTGCGAAGCTGTTCCCTAACACATCTATACCACGGATAACACTTTGTTTTATTGATACTCTGCATGCGGTGGATGTGGCATGTTCGTCAAGCAATGAACGCAGGCAGTTGTCGATTTGTTCACTGTAGGAGGTACTCAGGTTGTTAGGTTTTCTTGGATGTCATGCATTAGTTTGGTTCTATTTATCATACGGGGGTTTCTCTTAGTAGCAAATACTGTACAGGTGGATGGTTAGGGACTGATACATCGAGATGGCATATAAAGCATAGGTGATCCGATGCAAGTTCGTGGGATACAAGGGTGGATTACATAATATTAGCATCAGGTCTATTAAGAATCATTGCTAAAATGTGACAAAGTTAATGGATGGGTTGGTTGACTCACTGTTTAAGGTTAAAAACATGAATTGAATCTAGCAGTTTTAATGTGTATGAGTTTCCAGGACGGTGAAAGTGAAAGTTGAAATCTCCAAGAGTAATGAGGTGCCAGCTATCGAATTTCCATACCCCAGAATATTCGGAAACTGCTTCAAAAAAAGAGATACAGTCAGTTTATTTTTGCTACTACGAGGAGGGGGGTAGAGACAGAAAAATGGACTCACCTCTGTTCAAGTGTGACTGTTGTTTGGACAAATTTAAACGATGTGTGGCAGGAATTGAAGGTTGTGTTATAACTTAAGACATTTTATAATGGGATCCTTTGTAAAGACCATCTTTGCAAAAGTTGCGACGGAAAAACGTGATAGAGTAAGTGCTGGGTGTTAAATCCGCGCATATGGGCTGATTTTAGCCATGTTTATGTCAGGAAGAAGAAGTCAATCTTCTGGTCGATAAAAGTAAATTTTTATGTGCGCATTTCTGGTGGTGCTACTGATTGGGCGTTGACTAAAGCAATACGCAATGGTATATATGGAATATTTAATACAACGGTTGCCGATTTAGGATGGATTTGCACCAGGTAATCAAAATTAACGGCCGCATGTCCAAATTGTTTATCTGGAAAGGGAAAAAGGGAGATAACTGGAATTCTTTTTCTGTTCTACCCCGGCCAGCTTTGAAACAACGTTTCTTATTTCGATTCCGTTTAGATTTAACTATTGACGAATTTTGCTCCATTTCGTTTAGTTTTGTGCACAATGTAGGATGAAGAGCCATGGTGTAGTCATTTGCAAATATTAATCAGGGCCCATCGTCGAAGATATACAACAAGCACATATGTCATAAAACATAGCACAAAAAGGAAAGAGCTGCGTCAAGCCAGTTAAGCGATAGCGGTCATATTTCATGAAGTCCTTCTCGGCATGCATAGGTAAACCGCTTCATCCGGCGAACCAAGCTACATTGAGGGTGTGATGTTTTTAAAGGCGTGACAACGTCTACAGTGAAGTAACCGGCCATGGCGGATGGTCTCTACATATTAGCGGCAAAGTATTCTGGACCATGGAGCTTAACATGTATTAGTGAACTGTGGCTGTGATCGACCAGCTATGGTTCGAAATAACAGCCGGGAAGGCAGATATTTACAGTCATGACTGGTCCTCTGTCTAATAAAATGAAACTCCGACATAAAACAGACAGCATGTGGACCTCGCTGTCACCGTTCTGGCTTACTGCGCCATCGTTTCCTGCTAAAAATGGTACTGTATGGTGAGCTCTCCACTGGTTACCTTGAAAGAGAGGCACCTCGAACGAGATATAGATCGACAACTGCAAGCTATTGACCATGCTAACTGGCGACGCACGGTTCACCGGGCCAATGATACGTTTAAACAAACTGACAATTAGAGACTGCATATCTTTTATAATATTTCCCTCTTTGAAAAACTACAACTTTGATTTTATTTTAAAGTTAATTTTTAATTTCTTGATGTTGCAGTAATCTTGTCTTTTTTCGAATTCTTTGATGATAAGGATAAACTTCGGCAAAGACAACCTAGTGGTCTGCATGCAAAAGGGCAATACAATTTCCAATTCCAATGTCACATAGTTATTCAGGTCAGAAATATATGACTTTAAATCAGGTAGAAATATTACTAATAAATTAGGTGATGAAACAAAACTTTGTCGTACTCATTTCTGATAGTAAAATATGTATTTCAAGCCAAGCCGAGTTTTCATACAAGCTTTGGCATTTTTATATTTGATATTTGATATTGTGAGGTTTTTTACTGCTAATGTAACATCTAATATTCATTTGTAAATTTATAATAACAAAACCTTTTGTCAATTCGGTCAAATGCGTCTTCATAATCATTAAAACAACCCTCTGGTTCCGCAACTATTACATATCAGTCTACTTAAAGTAAATATAGTATCTACAGTGATATCTCCACTTCCGAAACCAGCCTAATATTAACCTGAAATTAAACGTTAAAGTTTAATTTTTGATCCAGCTCATCCGTATTTCATTTAAAGCTGAGGTAAATCTTTGGCTAAAGACAGGTAAATGGCTAATTCCTCTATAATTTTCAGTCATATGTATATTACATTTATGTGGATAGGTAAAATAACAGAATTGATGCAACAAGAGAAATATACAAAATCAATTTGCTGCCAATAGTATACAATATTATTAAGATAGGCAACGTAATATATCCAGTTGCCTTCAAAAATAACTCGAAAGGTCTTCAAGTGCAAGTATTGTATAAGGCTTTATACATGTTTATATTTTGAAACACTTTTATTTTAATTTCCACTTTATCATGGCCATTTGTCGTTTAAACTGAACTTTGGGTCCACTTCCAATTGTATATTAAAGAATTTAGCCATGAATTCTTCCATTGGTGGTGTTCACAATTATCCAGAAGCTTTTCGAGTCTTCGAGGGTGATTTATCAAGACGCACCATTAGTTTTCTCTCCGTAGTATGCGCTTGTGAAAAAAATGCTTTTTATTTTACATACTTTAATATTTGTTCAATAAAGTCCAGTTATCTACCATATTCTCAAATCTGAGTTTTTAAGTACGCGATATTAAGATAATTTAAAGTGTTGATTATACTAAGATTGTTTATGAACTTCAAATACTCTACTTCTGTTACTAATACTACTACTAATTATAATACTAGTAAACTGAATTATAGTTATGTTGATTTTAATTACTTTAATGGACTTTAAATTCGTGTTAATAGTTGAATCAAGATCTACTCATCTTCCCTAACTTATATTAATAGTTCGTTATCCTTTTGTATTAAATAACCGGAATGAACATTTTCGTCAAGTTGCAATTTTATTCGCAAATGTCTTGCATTTATAAAATATACGTGACATTTGACACTAATCAGTTACACTTGAGGGCGTGTTGTATAAATTAAAAGTATTACCCCAGAGCCTCTCTCTCATGTAATATATATCTTCATACTGAAGTCCAAGGGCAATAAATTAAAGGAAATTGCAAACTACAAAAGCGAATATAATATGTAGCAATCGTTAACTCCCGTTAATCAGTGTCGACCTAACAAATAAAGGAAATTATTACATATTTATTTCATACAACAATATGCAGACCAGGACATATTAACTTTTGCATCGCATGCAGTCAAAAAGGTTTAGAAACTAATAACTGTAAAATTAACAGATAACATACATAGCAACTCTAGCACCAATATATTTCCATATAATATACATACTATGGAACCTAGTTATATCAAATAAGTTTGCATACAAAATACAATCAAACAATATAATATTACGTGAAATGAAAATTGTGTACTTTAATGATGTTAAGTTTGTAACTTGTGCATCCAACACTAAACCCTGTCTTTCTCACAAGACAGTCAACACTGTCCCTTTCTTACGTCTTAATTTCACTCGGCCAATCATAGTCAGTGGTTTATAAAACACAATTCTTAAGACAATCATTTGTTTCATCAGCCATAATCTTTACATTACGTTATATAACGTGTTTTCTTTTGAAGAATGATGACTTGCCATTGATCGAAAGTTCCGTTGTCTTTTCTCAAAACCGTGTTTAGATATCTGGTCAATTACATTGAATTGAAACATTGACTCAATTTAAGTTTTAACACTGATATGAACAAAATTAAGAATAAAGGTCGAAATGACCTTTCACAACGACTCCACCGCGAAAATTATGATTAAATATTAATGATCAGAGCATTCAACTCTAAGGATCAATGCTTATTCAAAATTCAATATTTCACACACACACACACACACACGCACTCGTACACGAACACATACATACATCTCTATCTCTCTTTCTCTCTCTCTCTGTGTATATATATATATATATATATATATATATATATATATATATATATATATATATATATATATATATATATATATATATATATATGCAAGAAATGTTCAAATATTATAGAATGATTTGATTTACATTTGGCAATATTGTAATTGAAGAGAACATGGCTTGCAATTTAAAACAAAAACGGAGTTATGCAATGCGTGATCCGATTTTAAGAGTATCAAATATTTGTGTCTCTTAAATTATGAAATAGTCGTCTCTTTAAATGTAATATAGAAATGATCTAATGATTAGAATATTGCTTGTCGGTCTTCGTCGACATAGTCGTATTGTCTGTCTTTATTATGTTCCCTGCTTTTACTCCATTTTCGAAGTCAGGTGAACTCCGGCGAGATATTATCAGTGATCAAAACAAAAGATCTCCTAATGGCATATGGACAAAGCTCGTTAAGTCAATTGCACTAAATGCATTCTTTCATGTTCAGTTGTTGTTTTGTTTTTGACTGAATACGAATCGTCATTATCTTTCCTTCTTGCTTGAACACCCATTCAGTCATTACTAACAGTCCAACACGATAAAGTTGTTTTATTAAATATTTTGTTTCCGCTGCGTCACACCAATTATTTATTCTCCAATGGTAAGGTGTGTAAAGAGCAGGGAACCAGACTAAGTCGACAACTCAGTAAAAGCGGGGCTGCATGCCTGGCTTTTAAAACCCGAATATTTTATTAAGCAAATATTCTTGTAATTTATGCCAACGATAATTATCAGCTATGATGCGCCATTTAAAAGAGAAACGTTCCTAATTGGTGGTCTACACCTGTTTTATAATTAACAATGTCCACGAAATGTGACTCTGTCATTGAGGTTCAAAGACTTTGGATAGAAATACTCTCAAATCAATTTCGTGTCAGCGAGCCTAACGAACATGTTACTTAGAAAGTGCCCACTTGCCATTTCTGAACAATAAATATAATATGTACATTGTATATGGTCAGTTATAGTCAGTCTAATCTGGTTCAACTTTTAGCATTCATTTCACTCCCACAATTCCCGTATGGATCAAATGGTTTGAAACTTTATTACGAAATATATTCATCATTTGATTTTCGAAGTCCCAGATTATTTGATGTGTCTAAATTTTGCAAAACTATATCTTTACATATGAAAATTGACATTCTCAATGTGTATTGCTTTATTGTTACAGCTCTAGAACACTTTTCAGTGTAAAAATGTAACAGTAATGTCTTAAAATGTATCATCAGAAGACGCCAGTATGCAAAGAGGATTAATCATTATTATTACGCTTAAATCATTGCATATATTTACAATGTTAGAGAACATCTTTACTTAATAACCTTATAGTCACTTTACTGCGAGCTCTATCTCTCACAGAATGCAAAACATAGTACTGGTAGTTGCGCTGGTGGTCGTTGTAGTAATGCTAGAATTCAACATCAGTAAAGTCTGTTTTAATCCTATAATTGTTTGATAATTTTCCAAAGCTAAACTATTTAATTTAAAACATGATTTGTTATAGCTAGCTGTTAAATATCAAATCGTAAGAATTGAGTTGCATATAAGTTCTCTATTGATGAAAAAGATATTACATGAGCAGTTTAAACCGTTCAATAACCGATATAGTATGCTACCATTAAACTGAAACAATAAATTACTGAAATAAAGTTTTAAATATTTGATATGTTTGTCTTCACAAAGCTGTGTATCAGCAAAATAGAAATGGAAGACATTGTAGCGATAACAAATAATGTTAATGTTTATTCTAGAAACCCAAAATTAATGTAAATCACGAAACAATAATATATATATATATATATATATATATATATATATATATATATATATATATATATATATATATATATATATATATATATATATATATATATATATATATATATATTGTATAGATAATATTTAATTTTTCGTTAATGAGAGAGTAAGCTAATGGTTAATATTTTAAATACATTTTATTTTCGAGGTATGATATTGGAAAATTACAATCTAAAGAAGGTTATGGCTATTTGAATGAATATAATCTTACCCACTATATTATCATTACTTCTGCAGATATTAAAAGTTAAATATAATCAATGACTTGTATCTTAGATCATTCTTGGAGCACCTAATTTATTCACTGGCTCTAACTCACCCTAAACGTGGACAGTCTTCCAACTCCGAGATGAAAACCAAACCTAACAAAAACAAAAACCTGGGCGTTATTCTGTCCTGCTTTCTGTTTCTGTATTTTTGTTTCTTTTTTCTTTTTGTGCACACATTTTACATATGATCATAATAATGTAACAAAACGATATATATATATATATATATATATATATATATATATATCGTTTTGTTACAACTATTTGTTACAGTGTGGAAATTCGCTTAATGTATCATGACTGTTTTTATTGACGGGCAAACAGTTAACCACGTCCAACTGACATCCGTCCAGTCGACCTTCCGGACCTATTTGCACATTTCTTACTTGACAAAGTACAAAGTAAACACCACTTGAGATAAGCTTGTCAACACAGTTTCAATTGGATCGACGTCACCATACAGTTGCGATACAGAATTTCAGCAACAATCATTAGAAATATTTGAACATGTCTGAATGGATTTACTACGGAAGGTCTTGTTGAAGAGTGCACCACAGTCATGTGAACTTGATCCAATGCCAATATCACTGCTACATGAGTGCTTAGAACCAATATTGCCTTCACTAACTAATGTTATTAATACCTCTCTCTCATTAAGTGAATTCAAATAATTTTTCAAAACTACAATTGTAAAGCCTCTATTGAAGAAACCCTCGACCATAACAATTTAAAGGACTACCGGTACTGCCCAGTTTCTAAAATCTCCTTTTCATATAACAAATCTTAGAATATGTTGTTTTAAACCAACTTGTATCTCATCTGAATTCACACGGTCTTTCCTATATTCAGAAAGCTGACGAAGTTTTAAATATAGTTTCACCTTTTCAGAATCACGTTTTGGAGTCAGAAAACGTATAAAACGACTATATCTAACCATTCCGTGTATCTCTCATCTTTACTGCATGACCCCCATGCACATAGAAAGAACCATTTTGTAAATATATACCTAAAATCATGAAAGTCTGTAATGCAGCTCTATTCTCACCACACATTTGTATGTGGGT
Source organism: Unio pictorum (assembly GCA_030141615.1). Classification (NCBI taxonomy): domain Eukaryota; kingdom Metazoa; phylum Mollusca; class Bivalvia; order Unionida; family Unionidae; genus Unio; species Unio pictorum. Next base: position 22,473,462 of record JARLTB010000220.1, on the reverse strand, counting down.
AAAACATGGCGGATGTTACCGTAGCACCGAACGTTCTTATCCGATTGGTCAACATCTGTGGATTTGATTGACAGGTCGGATCTATGCATTGTCCATTGAAATTAGACACAACGACACAGTAATCCCTTTCAAGATAGCTCTATCAATTTACCTTTCTCGACTGCAAGAAAAATCTTAAAGACATAATAATGTTTCCAACCCTAAATTTGTCGGTTCTAGGTGCTTTGACCACAGGTGCTTTGACCATAGGTGGTTTGACCATATGTGGTTTGTCCACATCAGGGATTTGACCACCGGGGTTTTGTCCATAGGTGGTTTGTCCACATGTGTTTTTTATAATAATAATAAACTGTTATTTAGAGTTTAAAATTATGGTTTCCTTCGTGTGAGTGTTGAGGAATCTTGTTTCCAACAATTACAAGATGACGTGCCGTGTAGCTTTGCACTTACAAGTGCGATTCTTCGTACAGCGCCAAACGCGTGACCCATTCTTCATTTCTCTGTGAAACCAAATTCATGTCCGTGATACAATAAAGTTCTATTACCTCTTTTTGACGTACTATACTCTCCAAGATTCTCCATGATTTTAACTTGGGTGGGCTAGATGACTTGTATTTATACATAAATACATGTAAAGTACCAACGTAAACAGAGATTGTTGCTATCTCTATTACCATATGTTCAGACATACGGTCAAACAGATGTACTGACATATTTGCGTGCTATTGCACATCTGTAATTTAGTTAAATAAACAATGTATACATTATAAATTTATACATAATCATATTATTACATCATGTATAAATACAAGTCATCTGGATGTTTATTTGCAACCAATAGGCACAGTGCATCACGGAATGGATTAAGTGCCGCAACTTAAGATATAATTACGCAACTTACTGTATAATCCTTTGATAAAGCTAAGATATACATTACGCAACTTATAATCCTTCAACTATACAAATTTTAGTAAATTAAATGCCGCAACTTATAATCCCTGAAGATATGCTTTTAATCCCTCACTTTAATCCCCAAATATACTTACATCTAATGCTCCAACAAACTAATCATAGTCTTTTCATAGTATTCTTACCTCCTATGGTCAAACACCCTGTGGATAAACCACCTATGGTCAAACCCCCGCTGTGGACAAACCACCTATGGTCAAACCACCTATGGTCAGAGCACCTGTGGTCAAACCTCCTCGTACCAATTCGTCAGCAGTTCTTTATGTTTACTAATTTCATACCGTTTGGTTTTTGTTATTTTTGTTTTTCTTTTGTAGTCATATCATTATATATGTTGTAAAGCGCTTAGAGCTTGTAGAGATTAGGCGCTAAACAAAGTCCTTACTATTATTATTATTATTATTATTATTATTATTACTTTTTTATTTTAACAAAACTCTTTATGAAGTCTAGAAAACAGACAGAGAGAATTTATTTTATAAATATTTACTGAGTTATACAAATTATCAAGTCAATACTCGAGTCAATACTTTCAGAAGGTCAGACTAAATATTCCATGAACATAGAGTGACCTCATCTCGATAAGATGTCGAATGCTCGAATCGATATATAAACAACTAAAAGTAGGGAATAAATATTTTATTTAAAAATTGTGCGATATATACATTAGTCATGATATAATTCATCTATTCACGCGAGTGAATGGAAATATGTCCGCTGGCTTCTTTAGCGTCGTTCTATTTATGCGCACTTTTATTGGAAGATTATTCACACTTTAAATGAAATCACATAGACTTATGCTTTGGTGTTTTGTCGAGGAAAGTAAGTGCCCTTTCGAAACTTTTGATGAAAAGAAACCGCAACAAGTGAAAGGAATCAATTAGGTTTATTTTCTTTGACAGTCAATAGACACCGATAACATTATAACCCCAACATTTGACGTTATTTGTAAACACTATATCAGTGGATAGGCAAGAAAGGCTGCCACAAGTTCGATACGTATTAAATCGAATCAAACAAAGTGAAAATTATTTGTTTCCTTCTTAATGTCCTATTTTACTTTGAACTTGAAACGAGAATGATGTTACTGTTTATATTTTCTGATCCGCAGAATAAACGAGAAAATAAACGGTAGATCGCTACATTGTACGTTATCCAGTAGGAGATATACCACTTCGTTGGTTCCTCTTGCTAGCCATTATGTTTCAGCATAAAATAAAAATAATATTTATAGTATCTCATGTTTTTCAGTATGCTTGTGGAAATGAATCATAATGTAGGTCTTTCATAAAAATAGACCGTTATATTGGTGACCTACTCTGATCTGAGCAAGTTTTACGCTGGCTGCAAATATTCACATTTTTTGAATTTTCACGATTTCCGTGTAATATAAGATGCTGGCTTGAGATGGTAATAAGATCTTAATCATTTGTAATCTCAAATGCATTCTACAGAGCATTTCCAGAATACATAAACTCAAATAGTGTCTCTTCCTTACGTCGTCAAGAGATTAAAAATGGCAAGTATTTAATTGGTTGTTTTCCATATTTTATGTCTTTACCCATCAAATGTTTCTTTGCTGTTCTTTTTTCTGAACAAATAAAATAATATTTTTTGTATTTAGAGTTTTGTTTGATTTTCTAGATTTAGTACAAGGACAGAGTAGCGGCGCAGGCACAAGTGGTAGCGGTACAGGCACAGCTGGTGGCGGCACAGGCACAAGTGGTGGTGGCACAGGCACAGCTGGTGGCGGCGCAGGCACAAGTGGTAGCGGCACATGCACAGCTGGTGGCGGCACAGGCACAGCTGGTGGCGGCGCAGGCAAAGGAAGTGGTGGTGGTGGTGGAAGTGGTGCCCTTCCTCTTGCCAATACAAGTGGATCTTTGATCATATTACTCATTATGCTGATTGTGTGCATTATGATGCAATAGAAACCAGCGCATTGCACCTACGTATATTTAACTTAAGAAATCGTAATGTGGGACATGTTTGAGGTAGACTGATTTTTCAATGGAATATCGTGAAAACATCATTAAAATTCTAATATTTCAAGAAAGAGCGTGATTTTCATTTTCGATTGTCAACTTTAGAAAGACTTACTTGCATAATTAAATGAAAGTTAAAACGTTTAAAGCGATAATATAGATTGCATCTTCTTTTCAATTGTTTTATAATGGTTGCAATGTGCTATATTATCTGTAATTGTGTTTCATTTAATTGCTTGTTTACAGAGAGAGCCTCCATTTTGCTCGTATTCTTTAATATCAATGTTCATATATAGTGATGTGAGATGAGAAGTGCCTATATACTTTGATCACACGAACAAACAGTTGAGTAAAAAATAAATTACTATTATACTATTCTTTAATGCTTCTAATTTTTCAAATTATTATTATGGATATGAACCGTTACTAATATTTTGTCAGGTTTGCTTAGTTAATGAACCCTGTGAAATATATTTAATTCTTATATCTAGATGCTATGATTTTTTCATATTATTTTCTGTTTAAGGTACATTTTCAATGACCTAAATGAACTTTAATACATTTGATTCAGTTATTAAAAACTTAACCTTTGATGACATGACACACGTAACAGTGTAATCGTGGAAATGATAGCATAACCACCGTTACTTATGACATAAATAGTATATCAACATATACATATGTACAATAGACTTGCCAAGGCATTCATTAAAATAATTCCGTTGTTAACAGCAACAACAACAATAATAATAATAATAATAATAATAATAATAATAATAATACGTTTTTCTATGTAAACTATGTGAGAACCTATCATTGAAGACCACCCTGTTAAAATAATAATTGGCCTTAAATGTGGATGTAAATTACATGCAAATATCATCAGTTATCGTGACAAATAAATAACATAGATTAATCCAGATTCACCACCACCCGCCCACCAGCTCTCTGCGAACGTTGCAAGCGTTAAATCAGTTTCTTAAAGCTTTGAAAGAGAAACCAACTAACAATGTACTGATTTTTTTCAGGTTGTTTTCTTTAGTACTATTTTGTTGCTTGTACCACATTCACAGGTCTATTGAAATAATAAAAACCAATGTAAAACTTGTTTGCATCCTAAAATTGAAATTACTCCCCTTAATGAGGGAGACAGTAGGACTTAAACAGCTACACTAATTAAACAAAATATGAAATAAATACAAAGAAATTAAATAAATATAACCCAATGATAAATTGACGGATGGAAAACGACATTTGAAAACCAAAAAAATAATTAGGCATATTAATTAATCTGATTACGAGTGACTCAGTTAAAGTTTGTCCTTAATTTATTAAACAGGCAAAGTCGTTGACATTATTAAAACTTATTGTGAAATTTTTGTAAACAATAATTATTAACTGCATTGTCAGAAGGTAGATAAGCAATCGAAGTTCCAAATAGTTTCAATAAAATCAATTCATCTGCTTAATTTATCAGTTTGGTGACAGGTTGACAACTTGGTATCCAATTTTGTATATGTTGTACGTCTTGCACAGTAATCAAATACCTGTATAACCCAGGTGAGATTTAGTTTCTGTAGCGTTCACTGACGGACAACATGAAGGGACAGAACCCGAATGCCCTCATAAACCTCTTAAACACGGTATATTTTTTTCGTCTAAACCAATGCATAGAGCAGTGACTGAAAATAGCGTTGACTTTTAACCAACCACATCAAGAACAAGGAAATGAAAATTGGGCGAATCAGATGGTCGTCATTTTCAACCAATGAAATATCATACAACTGCAGTAAGCAAGGTTATATGTGTTTGATGGGGTTCCCGGCTCTCTCATTATCCAGACATGTCTACATCTTTGTTATGGGAAACCTGACTTTGATCGAAAAAGCGGCAATGGATAAAGAAATATATTGTAATAGGATTCGTGTCACTTGTTTATTTTTTTATATTAAGAAAACAATCTTTTGTTTCCTTTCAGCTTTTATAAATTTTGTCTGGTATCTGTGGAACAGACCATAATAGGCAAAACTGTGACTCATTCCATTGCACAAAGGCTTTCAGGTACCATGTAACTTGTTTATCATAGAATCATACAATCTTCATATAAGCTATCGCTGCAGTAAGCTATCATTACAGAAAGAGTCCGTAATGAATTAATTTGTGTAAATATGAAATTTTTTGATTAAACTTCACTCATCCTAGTCACGACTCATTTTGTTACTATAATATAAATTTGGAATCAATACAATCTGAGAAAACTCAAAATGTATTTAGCCAGTCACACTATATTTAAAATAAAACTGCATTATTTGAAGTAGACCAGACATGGACGTGGGTATGTATATCCCGTGTACTGATTAGCTTTATTGTGCAATACTGATTCGGTCTTTTTAATTGACAGTTCCAGAGTAGGACACATCTAGGGCTTTCGTACCAGAAAATCGTGAAGGGTAAATTATATCTGATTCTTGTGTTTAACACGCATTTTAAAATAAATGCAAATCTGGGTCAAAAGCCGAATTTGTAAACCTGCCATCTCGCCTAGAAAAGGCCGGTGACAGAGCTTAAGTATAAGCTGCGATTTGCAAAGTAAAAGGTGGATAATTATTTACGCTTAACAAACAAAGATGTGAGAAACCTAACTCCTATTGGTTAATGCCACGACTGATATAGTTTCAGACCAAGGACTCTTCTATCGATATTATCGATATTATCGATCAGCCAATAGGTAAACTCCTATTGGTTAATGTCAAGGACAATACGTCTCCATATCTAACCCAACAAATAGTTATGTCGTGCCACTAGGTCATAAATAAAGCTTGCGGATAATTTTGAATTTTTGATACTTCGATACCATTGGACATTATGGTTTACAATTCATATTGTAGCAAAATTCTATACAATAAAATTGAGTGGTATCGGAAGATGAATAGTATCCCAAAATGATAATTTTGACATCCATCCATCCATCCATCCATCCATCCATCCATCCATCCATCCATCCATCCATCCATCCATCCATCCATCTATCTATCTATCTATCTATCTATCTATCTATCTATCTATCTATCTATCTATCTTATACGTTCACGTTCATGTTCTGGTAACTGTGGCCCACTGGTCACCAGATGGTGCCTGGGGTTGCCTAATTCATCTCAGTAGATATCGTGCAGCACATACACTCAAAAGAGTGTTAGTTCCAGTCCAAAAACAGTGGTATTTTCATGAATAATACACTTTATTCAAAAAATGAATCAGCAGTAAATAATCGAAGGGTTTCGCTGTGTCATAAAATACTAATCCAAGGAAATCTCACACGAAAACGAGCTGTTTGCCAAATATCAATAACACTATAAGGTGTACAGTCTCTCTTGTTAATGTATTTCTCATATGATACCTGAATAGTGTCGAACGCTCTCTTTTAACCTCTAAAGTCCCGAGTTTTGTTTGATAATTGGCTTGGACATGTGCTAATTGTTACGTGCTTAGGCTCGAATAAGTAGCAACACAGTAAGAGTGAAAACTAACAAGCTTGTAAAATTTAACAAACAATTTATTAAGTACAATTATTTTCATAAAAGAAAATATTTAAACTTACGGTTTTAGAGAATCAAATCCAACATTAATCTAATATAGAATTCACAAAAAATAATCCACTACTGGAATTGCAAGAGTCCTGATAAATAAATGTTCTAATAATTCCAGGTTCGAATATTGACGATGTAATCGAAAATGGCTGACTATGTCACGTGATGCAGTTCTTGTTTTTAAATCATCCAAATGAAATTATTAGCACATGTTCTTTTCCATATAAATAAAATAATTCCTCTTGCGTCAACGAATTGACACAAATTCCAATATAACTCAAAACACAACTATTAACTTAAAAGCCCAGATTCTACTAAATTTTTCTCTCCCAAACAATAATTTAAATACCTGGATTTTTTACGTAAACAAGGGTTCACGTGATTTTCCAGAAGATCACAGAAAGAACGTACGATCATAACAACACGTACGAATAGAATGTTCCAGATAAGAAATTCAGTAATTTCCTACCCCCAAGAACTATAAGTACAATCGTTTTAGGAGCTTGTTGAAACTGTCTGAAGCAGGGTCAGAAATTAGGTCAACAAGCCAAGGTCAAAATCATGTTTACAGATAAAGTATGGTCATCGAGATTTTTCTAGAATAATCTCCCAATTAATGAATTTTAAAACCCAAAATGACAAATTTGGATCTGACATTTAAAAATAAATAATTTAAATCAAATATACGTAACACCTTCCCCCATAAAATAAAAAGAAAGGTTTATATGATAAAACTTTCTTTTTATCACAAACCAATTTACATCTGAGGTTAAAAGAACTAGTATAAATTACACAGTATAATAAATTGTTATACACGGGAAAGAGCGCCTGCAATTATATTATCTAGAAATAGCTTCAACCTTTTAACTTGTCCATGTCCCACAAAATGTCCTAAGAAAGTCACACCAGCACGACAGAACTCACTTTCAGATATATTGATTGTCAAACATGCATCAGTGAGTTTGTCAAAGAATTTTCTAATTGTTGGTAGATGTTCTATATAGATGTCGTTGTAGATGATGACATCACAATTGTCTAGACCAGAGATGATCATTTTTATGAGAAGTTGAAATGGACTTTATCGTTTTATTGGTAGAGTCCATCTGAATTCACAAATGCCGAGATTTCATTTGCTCTTTCCCTAGTGGTGTTCGGGGTGCACTGGGAGGGGTAGTAGTACCTCTGGTGGGTGGCATGTCGTGCTCCTTCGGGAGTAGCCTGCCCATCTTTGGTCCTCACCAGGCGCTCAGCCCTCACCTGTGGCTCCAAGCAGCTGTAGCATGCACAGCGGCCACACCACGGGCAACGGCTTCGACTGGCCGGCTAAACCAGGTGGAGGGTAGCCGACGGGCCTCAAACCCTCGGTGACTTAGGAGCTTGCCTATCCTTGCATGTAAATTCAGAATCGGCAGAGTGGGCGGAAGAGATCAAGTGAGTGATCCAACGGCCACAAAGGCGAATCTGCAAACGCTTTGTGGAGAGCGCAGGGTATGACAAGGCACGGAAGACGTCATAGCCATCCAATGCAGTCGAAGCAGTCCCCAGCCGTGACGAATCTTCGTACAACTGAGTTCTAACTACCAAGGCCGAGAGAGTGAGGCTGTCTCTGTGCAAAGGCTGCTTCACTTTAATCTCCTTCACGCACAGGTTGTGTTGTGCACCCATCATTCATCCTTATCATCACACTCATCGTTCCGCCCCAAACACTATCCATTCGCAACCCTGTATCACCATTGGCGACACGCAGCTGAAGAATGTGGACAGTTTCAAATACCTGGGCAGCACAATATCTAGTGATGGCTCTCTGGACAAAGAGTTCACTGCGAGGACCCTTAAAGCCAGTCAAGCACTAGGACAACTCCAAATCAAGCTCTTGCAGCACAAGGACATACGCCTGTCAACAAAGCTGAAGGTGTACAATGCAGTTGTCCTCACGTCTCTATTCTATGGCTGTGAAACGTGGACACTCTACAGAAGGCACATCAGTCAGTTAGAACAATTCCACCATCGCTCCCTGAGATCCAACATGTGGATCAAGTGGCAGGACCGAATCACCAACCTGAAAGTCATTGATAGAGCCAACACAACAAGCATCGAAGCCAAAATAATCCAGGCTCAGCTTCGATGGACTGGCCATGTCATCCGCATGGATCAAAGCAGAATCCCAAAGCAGTTGTTCTATGGCGAGCTATCCCTGGGGAACCGAAACCAAGGCCGCCCTCACAAGAGGTACAAAGACAACCTCAAGACAAACATCAAATGGGCAGACCTTCAACCACGCCAGCTCGAGCTCGCTGCCTCAGACAGAAAGCATTGGCGAGCCCTGACCAGAAAAGCCTGCTCCACCTTTGAGGCTGACCGCCGCCAGCGTCTTCGCGCAACCCGTGAGAGACGCCACAGAAATGTATCCCAGATACCAACAACCACCGGTGTCCCATTCCCCACCTGCAACCGCATGTGTGTATCAGAGTTCGGACTCCGGAGTCACATGCGCGTCCAACGTTGGATGAAAATGCACAACTTGTCTTCTTCGACTCGAGAGACTACCAAGAAGTGGAATCTGCCAAAATCCTTCCAGAAGGTCAAATTTGGTGACATACTTGGCATTCTTTTTGGTAATGGGAATGAATCTGTTTTTTCATTCTGTTCACCTTCTTATAATCAGTGCACATACGGAAAGTTTTATCTGGTTTTGGAACAAGTATGCATGGTGAACTCCAATCACTTTTACTGGGCTCGATAAAATCATTCTCCAGCAAATATTGAATTTCCTTTTTTACGTATTCCTGTTTCAGTGGACTTATCCTGCAGGGATGCTGTTTAACAGGTTTGGAATTTTCAATTTCAACGTCATGAAACATTTTGTTTGTCCTTGTAAGAATATCTGGACATAAGTGTTCATATTCAAGCAACAATCGTTTCAGTTCATTTCTTTCTTGCACTTGTAAATGTGAAAATCTCTGGTCTAGATTTTTCATAATTTCTGAATCACAACAATATGTCGCTTCAGTGTTTGTAGAATCTGATGATATTCCTTCACAGAGTAGGACAGGTACAACTAAAATAAGTACATATTTAACATGGCTATCTTCTTTCAATATACAGGTACTCCTATAATTTATTCAGAACCCAGGAGCACTAATACTATAATTTAACTAATTCATTTTCTTCTTAACTTTGTAAGGTCCGTAATATCTAATCTGAAGAAAAGTAAGAAGAATGAACAAGAGTAACACAATTCCATTATCAGACTCAAAAGTTCTCTCCCTTGTAGTTCTTTCAAACCATAGTTTCATTTTTAACTTGAATTGCTGAATGCCCAATTCATTCATAACTTGCTGGAAAATTCCAGACATGAAGATTGAACCTTGATCAAACTCAATAGATTTAGGAAGGCCATACTGGGTTAAAAATTTAATCAAAGCTTTTACCATTGTTTTATATTTTATATTCCTCAAAGGAGTAGCCTCTGGAAACCTTGTTGACACACACATAATGGTCAACAGGTATTGATTACTTGACTTGGTCTTGGGTAAGGGATCTACACAATCTACCATAATTCTACTAAATGGTTTGTCAAAGGCAGAAATAAGTTGCAGATTAGCCTTAGGTATTTTCTGATTGGGTTTTCCTACCATTTCACAAGTATGACAAGATCTACAGTATTTGACAACATCACTTTTGATTTTTGGCCAATAGAAGTGAGTCAAGATCTTGTGATACGTTTTATTAATCCCTAAATGACCAGCCAAAGGAGTTTCATGGGCCAGATTAAATATTTCCTGTCTTTAAGGTTTTGGAACTACTATTTGATATTTCACTGACCACTCATTACCAGCAGGTACCTCGGGAGGTCTCCATTTTCTCATAAGAATTCCATTTTTAATGATATAACAGACAGGAACTTCAGTGGCTTCAGTCTCATTTATGACCCTTTGATACAAACAGGAGATCTCAGGATCTTTTTCCTGTTTGACGACAAATGACTGTCATTTATCACCCTGATTAGAATAAAAAGGATGAGTTGCTAATAGAGGATCACTATGATCAATACCTTCTGATTGATCCCAAAAAAAAGAGTAAAAGTGACCTCATCAAAAGCCTGACCTATATACGCGTCAGTTGAAGGAATACTGTCTTCCTCAACAACATTCTCAAGATTATCACCCTGATTTGAATAAAGAGAATGAGTTGTTAAAAGAGGATCACTATGATCAATACCTTCTGATTGATCCAAACAAGAAGTAAAAGTGACCTCATCAAAAACCTGACCTATACCAGTGTCAGCTAAAGGAATACTGCCTTTTTCAACATAAGCCTGACCCACGCATCTGTCAGCTGAAGGAATATTGTCTTCATCAACATAAACCTGACCCATGAATATGTCAGCTAAGGGAATAATGCCTTCATCAACATATGTCTGACCCATACATGTGTCAGCTAAGGGAATATTGGCCTCATTAACATAAACCTGACCCATGCATGTGTTAGCTAAGGGTATACTGCCCACATCATCATAAACCTGACCCATACATATGTCAGCTAAAGGAATACTGCCTTTTTCAACGTCATTCTCAAGCGCTTTTTCTGCCATAGCTCTGGTAACTGTACAAGCTTGAAATATATCAGGGAATTCTTTTTCAATTGGATCAACTTTCTGATCCAAATTAGGCTTGTCAGTTACAAGTGGATTAACCACAACCTTGTCTCCAGCTAAGTCATTGCCATGCAATAAATGAATGCCCTCAACAGGTAAAACCGAGACTATTCCGAATGTGACAGATCCTGACACTAAGTCTGATGACAAATTTACACAATGGAGAGGAACATTAACAAAGCCACCCTCTACTCCCTGAATAAGAACACTTTCATTAGAAGAAGACTTCTCAGAAAAGGCAAAGCACATGACAATGAAAGACTCCGAGATGCTGCTGTGTCCCTTAAAATTTTTTAATAGGGGTGGGATTGGCTGAATCACCCATGAGTGATATAGAACCCTTCGATATGAATGGTTCATAATTCTCCATACTAAAATCAGACTGTGATTTATTACACCCAACAAATGTATTGCTTTCAATACATGACTGTGACCTTGACCACTTGGAAATAAGAGCATTTTTAACAGGTCTGTCTTCATTATGATGCCTATTTTTCAATTTGTAGCAATCAGAAATAACGTGTCCTTCTTTCTTGCAATAAGTACACGATGGAAGAGACAAGGATTTAGAATCAAACGTCTCTGAAGTCTGATTTTTGAAAGTTGTGTTAGTTTGAGTTTTAAAAGGGCTTGAATTAGGCTGAAATACTTATTTGCCAGAAGATTGTTGAGTAGAAGTCTTGTTAACGAAAGGAACCTTATGTGTCAAAGAATATTCGTCAACAGCTCGAGCAGCATTCTCTAAAGTTTCAATTTTATGTTCATCAAGACAAGTTCTAACGTCACTATGGACACAGTTTTTGAACTCTTCAATTAATATAATTTGCTTGAGAATTTGATAATATTGTTCGACTTTCTTGGCTAAGCACCATCTATCAAACAACTGCTCCTTTTCGCTAGCAAATTCAACATGAGTTTGTCCAGCTTCGTTTCTGTAATTTCTGAATTTTTGTCGATAAGCTTCAGGGACTAACTCATAACCCCTCAGAATGCATTCTTTAACCACATCATAATCACCGCTTTGATGAACGGACAGTGAACAGTAAATATCACTAGCATTAACAGTAAGTACACATTGTAATAACATGGTCCAATATTCTCTTGGCCACTTTAAATTTTCAGCAAATTTCTCAAAACGAATGAAGTATTTGTCTCCTTCTTCTTCTCTGAAAGGGGCGACTAATTTAATATTCCTTATTAAATCAAAGTTTAAATTTGGATTTGAAGTATGATGGAGTTTTTCACTTGCCAGCTCTAATTCCTTCATTTTAATTTAAAATACTCTTTCTTCCTTCTCTCTCTCTCTCTCTTGATCAATTTGTTTTTTTGCAACTGAATGCGCATCTGCTCTTCATGTAATTCAATTTGCCTTTCTTTCTCTTTTCTATCATATTGTAATTGTCTTTCTTGAAATTCCAGCCTCTTCAACTCTAATTCCCTCTCTCTCTCTCCTCTTTTACATATTGTAATTGTCTTTCGTTCTCCCTTTCTTGCCTCTCTCTTTCCCTCTATCAATCCGCATCTGCTCTTTCTGTAATTCAATTTGCTTTTCTTTCTCCTCTCTCTCTCTATATCAATCCGCATACGCTCTTTTTGTAATTCAATCTGCCTTTTTTCTCCCTTTCCTGTCTCTCTCTCTCTCTCTCTCTCTCTCTCTCTCTCTCTCTCTCTCTTTCTCTCTCTCTCTCTCTCTCTCTCTCTCTCTCTCTCTCTCTCTCTCTCCTTTTCCTGAAATTCTAGCTTTTTCAACTCTAATTTCATCTGGAATTTTAATTCTAATTCTTTTAATTTTATGTTAGAGTCTGATGCAGAGTAACTGACCGAAATCAAAGCACTTTGTTCCAACATATCCTTTTACACTAAATACGGGACCAAAATCTTTTTGATATGTTTCGTTAAAGAAGCCTTGACTTCAGAAAGATCAAATTTTCTGGCAAGTTGAATCAACTCATCTTTTTTGAAAAGATCTAATTGCTCCTGGGTAGGATTAGAAAAAATATTTCTACTTTAGATGTCATTTTAATACAAGCCTGTCAGTCTCACTAAAGATTTAAAATTTTCAAAAACTAGGGGAAATTCAAATTTAAATTCCAATTTATCTCAAATCTCAATCCCGGACACTAGAAACCAATTTATATGTTAGGTGCTTAGGCTCAAATAAGCAGCAACACAGAAAGAGTGAAAAATAACAAGCTTGTAAAATTTAACAAACAAATTTAGCAAGTACAATTATTTTCATAAAAGAAAATATTTAAACTTACGGTTTTAGAGAATCAAATCCAAAATTAATCCAATATAGAATTCACAAAAATTATCCACTACTGGAATTGCAAGAGTCCTGATAAATAAATGTTCAAATAGTTTCAGGTTCGAATCTTGACGATGTAATCCAAAATGGCTGACGATGTCACTTCATGCAGTTCTTGTTTTATAATCACCCAAATGAAATTATGAGCACATGTTCTTTTCCATATAAATAAAATAATTCCTCTTGCTTCAACAAATTGACACAAATTCCAATATAACTCAAAACACAACTATTAACTTAAAAGCCCAGATTCTACTAAATTGTTCTCTCCCAAACAATAATTTAAATGCCTGGTTTTTTACGTAAACAAGGGAGCACGTGATTTTCCAGAAGGTCACAGAAAGAACGTACGATCATAAAAACATGTACGAATAGAATGTTCCAGATAAGGAAATCAGTCATTTCCTACCCCCAAGAACTAAAAATACAATCGTTTTAGAAACCTTTTGACACTGTCTGAAGCAGGGTTAGAAATTAGGTCAACAAGCCAAGGTCAAAAACATGTTTACAGATAAAGTTTGGTCATAGAGATTTTTCTAGAATAATCTCCCAATTAATGAATTTTAAAACCCAAAACGACAAATTTGGATATGACAATTAAAAAAAAATAATTTAAATCAAATATACGTAACATAATTTATACGATCTGTCATCCAAGGTCGGTGTTTGATTTAACCTTTTTTGTTTACATGTTATCCGGTTTTCCTCACAGCGAAACAAATTACACCAACATTTGATTCATTGATATCACTGTTGTATAAATTGGAAGACACTGTATTGTGCCATTCATGTGAAATAAAATAAATTATAAAGTTTAAGATATATACATGCCATAATCACACCAAGAGACATCTTATAAATTTATGTAAGAAAATTATGAAATATGTAGACTAATTTAAATTCATTTTACTGATGCTTGTCACGATTCTTACGCATCTTTGTTCCATTACGTTTGTTTGGAGAGGAATTTACGTGTAAACTAAAGCCAGTCTGATGACCTTGAATCTAATTTTGGTTGAAAACGGATTTGTGTTGGAAAATATATTAAATTTGAGATAGATAAATAGATCAAGAAATATACTATCACAAGAATCTAATTAGACGTCTAGACTTGCAGACTTTTGCATATAATCAATATCTACATTAATGTTTAGTATGAAACATATACGATTGATGGGGTAGCTCTTCAATTTGGAAAACATTCCGGTAAATTTATGGACAGCAATGCGATCGATTGCTCTTCAACGTATGAAACGTTTCCACTAGATTCAATGGCGTTAATGCGATGTTTCATTCGCAAATTCATGTCATGCGCAGTGAGGTGATTCAGGATAACCAATATTTGCATGATACTTAGTGCGAAATCTAAGGGTAAATATTACATAAATAAATTTTTTAATGCGGATGAGTTGCTAAGCAAATATGGATTTTACAGCTCTGCTCCTACCTGTGGATTTATTAAAGAGAATTATTGCTGACAGATTGTCATTCTCTCCTCCTGTTCAATCGAGAGAGAGAGAGAGAGAGAGAGAGAGAGAGAGAGAGAGAGAGAGAGAGAGAGAGTAAGATTAAATATGTTGCTAGTTAATTAAACAGATTAAATTGATATATGCGAGCGTAAGTACATTTTTAGTCACATAAACGTGTGTGAGTACATATACATAATAACATACATATATATATAGATATATATATATATATATATATATATGTATGTATGTATGTATGTATGTATGTATGTATGTATGTATGTATGTATGTATGTATGTATGTATGTATGTATGTATGTATGTTCCTTTTCATTCTTTCTTTCGTTCTGTTCATGCTCACTGCAAAACCTAAGCGTGTAATGAGTAATCTGTTGTAACTGATTTAGCAGTTAATATTATGCTTTCGTAAGTTATACATTAAATTAATTATACTATAATATATGTCAAATGTAAATTCATTTATGAAGAGTGGTTACATGGACTTAAGCATATAAATATATTTAAAAATACAGAAAAAGATACATGTTATACACCATTCTAGCGAAATCATATAATAAAAAAGCAAATTATAATACATTTTACGCGTTTTATTGGATGGCGTTTCAACCATCTTTAAGGGTAAAACGGTGTTGAACCAGTATGTAGTCGATCTACAAATATGGCGCATTATTAATTGTGTGAACAGCAAACTGTATCATAATAACCATTTACACTATTCATAATAACCTATAAGAGTTATTGTATTGTTTTATAATTTTTGCCTTTTGTCTTCAACACACTCTGTCTGCATAGCCTGAAAATGTAACTGGACAAATAATTCAGTTGCCGGCAAACGATGTGTGGTTAAATTAGATGGTCAATTTATCACGTTAAAAAGACTAGTAATATAATAAGGCCAGTACGTACGTCTTCAAATACCCATTTGAGAAAGTAAAGCCCCGACTAACTTCTTCTATTAATCATCTAAACTATCTGAATAGTAGTATCACAAGAGGTCCTACTAAATACATCTAAGCATGACAAAGCTCGACCAACCCTGACAAAACCTGACACATCCACACAAAATCTCATACATCCATACAAAGACAGATAAAATATGTGTATTTTTAATTGTTAACTGTGACATAATTTAAATTTGAACAAAACACAGATTCAGTATAGATAACGTCTTGCCACAAACGTTATTGAAATGTTTGTTCTGATTTATAATATATTCTTTATCAAGTTGTATCTCTACTTGTCTGAATTCTATTGAAAATAACAAATGTAAAAGTTTCCAGAAAAGGACCTGTTATGAAGATGTATTTATGCTGAAATATCACATTTATGAATAAATCATACTAACAGAAAGACCATGGATATACACGTAGTCCATTAATAGACCGCAAAATGGGAGATTAATTAACTTGGATAATAACAATGTCAGACAAAATCATATTTGAAAGGTTTTGTATTTGTACGTGCTACTCAGATAAACTACGGAAATAAAAAGCCATATCATTAAGTACGTCCTATTGAGCTATGAAAAATAATTTATGAAACTCAACATTTCTGTCGATGTTTGATAAAGCTTAAGAAAGGGAACAAAAATTCTGACAAAATCGTAACTATAATGCATTTTTTTACATACATATATTCCATAAAATATTGACAGAATGGTTATTATCCTCAAAGGCACAAAATGTCATAAAATGGCAGCCAAAATCGAGCAAATTCAGGACAGAATGTAAAGTAAATCCCCAAAATGTAAGGAATGTATATCTGTAAATAACTAACCAATTGAAAGAATGCGACATACCAAATGATGCATATTAAAATACTAGTAACACATAATCATCATGAGTCGCTTGACCTAGTGTGGTCGTCCGAGTAACTGTGCTGGTAAATATCTGACCAGTTCCCTCCACTTGTCTTGATCATGTGAAAATGCATTTGTCTCTTCTAAAGGTTTCCTGGTCCATTATGTGATGTTGAAAGTCCACTGTTGTCTCTATCTTTCCTTCTGCCACTCTGGACGCTACTCTGCAGTACTGTTGTGGATAGACTGTTGGCTCTAGTGACATGATCATAACATTTCAGCTTTCTCTTTTTGACAGTGGTGATGAGGTTTTCATATTGGCCTACTTTATTCCTGATGGTGTTATGAACTTCTTAATTTATGATATGGTTCATGTAAGAGATGCAAAGGATGGTTCTGTAACATCTCATATCAGGTGTCTGGATTCTTGATTGTAACTCTACTGTCAGAGTTCAAGTCTCACATGAATACAAAATGATTAAATGACTAGTGATCCCAATAATCTGAATTTACTTTTCAGACAAATACTCTTGTCTCTCCAGATAGGTCTTCGCTTTGCCGTAATTGCCGTTGTTTGTGCTGCTCGTGAAAAAATGTCTGCTTTTGATCCCTCTTCGGTGATTAAGGATCCAAGATATTTAAACTTACTCACTGTTTTCAGTTCCTGTTTTCTAACTTTAATCTTGGCTTAGATTTGTTTGCCAATTTTTGTCATCAGTTTTGCCGTCTCATCGCTTATCTCCATGTCACATGTGGAAGATATTTCGTCCCGTTCTCCACTAAGGTGGAAAGCTCGTCTGCAAAGCGGAGGTTGGTAATGGTACGCCCTCCAATGCTGACCGTCCCACAGTGGTTTCCAGGGCTTCACTCATGATGAGCTCTAAGTAGCGGAGCTGTTGAGAAGCGTGGGTGACAGTATACAGCCTTGACGCACACCAACTGTTGTCTGAAACCAGTCCCCTACAACACCTTGAGTAATTACTGCACTGGTAGCATCCACGCACAGCTGCTTCATAGTATTGGTCAACTGTTGACCCATGTTGTACTTCTTTATTGTGGCCCATAATACCTCATGCCACACTATGTCAACATTTTGATTTTAAATATGTGAGCACATGATATGTCTTGTGGATGTTACGAGTATTTTCATACAGAACCTTGCTATTGAATATTTGATATGTTATGCTTCTTCCACTTCACAACCCTAAAGTTTTTCACCAATTATTTAGTCTGCTTGTAGTTTAAGTCTGTTCAAGATGATTTTCAGAATCACCTAACTAATATGGCTGATAATACTGATAGTTCTCCAATTCTGGCATAGCTCTATCACTGGCTCTTCCCATTCTTAATGCGTTGCGCCTGATGTTCTTTGGATTGTTCATATTCTTTCAGCCTCACTCGGAACTACATAATCACGAAGTCGTTATCACCGCCAACATCAACACAAGGGAACGTCCTCTGCTCTATTGGTGAGAGACTGGTAACGGTTTGAACCAGTATGTAGTCGATCGGGTATGATGGTTTCCATTTGGTGCGTGACATGTCAAGAATGTAAAGTTTTACGTTGACTCAGGGGGTAGGCTGGTACCAAGTTGTTCTGGCTTCGAGCAGCCGTCTCTCTCTTTCATTGGTAAGCTCATGGCAAGAAGGTACAAAATGATCATCCCTGTGTATGAGAGCATCTTTGGCAACACGACAACATATATCAGATGAGCTGGAGTTTATTCAATTTGAGTTTATTCAATTTGACGATACAATGTATGTCCTGTTGACTAAGTAAGATTCGCACCACTGTAAGTCTGCATTCTGAAAGCGCAATAAATGCTTGAGACAGTGAAGTAATATATCATGGTATATTGTGTCAAATGCTGCAGATCAATCAAAGAAGGCGAGGACTGTAATCCTTACGCTAACAAAAATGCCATTAAATACTTTCAGAAGATTGGTCTCAGTACTGTGGTAATGGCGATATGCAGACTCTACATTGCTTGAAAAGATTCTTTGAATTCAAATGAGTTACAGGTTAGGTTGGAACAACGTTTTCTAAGATTATTTTTATTATTTTTATATGAACTGAAGATTAGAAACAGCGCGGTAGTTCTTTTAGTCGTTATGGTCATGTGTTGGTTTCTTCAGCAGAAGCGTTATAATGGCAGCTTTGAAAAGTGATGGGAATTCCTCTGATGAGAGAAAGAGATGGTTAGTCAAGTAATATTGGGTCTAAGCAGTCAAACAGTAGTGATGTTGCAATTGGATCAAGTTTACATGACTTTGGTGCACTATCTATTAAGATACTAAATACATAGAAACAGGTTCAAGTGCTCCTAGTGGTTGTCGCTGAAATTATGTATCATAACTGTATCGTGACGAGTCCATTGAATTTTTGTTGTCAAGAGTATCTATAATGGTTTGTACTTTGTCACGGAAGAAATTTGCAAATAGGTACGGAACGTTTAATGAAGAGAAGGTTGTTGGAAGTGGTGTACATTTGTTTATTGACATTAGTTTGTTAGTTATATCGAAGAGCTCTTTGCAGCTGGAACTCTTCGTGATCTTAGGACTGTAATGGAATAATTTGGCTAAATGGATTATGTTTTTGAGGTTCTTCTTAACGGCGTCATAGATTTCTCTATGAATAGTGAGTATGGTGGAAAGCCAAAGCCTCTCTGCTTTACGGCGATGTATTTTAGCATTGCGAAGCTGTTCCCTAACACTGCTATACCACGGATAACGTTTTGTTTTATTGATACTCTGCATTTTGTGGATGTAGTATGTTTGTCCAGCAATTAACGCAGGCAGTTGTCGATTTGTTCACTGTAGGAGGTATTCAAGTTGTTATGTTTTGGTGGATGTCATGCATTAGTTTGGTTCATTTTATCATACCGGGGTTTCTCTTAGTAGCAAATACAGGTGGAGGGTTAGGGACTGAAACATCGAGATGGCATATAATGCATAGGTGATCGGATGCTAGTTCGTGGAATACAAGGGTAAATTAGAGAATATTAGCATCAGGTCTATTAAGAATCATTGCTAAAATGTGACCAAGTTAATGGGTGGGTTGGTTAACTCAATGTTTAAGGAGAAAAACATGAACGGAATCAAGCAGTTGTAACGTGTATGAGTTTCCAGGACGGTGAAAGTGAAAGTTCAAATCTCCAAGAATAATGAGGTGCCACCTATCGAATTTCCATACCCCAGAAGATTCGGAAACTGTTCCAAAAAGAGAGACACAGTCAGCTGATTTTTGCTACTACGAGGGGGGGGGGGCGGTGTAGACGCAGAAAAATGGACTCATCTCTTTTCTAGTGTGATTGTTGGTTGGACTAATTTAAACGATGTGTGGCAGGAATTGAAGGTTGTGCTGTAACTTAAGACATTTTATGATGGGATTCTTTGTAATGACGATTTTGCAAAAGTTGCGACTGAACAACTTGATTTAGTAATTGGTGGGTGTTAAATCCGCGCATATTGGCTCATCGCCTGATGTATTTAGCCATGTTTCTGGTCGATAAAAGTAAATATTTATGTGCGCATATCCGGTGGTGCTAATGATTGGGCGTTGACTAAAACAATACGCAATGGTATATATGGAATAGTTAACACAACGGTTACCGATTTAGGATGGATTTGCACCAGGTAATCAAAATTAACGGCCGCATGTTCAAATTGTTTATCTGGAAAGGGAAAAAGGGAGATAACTGGAATTCTTCTTCCTGTTCTACGCCGGCCAGCTTTGAAATAACGTTTCTTCTTTCGCTTCCGTTTACATTTAAGTATTGAAGAATTCTGGCCCATTTCGTTTAGTTTTGAGCACAATGTAGTATGAAGAGCCATGGTGTGGTCATTTGCAAATATTAATTAGGGACCATCAAACCGTAAGCGGGTTGACTGGCGATGACGTGATGGCGGTTTATCCAAAAAGTAATGACGTAATGACAGTGGAACAAGACAGCTGAGACAAATTATAATTGTTCTCGTTTCCAAAACAAGGAGATGAAGAAACATATATGCGAACTGAACAGACAATGCATGATGAAACACAATAATGTAGACGAACATATACAACAAGCATATATATGTAGACGAAGATATACAACAAGCACATATGTCATAAAAATAGCACAAAAAAGGAAGAGCTGCGTCAAGCCGGTTAAGCGATAGCGGCCATATTTCCTGAATTCCATTCCCGGCATGCATAGGTAAACCGCTTCATCCGGCGAACCAAACTACGTTGAGGGTGTGATGTGAACTCTGCTTCAAAGGCGTGAAGTCACCGGCAAGGGTAGATGGTCTCTGCATATTAGCGGCCATGTGTTCTGGACCAGGGAGCTTAACATGTATTAGTGAACTGTGGCTGTTATCGACCAGCTATGGTTCGAAATAACAGGGAAGGCAGATCTTTACAGTCATGACTAGTCCTCCTGCCTAATAAAATGAAACTCTAATATAAAACAGACAGCATGTTGATCGACAACTGCAAGCTGTTGACCATGCAAACTGGCGACGTACAGTTCACCCGGCCAATGATACGTTTGAACAAAAAAGATGGGTCGGCTTAGAAGAAAAAGGATCGCGCATAAAGAACCTGGATCATTGGCAGCACCCAACAAAACGCTGACATTCCCGTGCAGCTTCTGTGGACGTACGTGCCTCTTAGGTATTGGGAACAGAGGTGGTCCCCCACACACTCCTTCCCATTTCATCGCACGCGATGTGAAGCCAACAATATCAAATCACGTACTAAATAAACAAACATACCCCGGAGTTCCTATACCACATTAATTTCTTCATTGTGTTCTGAGTGGACATTAACATACAATGGCAGTAAAGTGAACATATTTTATATAATGTTGATAGAGCTTTGGCGTAAATGAATATTGTCTTAGATGGGTTTAGTCTAAATGATAATTGTCACTTATTGAAAGATGTTTAGCTGAATTTAATTTTCAAAGGCTCACCAATTTTACGAATTAGTGAATCTTTTCCAACCTACATCCTAGGCCATCTATTGTGTTTTACATGATGTGAAAGTGTTACATAAATGATGAGATAAACAATAATTAATTCTTGTTTTAAGTTCAGGCTGTGGAGCATTTACAGATGTGTCCAGATATCATTTTATAGGAATCAGTCATTTAAATTTATTCATTGGAATTACAACGTGCTTGTTTATCATTTTTGAATACAGCGCTACTTTGACATCATAACATTGTGGTATCTAAAGGTCGAATATGTTTGGGCAATATTTTGGCAGGCATACTTACATTTGCTATCATTCATTCAAATGTGATTCTGGCTAAATAAAGGTGGAATTGTTTCTTTAACACGTTCTTTAATATATTTTCATCAATGTGGAAAATTGTCGGTTTCAGTATCGAATTCGCTAGCATGTTCTTCGCATCAGCTACAACATACCGTAATGTTGCATAATAAATGTATTGTTTTATTCAAAATGTTCATGATATTTAATAACTACCTCAGATAAAGTTTGAGTTTATAGCAATGCGTTCTTGATTTTACATTTGTTTCTCAGGTGTTAATAAGTATGTCAGAATTAAAAGCTTCATTTTCTATTGGGTAACGTTTACTTTGAATAGACTTGGCAAATATTGAAATATAAATTAATCGTTAAAATTTTTTAATGTTCTTGTTTCTCTGTAGAAAAGCATTAAACTGCAATGTGCGAGTTTAGCAAAATAATTTCATTGGTAATGTGGCAGATAAATTACGATTTAAAACGCATCCATTTTGTATGCAGTGTTTTAGGACGTTAATGACGCGGCAATGATGTTGGAGAAAGTAGCTTAAAACCTTGTCAAATGAACTAAGTATATTATACAGACAGATTGGTGCAAGGATATTATGACAATGGAGAACGTTCAAGAGACAAGAAATATGACATTGACAAGCATTTCAGCATTTGGTCTGGACGAGACAAATGAGAAGATGCACATGGATTAACAGAAAGAATATGGCCGTCTTAATTTATACCATCATGTATTGTGAAGGTCAATACGTCAGTGAAAAAAGTAAGTTGAAGGAACATCAAGTATTTTCTTCCATGTGCTGCTTTATTATAAAATATTGTTGTTTCTAACCTTGATACTCGTGTTAAAAGAATTAATCTGGAATGCTCATTATTTTTATCGCTTTTTCTTGTTCTATTTTGTTGTCTTCTTTGTTATTTAACTTTGGGGGGGGGGGGGGAGACAATAAAATTGATACGTCTTGGGACTTAAATGTATCGTCTGTGTTATTGCACTCATATGTAATGGTCATGGAATATTCCGGATAATTTCGTTTGATAAAATATTAGTCGTTTGGGGCTATTTTTGTGCATACATAGTAATGGTCAAAAGACGACGGCGTACCTTTCGTTCTTAAAACAATAACTAGTTTTGAAATGATGTAGTATTCCTTTCTGAAATTTCACTACACAACGTACGAATGAGTTCGCGTAATACAGCAAGGCAGTACTTGATTCATCCATTTTTAATGTTTCATGTTTTGATATATTGGTATTTATTTCGTCGACTTAAACATTTCATTTCTCAAAAGGTATAATGTTGTCTATCCCATATAACAGATAGCGAAAGAGAGAAATATAAATAGACATACAGAGAGATTGAACACTGGAAAGACTAAACAATTGCACATAACAAATAAAATGAATGAACGTTCAAAGAACGAACGAAAGAAACTTCAAACATATACCAATAAAAAAAAACATTAAAGAGAAAAAAACGAAAAATGTGTTCCGAATACAATATAATTATATTATATAATATGACAATTCGACGGTTTTAATGAGACAGGTGTGCCTCTCTTTACGGGTAATACTTGTGTAGAAATAGAATGCACAAGTCATCTAGGTTTGTTAATCCATCCTTATGTTTTCTCAAATATGCTTGAAGTTTCCATCTTTATTTATTTAGGCATAAATTCAAAAGCTCTCAAGTTACTTAGTAGCAACGCCATGTTTATGCATGATACGGGCGTGGCAGTTGATAACCAGTAGTATAAAAGAGAGAATCAAGTGAAAAAATGTAACCTGACCCGTCTGTAGCAAGTTTTTTCTGCTTAAGGTGACTTCAAAAATATATTTGAAATGGTAAGTTCAAGGCGCTTTTTCACAAATGTCTTGTTCCTATCTTTTTTATTTCTTCATTTTTGTGTTTATTTGCTAACTGACTCGAAATAATTATGGAAAGAGTATTGAGGGAAGAAAAATGACAACAAATACAATATACATAAAACGAACTCGAAAAGAAAGAGTATTTACAAGAAAAGTTGCATGCTCAAAAACTTTTCTTTTTACATTATGATTTGATTTTATTCCACCATTATTACATTGCATTCATATAACACGCTGATACGTTGCATTATTTCAAATCGCAGTTCTCTTTGCCCACGGAAACTCGCATTATTTATATTACGCATTGCTCCTTCAATTTACAACATTTATCCGCTTTTATCCATTTGATCGCAAAATTATCTTATTACATATGATATTTCAGTGGGCGGTTCTCTGTGTCGGACTAGCCATTTTACTGGTACAGAATGGTATGTTTTGTGTTATTTATAGAAATTTTCATAAATGTCACAATTTCAAGACTAACGATTACATTGCTTTAAAAAGTCAGCGAAGAATACCTTTGAATTTTTAGTAGCAAGTAAAACATTACTTATTGCGAAATCTGCAAAGCGTAGTTTGTCTTTAATTATATATTTGTAACGCAAAAACCTTCGATTTGCATGTTTTCATACAAACTTGCAACGATTATAATTCTGGTTAATATATTTCTTGCGCTGATAGATACAGCGAACATTGATGTGTGGTGGGTATCTGTAGAAACAGTGGTTGAATCATACCAGACTCCAGAACATTCATCCTCTTAAACAAACGATTTGCAAGTGTGTGTGTGTGTGTGTGTGTGTGTGTATGTGTGTTTCCCGCGACGTCCCGCATGCGAAGCGAACGCTCTAATCTCTATAATGTGAGTTTCGCAAGACAAATGCTTGGTTTAATTTTCTTTTATTAATTTCTGCATACAAACGTCAATTGTGTAGCCTTGGCAAGCCTGCAGTCGAGTTAGGTAACATACGCTGAACCTAAAGTTAGATATCAAATAATTTAAATAAGTAAATGACATTACGTATTGTTCTATCAACTTTGATTATTTCCTAGTGATATTATGTACAATGTATGCTCAACAAAATATATAAATCGTGAAAGTCAAGCAAAATGCAAGGTGCTTATCTTTTTTTAAGTTGTTTAAAGTCTCTGGCAGAAAACAATGAAAATATATCGAAATATCATAAGAAAAAGCTAAATATAAAATAATAATAATAATAATAATAATAATAATAATAATAATAATAATAATAATAATAAGAAACAATACTAATACTATTAATACTATTAATAATATATGCTTATAAAACAGGGCATCTACCCAAATTCCATGTATGTATACAAATATGGTACAAACAAAACAAATCAGTGTTTTTATAAAAACAATGATTCTCTCACCTATAAAGATATCGCAAAGATAAATAGCACAAATATGTAGGATATCAATATTAGTGTTGATTCTCTGAATAGAGTAATATAGTTTTGCATTCTAATGAAAATATTAAAGGAGGTAGACTTTTCTCAAATTAGCATAGGTTGTACATTAAACAGCAAAGTGAAACTAATATTCTATATATGAACAAAGGGCAGAATCTTTCCAACTAGGGAATAAGTTAAAATCCACATATATTTGCCATTATCGAAAAAGTAATATAATTATTACAGAATCGTTATCTATCCTTTAAATAAAACTCGCCATTTAGTTCTTGATGAAAGAATATCTTTACAACGTTGTGTAAATATAATAAAAAGAGTTTCTAACAACCCACCCATTGATTAATACAGACTTTCCCCATTTGGTTTGAAAATTGTATATTCTTAACTTGATTTACCTTAAAGTTACAGTGTTTGTCACCTGTCAGTCTTAGACTATTACTTTGTTTTGGGAATCTATTATATACGTACTAGTTTCAACCGGCATATAAAAATTTTATATATATATATATATATATACATATATATATATATACACACATATATATATATATATATATATATATATATATATATATATATATATATATATATATATATATATATATATATATATATATATATATATATATATATATTACAACCTGCATGTCTTCCTACCTAACATTATAGATACAAAGATATGGTTTGTATTTTGTAAGTCAAATACAATACTTACAGAATGAAGTATGTACAGAGTCCCAGTCATCTGTTTTGTATAACCCACAATACGTCTGATCCATAATTGAAGATTGGTATTATTTTAGTATCACGTATTTATAACAGAGTTTTTGTACACAAATTACGTGCAGCATTTAAAACAGAAAGTGCCATTGCTGCTTCTTCTGTTCGAGTTTTTCTAACACACATACCATTATTTCCGTAATTAGACACTGCATATCTTTTCTAACATTTCCCTTTTTGAAAAACTACAATTTTGATTTTATTTTCTAAGATTTTCTTTTTTCGAATTCTTTGATGATAAGGATAAACTTCGGCAAAGACAACCTAGTGGTCTGCATGCAAATGGGCAATACACTTTCGAATTCCAATGTCACATAGTTATTCAGGTCAGAAATGTGTGACTTTAAATCAGGTAGAAATATTAGTAATAAATTAGGTGATGAAACACAACTTTGTCGTACTTATTTCTGAGAGTAAAATATGTATTTCAAGCCAAGCCGAGTTTTCACTCAAGCTTTTACATTGTTATATTTGATATTCGATATTGTGAGCATTTTACTGCTAATGTATAATCTAATAATCGTTTGTAAATTTATGATAACAAAACCATCTGTCAATACGGTCGAATGCGTCTTCATAATCATTAAAACAACCCTCTGTTCCCCAACTATTTGATATTAGTCTGCTTAAGGTAAATATATTATCTACAGCGACATCTCCACCTCCCAAACCAGCTTAATATTCGCCTAAAATTAAACAAAAAGTTTAATCTTTTTGATCCAGTTGGTCCTTATTTCATCTAAAACTGAAGTAAATGTTTTTGCTGAAGACAAGTCATTGATTAATTCCTCTATTATGTTCAGTCATACGTATATTAAATTCATGTGGATAGATAAAATAACTTAATTGGTGCAAAACTAGAAATATCCAGAATCGATTTACTGAGAATAGTATTTCACATAGGCACTGTAATATACCCAGTTGCCTTTTAAAATCACTCGAATGGTGTTTGGACATTTCAAAATAATCCAGAAGCTATTCGAGTCTTTGAGAGTTATTTTTCAAGATACACCGTTTATTTTCTCTCAGTAGTTTCCGCTTGTGCATGTTTGATTTTTTTATTACATACTTCTATATTTGTTATATAAAGCGCAGGTATCTGACATAGTATTAATTCTGAAGTTTTTAAATGTGCGATATTATTATCATTTACAGTGTAGATTATACCAAGATTGTTTATTAACTTCAAATACTCTACTTCTGTTACTAATAATAATAATTATTATACTGCCGGTCCATTGAATTATAGTTCTGTTGATTTTCATTACCTTAATGGACTTTAAATTCGTGTTAATAGTTGTATCATGATCTCTTCTGCTTACATATCTTATATGAATAGTTCGTATCCTTTTGTATCAAATAACCGGAATGAACATTTCCATAAAGTTGCAATTGTTTTCGCAAATGTCTTGCATTTATAAAATATACGTGACATTTGTCACTAATTAGTTAAGGCGTGTTGTATAATTTAAAGTTATTACCCCAGAGCCTCTCTCTCATGCAATCTATATCTTCATACTTAAGTCCAACGGCAATAAATGAAAGGAAATTACAACTACAAAAGCAAATATAATATGTAGTTATCGTTAACTCCCGATAATCATTATCGTCCTAACAGACACAAGAAATTATTTCATATTTATATCATACAACCCTATGTAGTCCAGCACATATTAACTTTTGTATCGCATGCAATCAATTATGTTTATAAACTAATATCTGTAAAACTAAAACATAACTTGCATAGCAACTCTAGCATCAAGATATTCCCATATAATATACATCTCATGGAACCTAGTCATATCAAACAAGTTTGCATACAAAATACAATCAAACAATTTAAAAGTACGTGCAATTAAAATTGTGTACTTTAATGATGTTAACTTTATAGCTTGTGTACCAAACACTAAACCCTGTCTTTGTTACAAGACAGTCACCAGGTCCCTTTCGTGTTTCACGAGGCACAAAGTATTATGTTGTTTCTAGCCTTCCTCAAAGTCAAACTTCTCCCTCTCAGACAAATATCCGACTAAAGAATTTTGATCCAGGTTGTCACTTTACATTCATATTACTTCCATGGCGTACGCCTTATTTTCACTCGATCAATCTTAAGCAGTGGTTTATAAAACAGAATTCCTAAGACAATCATTTGTGTCGTCAGAAAGAATCTATAAATTATGTTATATAATATTAGAGACGCACCTCACGGATGGTAGCATCAACTTCATTTGGGTGGCTAGACTTGTATATTTAGGTGTTATCAGCATACAATTGGTGCAACACTGGGTGATGATCTATGACACTTGAGAGCGGCTAAGTATACAGAATGAAGAGAACAGATTCAAGAACAGATCCCTTTGGAACACCACAACATACGTCAACTGGGCTGGAGTCTATTCCATTTGCAGATATAATTAGTGTCCTGTTCACTAAGTAGGACTTGAACCACTGTAAGGCTATATTCTGAATGCCAAATACATGCTGGAGACGGTGAAGTAATATATCTTGGTCTATTGTGTCAAATGCTGCAGATAAATCCAGGAGAGTGAGGAATGTAATCTTTCCACTATCCAAACAAAGAGAGAATGTCACGAAATACTTTCAGAAGAGTAGTTTCCGTACTGTGGTAAGGGCGATATGCAGAATGTACATTGCTAAAAAGACTGTTTGAATTCAAATGAGATACAAGTTCAGTTAGAACAACCTTTTGTAAGATTTTTTATATGAATGGGAGATTAGAAACTGGGCGGTAGTTCTTTAAATCGTTATGGTATAGTGCTGGTTTCTTCAGCAGTGGCTTTACAATGGCAGGTTTGAAAAATGTTGGGGACTCCCCTGATGAGAGAGAGATATTAATAACATCAGTTAGTGAAGGCAATATTGGATCTAACCACTCAAGCAGCAGTGATGTCGGAATTGGATCAAGTTCAAAAGACTTGGGCGCACTTTTCATCACGATTGTCCGTACTAAATCAATAGAAAATGCTCAAATGTTCCAAACGGTTGTCACTGAAATTCTGCATCATAACTGTATGGTGACGAATCAGTTGAAATTGTGCTGTCAAGCGAATCTCTAATGGTTTGTACTTTGTCATCAAAACAATTTGCAAATTGGTCCGGTAGGTCTAGTGGAGAGAAAGTTGTTGGAAGTGGTGAAAATTTGTTCATTGACATTAGTTTGTTAGTTATCTCGAAGAGCTCTTTGCAGCTGGAACTCTCCGTGATCTTAGTACCGTAGTGGGATGATTTGGCTAAATGGAATATGTTTGTGACTTTCTTCTTAGCGTCCTCGTAGATTTGTTTATGAATAGTGAGTCTGGTGGAAAGCCAAAGCCTCTGCTTTTCGGCGATGTCTTTTAGCAGTGCGAAGCTGGTCCCTAACACTGCTATACCATGGAGAACACTTTTTTTTATTGATACTCCGCATTTGGTGACTGGGGGATGTTTTTCAAGCAATGAACTCAGGCAGTTATCAAGTTGCATGTTAGAAAGTTGTTAGGTTTTTTTGGATGTCATGCATGAATTTGGTTCTATTTATCATACGGAGGTTTGTCTTAGCAGCAAATAGAGGTGGAGGGTTAGGGACTGATACGTCGAGATGGCATACAATCCAGAGGTGATCCGATGCAAGTTCGTGGGATACAAGGGTGGATTGCACAATATTATGATCAGGTCTATAAAGAAACCAATCTAAAATGTGACCAAGTTTATGCATAGGTTGGTTAACTGACTCTTAAGATTGAAAACATGACTGG
Organism: Unio pictorum; assembly: GCA_030141615.1. Classification (NCBI taxonomy): domain Eukaryota; kingdom Metazoa; phylum Mollusca; class Bivalvia; order Unionida; family Unionidae; genus Unio; species Unio pictorum. The sequence continues at coordinate 22,443,561 of JARLTB010000220.1, read as the reverse complement.
AATCTGTGAGTTTAGTGAAAGTTGAAATCTCCAAGAATAATTAGGTTGCCACCTATCGAATTTCCATACTCTAGAAGATTTGGAAACTGCTCCAATAATAGAGATTCAGTCAGATTGTTTTTTCTAGTAGGAGGAGGACGGTAGAGATATAAGAAATGGACTGACCTTTGTTCCAGTGTGAGCGTTGTTTGGACTAGTTCAAACGATGTGTGGCAGGAATTGAAGGCTGTGTTATACTTAAGGCATTTGATCATGGAATTCTTTGTAATTACAGCGACTTGATGGAGTAATCGCTGGGTGTTAAATCCGCACACTTACAATCAACACCTGCGGAATCTGTTTCTGTCAGGAAGAAGACGTTAATATTCTGGTCGTTGATAAAATTAACAATTTCTGTGCATTTTTCCGGTGATCCTACTGATTAAGCGTTGAATAACGCAATACGTAGTGGTATCCCTGAGACAGTTGACACAACGGTTGATGATTTAAGAGGAACTTGAACCAGGTTATTAAAATTAACGGCAGAATTTTTAAGTTCTTTATCCGTTAAGGGCGAAAGGGAGATAACTGAAAATTTTATTCCTGTTCTATGCCGGCTAGCTTTGAAAGAACGTTTCTATTTTCCATTCCGTTTACATTTAAGAAATGATGAATGTATTCCCAGTTCGTTTAGTCTTGAGCACAATGTAGTATCCAGAACCAAGGTGTGGTCATTTAATTCAATTAATGAGGGTCCGCCGCCATATTGTAAGCGGTCACGTGACGGCGGTTTATTCTAAAACAAATGACGTCTTAACCTTGGAACAAAACAAGTGAGAAAAATTCTAATTGTTCTCGTTTCAAAAACAAGGAGATGAATTAAAACATACGAACGGATCAGCCAATGCATGACGAAACGCAATAATGTAGACGATGATAGAGAACAAGCACAAATATCATAAATATAGCACAAAATCGGAAGAGCCTATCTCAAGCAGTTAAGCGATGGCGGCCATCTTTTCGGAAGTTATTCCAAATTTTGAAATCATGGATGACATTTAAAAGGTTGCAGATGAATGATAAAACTTTTGGCAGCATAATGTCTTTCTCATTAACATCCTTTATCTCAAACAATAAATATCAGCAACACCAATATTAAATTTACACAGTCAATACAAAACACTACGTGCTACTCTAGACATTACTCTCACGTTGCACCAACATGTCATAAACATATGAAGGGCTTCATATCTTGAGCTGAGACACATCAGCTGCATTCGCAAATAGGTTTCAGTCGATGACACTAAGACACTAATGGTTCATTAGTAGTTTCAAGACTGGACTATTGTAACTCATTTCTATCCGGTTCGTCTTAATATCTACTCCAGAAACTTCAAAAAGTTAAAAACGAAGCTACTGGGATCATCTTTAGAGTACCGGATCAGACCACACCTCCACGCTCCTCAGTACCCTACACTGTCTATCCATTCGATCCAGAATCAAACCCATCCTGTTCTCTGTGCTACTTTTCTCTGACGGACATCAGTTAAACATACCTATCTGGCCACACTTATGTGTACACACCAGTAAGATACTTACACCCCCCCCCCCTTCTGACAATCGTATTCCCACCATGAAAACAAAGTCATATGGTTAACGTTCTTTGCATACCAGGGCCCAGCAAAGAGGAACGAATTTCCTATTGAAATTAGACACAACGACAGAGTGATCAATTTTAAGAGAGCTCTTAAAATTCCCCTTTCTTGACTGTAATTACAAAATTAAAGATCTAATAATGTTTCCTAACTTAAATGTGTCAGCTTTCCTTTATGTTTTCCAATTTCATTGTGTTTGTGTTTGTTTTTTATTTTTTGTAGTCAGATCGTTATAGATGTTGTAAAGCGCTTAGAGCTTCTAATGATTAGGTGCTGTACAAAATATTATTATTATTATTATTATTATTATTATTATTATTATCAATACTTTACTATTTTAATAAAAACCTTTATGAAGTCTAGATTAGGTGCTATACAAAATATATTATTTTTATTATTATTATTATTATTATTATTATTATTATTATTATTATTATTATTATTATTAATACTTTACTATTTTAATAAAAACCTTTATGAAGTCTAGACAACAGAAAGGGAGAATTTATTTTAAGTATAATTACCCGTTTATACAAATTATCAAGTCAATTCTTTAGTCAAAACTTTCATCAGGTCAGAATTAATATTTCATGAACATACAGCGACCTCATCTCGATAAGATCTCGAATGCCCGAATCGATATTTAAACAACTAAACGTAGGGAATAAATATTGTATTTCAAAGTTAATATCAGTCGTGAAATAATTAACCTCTTCAAGCGAGTGAATAGAAACATGTCTGCTGACTTCTTTTGCGATATTTAAAGGAACATATCGCATATTTCTCTCTCCACAGTGTTTGGTTATTCTTTTTCGTTTTATTTACTTTCATTTTAACAAGACTAAACAACCGTCTACTATATAAAGTAACAGAAAAAAATACATCTTCAAAACCGGATAGCTATCATTATAAGGGGTAATTCAGTAATGTTAAAATATTTGCCTGGTAATTTTATTGTTATTGAAAAATATGATGATAATCAGAGTGACCAAAACCACTGTTGTTTATTAGTGCCTGATCTGGGTCCAGGGTTTTCAGAATGTCATACAGCTAAAAAAAAAAAAAAAGATACACACGCGCGCGCGCGTGCGCACACACCCACACGTATTGTCACTTGTCAATTGAAATTTGACCATCGTTTTTTTATGCGCACTTTTATTGGAAGATTATTCACACTTTAAATAAATAATAATAATAATAATTATGAGGACTTTGTATAGCACCTAATCTTAGGAAGCTCTAAGCGCTTTACACCATCAATAATGATATGACTACACTACAGAACAACAAATGACAAAAACAATGAAATTGGAAAACATAAAAACATGCTGAAAACATATAATATATAAAACCTGATTAGGTCACTAAGTATGTCCTTGCAGTCGAAACAGGTGAGTCTTAGGAGCACTCTTAAAATAAAACCACATACTTTTGCTTTGGTGCCTTTTCAAGGGAAAGTCAGTGCCCTTTCGAACGTTTTGAAGAAAACAAACCGCACAAAGTGACCGGAATCCATTAGGTTTATTTTATGTTAGGCAGAGAAATACTGGCTTTTCTGACAGATATATTCTTGATATTTCACTGTACTGACCAACAAATATATTTCTTTCCAGTGGCAGTCAGTTAACACCGATAACATAACCCCAAAATCCGACGTTAGTCGTAGACACTATAGCAGTGTATAGACAAGAATGGCCGCCCCAAGTTCCATACGTATTGGGCTCGAATGGAACAAAGTGAAAATTATTTTTTTCCTTCTCAATGTCCTATTTTACTTTGAACTTCAAGCGAGAATGATGTCACTGTTTATATTTTCTGATCCTCAGAACAAATGCGCAAAAAAGATAGATCGCTACATCGCAAGTTATCCAGTAAGAGATCTGCCACTCCTTTGATTCTTCTTGTTAGCCATTATGTTACGGCATAAAATTAAAATGATATTTTCTAGCTATGAGTGAATAACTGATATATTTCATCTCATGGATGATGACGTATACACTTTACTCACTCAATTCAATAAAACATCTTCTACGAAATTTCTAAATGAATTTTAGTATACTTGTTGAAATTAATCATAACGTAAGGCTTTCAGAAAAAAAACCGTTAAATTGCTGACATACTCTGATCGTTGCAAGTTTTACGCTCTGTGGAAATATTCAACTTTTTTGAATTTTTAGGATTTGCGTGTATATAAGATGTTGGCTTGAGATTGTAACAAGATTTTAATCATTTGTTTTCTCAAATGCATTCTACAGAGCATTTCCGGAATACATAAACTCAAAAAGTGTCACTTCCTTACATCGTCAAGAGAATAAAAATGGCAAGTATTTAATTGGTTGTTTTCCATATTTTATGTCTTTACCCAACAAAATGTTTGTTTGTTGTTTTTTTCTGCACACATAAAAATAATATTTATTGTATTTAGAGTTTTGCTTGATATTTTAGATTTAGTACAAGGACAGAGTAGCAGTGCAGGGACAAGTGGTGGCGGCTCAGACACAGCTGGTGGCGGCGCAGACACAGCTGGTGGCGGCGCAGGCACAGCTCTTGGCGGCGCAGGAACAGCTGGTGGCGGCGCAGGTGGCGGCGCAGGCACAGCTGGTGGCAGCGCAGGCACAGCTAGTGGCGGCGCAGGCACAGGAAGTGGCAGTACCGGTAGTGGTGGTGGTGGTGGAAGTGGTTCCCGTCCTCTTGCCAATACAAGTGGAGCTTGGATCATATTACTCATAATGCTGATTATGTGCATTATGATGCAATAGAAACCAGCGCATTGCACCTACGTATATTTAACTTAAGAAAGCGTTATGTGGGACATGTTTGACGTAGACTGAAGTTTCAATGGAATATCGTGAAAACATCATTCAAATTCTAATATTTCAAGATAGAGCGTGATATTCATTATCGATTATCAACTTTAGAAAGACGTATTTGCATAATTAAATGAAAGTTTAAACGTTTAAAACGATACTAGAGATTGCATGACCTTTTCAGTTATTTTTATAATAGTGGTAATTTATTTTTGATCTGTAATTGCCCTAAAATTACGTTTTATTGACATAGCCTTCATTTTGCTCGTATTCTTTACTATCAATGTTCATATTCAGTGGTGTGAGATGAGAAGTACCTATATACTTTGATCACACGAACAAAGAGTTGAGTCAAAAATAAACGACTATTATGCTATCTTTATGCTTTTAATTGTTCAAATTAATAATAATAATAATAATAATAATAATAATAATAAAAGTAATAATAATAATAATTTAAGCTGACATGTTTAAGACCCTTTAAATCATAAAAAATTCAGAGACACTCTTGAGACTTGGACGTCCTATTTGATACTATTCACGAAGTCAAAAGCTTGCGAATTGATTAAACATTATATGAACGAACTTAGATAAGACTATGCCGAATATGAAGCTTTACTAATCTTTCGTCATGTCTGCTTAGTTAATGAGCCCCGTAAATTCTTATAATTGAAAATAGTGACACGATGAACAAAGACACTGATAAAATAAAAAAAAAGAAACATTGGTCATTAACTTCCTGTAAACACGGTCAGATCAAATACAAAGTATTCTATCAACTAATAACTTGAAGAACGGTGTATATACTGACTGCGAAATGTTAAAACAACTCTCTCTCTCTCTCTCTCTCTCTCTCTCTCTCTCTCTCTCTCTCTCTCTCTCTCTCTCTCTCTCATCACAATGCACTACCTAATAACAGTTTATAGGTAGACAAATGATAGGAAGTCACCAATTGAATTGGGGTTACCAGTAAAACGGTTTTGATAAACCAGGGCTCGAAAATATCCCCATTAAAAAATCTCTGGATGACATACGTGAACCATGTCCTTATTTTCACCAAGTGTTTATATGATTGACCTGATATACATGTGTGTCAGGGAAATTTACGGCCATTTAGAAACACGATAATGATATTGAAAACACGTGTATAATATTGCTTATTGATATTGTCTACTTCTAAAGATGCTAATTGCAGTAGATTAATTTTATATAAATGATAACTTGATGTTAGATGCCTATAGTTGAATATCTAGATGCTATATTTTTTTCATAACATTTTCTGTTTAAAGTACATTTTCAATGAACTAAATGTACTTAAATACAATTTGGTTAATTTATTGAAAATTTAGCCTTTGAGGACACACGTAGTAGTTAACAACAACAACAACAACAACAATAATAATAATAATAATAATAATAATAATAATAATAATAATAATAATAATAATAATACATTTTCCTATGTAAACTATGTGAGAACCTATCATTGAAGACGATCCAGTTAAAATAATAATTGGCTTTAAATTCGGATGTAAATGAAAAACACATATCATTAGCTATCGTGACAAATAAATAACAGAGATAATTCCAGATTCACTACCATCCCACCCCCCACCAGCTCTCCGCGAAATCTGCAAGTTCTCGTGCTGATTTCAAAGAGGTACCTTTATCAAATTACGTTAAATGAGTTTCTTAAAGCTTGGAATGAGAAACCAACTAACAATCTACAGATTTTTTCAGATTTTTTTCTTCGAGGAATTTTTTGTCACTTATTCACTGGTCTATTGACATAAAATAAACACATGTAAAAATTGTTTGCATCCCAAAATTGAAATTACTCCCCTTTATGAGTGAGACAGTAGCACTTAAACAGCTACAAATAAATACAGAGAAATTAAATAAATATAACCCAATGATAAATTAACTGATGGAAAAAGACATTTGAAAACCAAATAAATAATTAGGCATATTAATTATTCTGATTACGAGTGACTCAGTCAAAGTTTGTCATTAATTTATTAAACAGGCAAAGTCATTGACATCTTTAAAACGGATTGTAAAATTGGAAAAAAAATGATTATTAACTGCCGTGTAAGAAGCTAGACAAGCAATCGAAGTTCCAAATAGTTTCAATAAAATCAATTAATCTGCTTAATTTATCAGTTTAGTGACAGGATGACGACGTGGTATCCATTTTCGTATCTGTAGTACGTCCTGCACAGTAATCAAATACCTGTATAACCTAGGTGTGATTTAGTTTTTGTGGCATTCACTGACGGGCAACATGAAGGGACAGAACACGAATACACGCATAAACCTCTTCAACAAGATATATATATATATATATATATATATATATATATATATATATATATATATATATATATATATATATATATATATATATATATATATACATACATATATATATACACATATATATATATATATATATATATATATATATATATATATATATATACATACATATATATATACACACACACATATATATATATATATATATATATATATATATATATATATATATATATATGGCTGTACCGCTGCATAGAATCGTGACTGAAAATAGGGTTGACTTTTAACCAACCACATCATGAAGAAGGAAATAAAAAATGGGCGAATCAGATGGTCGTCATTTTCAACCAATGAATCCGTGTCACCTGTTTAAAGGCTACGAACTATAATAGTTGTTTTAAAATGTTGTGAAAGAGAGAATTTTTTTTAAATTAAGAAAACAATTTTTTGTTTCATTTAGCTTTTATAAATTTTGTCTGGTATCTGTGGAACAGAACATAACAGGCAAAACTGTAACTCATTCCATTCCACAAAGACCTTTAGGTACCATGTAACTTGTTTATCATAGAATCATAGAATCTTCATATTGGCTATCGTTACAGACAGAATCCGTAATTAATTAATTTGTGTAAATATGCGATATTTTAATCAAACTGGACTCGTCGTTGTCACGCGAAGCGACTCTTTTTGTTACTATGATATAAATTTGGAATCAATACAATTTGAGAAAACTCATAAAGTATTTAGCCGCTCACCCCATCTTAAAGGTAAAACTGCCTTATTTGAAGTAGGCCAAACATCGCAGTGGGCTCTTATTGTGCAATTGACCTTAAGTCAGGAGGTAGATCGCTCCGCCTACCGAACACGTCACTTGACAACCGCTTAACCTCCGACAAACATTCTGTGAAAATGGCGGGCGTGATAACATTAAAATATATAACAGACGATAATGGTGAGCAATATTTGCAATATGAAACAACACTGAGACAGAAACAGAAAGCGAGAGCATTTATCCATCGATTGCACTTCTCTAAGTTACGTCGGTATGCGGAGAACTCACCCCATGGAGAACTCGCCACCACGTATCTGGAGAAGTCGCCCCAGAGTGGTTGGAGAAGTCATCCCAATTAGTTGGAGGAGTCATCCCAAAACTTCTCAGGAAATAACCTTTTAATAACATAATTAAGTCATCTTTTACGTGATTTATATATATATATATATATATACACGCGATCACAAAAGAGATATTAACTAAATTAAAGCAATATCATAGTAATATTTATTAGGATGAAATTAAGTCTGTATATAATCTAATGAATGACGACAGTATAGTGATTAAAAAGGATGATAAGTCAAACATTATTATTATTGTGAATTAAGATGATTATGTTAAAGAAGTTAAACGTCAATTAGAAATTAAATAAAAAATTTCAACATGCATTAATGAGATCGCTAAAAATAATAATTCAATATGTGAGGAATATGATAGTATCCCTCTTAACATACGTATACCTCAAAAATAATCTGATAATTCCAATCCTGTTATCATTAGGTGTAATACCAACATTCCGCATGCAGATGTTATTGAAGCGTGCAAATATTTTCTTGATAACAATCCTAATAATAGCACTCTATCTAGCGAAGAGTTTTGTAAAATAATAAAAACTTATCTTGGAAAATGATTATTTTCAATTTAATAATACGAATTACATTCAAATGATGGGTACATCAATGGTTATTAATATGGCACATTCATGCTCTTTCCTTAAATGTGTGAATTAGAAAACGATTTCATTCAGAACGAAAATTTTAATCTCTCTCTTTGGTTCAGATTTTTAGATGACATATTTATGATCTGGAAGCATTCAAATGAAGAACTGAAAAAAGTATTGATCGCCTAAATGATTTTCACCTGACGACTGAATTAACTTTACTAATATTGCATCTAGTACGCAAGTTTCATTTTTAGATGTAATTGTAATAAAAATATTGATAACACAAATATTATTTAAATGCATATAATGATCTGAAGAGCATAACAAAAGGGGCAGATAATATTTATTTTTCGTTAAGTACAGAAGCGGACTTGATCAAATGGAACAGTTATAAAATTGCAAATTTTATAAATTTAATAAGTTATTAAGTTGAGCGAGTTCTCCCATGGCGAGTTCTCCATGGGGCGAGTTTTTCACTATTCAGTTACGTCTTAATTTCGGGAAGGGAATAAACATAATTCCTCCATTTTTACGATCTGGATAACAACTATCAGAATTGCACTGCCCCAGTTACATTGTGAATCGAAAAATTACCGAACCGTTGCAAAATTTGTAAATATATACAATAGCCGAGTCGATATCGACAGAAGCAGCTTGTCGGAGGAAACTGGCGGACGTAAACAGTACCTGGATGCGTGTATAAATGCGCTCGCTGATTGGTCAAACGAGAAAAAATGATTGACAACTGGCGATAGGTCAATACTGATTCGGTCTCTTTAACTGACAGTTCCAGCTTAGACCATACCGATGGCTTTCGTGCCAGAAAATCTTGAAGAATAAATTATATCTGATTCTTGTGTTCAACACGCATTTCAAACTAAATGCAAACCCGGATCAAAAGCCTAATTTGTAAACCTGCCATCTTGCCTAGAAAAGACCGGTCACAGAGCTTAAATATGAGCTGCGATTTGTAACGTAAAAGGTGGATAATTATTTACCCTTAACAAACAAAGATATGAGAAACCTAACTCCTACTGGTTAATGCCACGACTGATACAGTTTCTGACCAAGTACTCTTCTATCGATATTATCGATCAACCAATAGGTAATGTCCTATTTGTTAATGTCAAGGACAACACGTCTCCATATCTAACCCAACAAATTGATATGTCATGCCACTAGGTCACAGATAAACCTTGCGGCTAATTTTGAATGTTTGATATTTTGATACCATTGGATTTTGTAGTTTAGAATTCATATTATAGCAAAATTCTAAACAATGCAATTGAGTGGTATCGGAAGATAAAAGGTATCCCCAAATGATAATGTTGACTTCCTTCTGATGCTATCTATCTATCTTACTATCTATCTATCTATCTATCTATCTATCTATCTATCTATCTATCTATCTATCTATCTATCTATCTGCCTGCCTGCCTGCCTGCCTGCCTGCCTGTCTATCTATCTATCTATCTATCTATCTATCTATCTATCTATCTATCTATCTATCTATCTATCTATCTATCTATCTATCTATCTATCTGTTCTGGGAGCTGTGGCCCAATGGACACCAGATGGCGATTGTGGTTGCCTAATCCGGCTCAGTAGATATCGTGCAGCACATATACTCAAAAGAGTGTTTGTTCCAGTCCAAAAACAGTGGTATCTTCATAAACAATATACTTTATACAAAATGAATCAGCAGTAAATAATTAAAGGGTTTCGCTGTGTTATGAAATACTAATCCAAGGAAACCTCACACGAAAACAAGTTGTTTTCCAAACATTAATAACACTATGAGGTGTACAGTCGCTCGTGTTAATGTATTTCTCATATGAGTCCTGAATAGTGTAGAACGCTCTCTTTGAACCTCTAAAGTCCCGGGTTTGTTTGACAATTGGCTTGGACATGTGCTAATTTATAAGATCTGCGATCCAAGGTCGGTGTTTTTATTTATTTTTCTTTGTTTATATGTTATCCGGTTTTCTTCACAGCGAAAAAAAAAATTACACCAGCATTTGATGCATTGATAATACTGTTGTATAAATTGGAAGACACTGTATTGTGCCAGTCGTGTGAAATAAAATAAATTATCAAGTTTAAGGCATATACATGCCATAATCACAACAATAGACATCATATAAATTCATGCAAGAAAATTATGAAATATGTAGACTAATTTAAATTCATTTTACTGATAACTGTCACGATTCTTACGCATCTTTGTTCCATTACGTTTGTTTGGAGAGGAATTTACGTGTAAACTAAAGCCAGTCTGATGACCTTGAATCTAATTTTGGTTGAAAACTGATTTGTGTTGGAAAATATATTAAATTTGAGATAAATACATAGATCAAGAAACTATCACAAGAATCTACTTAGACGTCTAGACTTGCTCACTTTTGTTTATAATAAATATCTACATTAATATATTTGGTATGAAACATATACAAGTGATGGGGTAGCTCTTTAATTTCGAAAACATTCCGGTAGATTTATGCACAGCAATGCGATCGATAGCTCTTCAACGTATGAAACGTTTCCACTAGATTCAATGACGTTAATGCGATGTTTCATTCGCAAATCCATGTCATGCGCAGTGAGGTGATCCAGGGTCACCAATATTTACATGATACTTATTGCGAAATGTAAGTGTAAACATTATATAAATAAATTTTATAATGCGGATGTGTTGCTAAGAAAATATCGGTTTTAAAGCTCTGCTCCTACCTGTCGATTTATTAAAGAGAATTATTGCTGACAGTTTGTCATTCTCTCCTTTAATTGCTTATAACACAGGCCATCTACCCAAATTCCATGTATGTATACAAATATGGTACAAACAAAACAAATCAGTGTTTGTATAAAAACAATGATTCTCTCACCTATAAAGATATCGCAAAGATAAATAGCACAGTTATGTAGGATATCAATAATAGTGTTGATTCTCTGAATAGAGTAATATAGTTTTGCATTCTAATGAAAATATAAAGGGAGGTAAACTTTTCTCAAATTTTCTCAAATTAGCATAGGTTGTACATTAAACAGCAAAGTGAAACTAATCTTCTATATATGCACAAAAGGGCAGAATCTTTCCAAACAGGGAATATGTTAAAATCCACTTATATTTTCCGTTATCGAAAAGGTAATATAATTATTACAGAATCGTTATCTATTCTTTAAATAAAACTCGTCATTTAGTTCTTGATGAAAGAATATCTTTACAATGTTGTGTAAATATAATAAAAAGAGTTGCTAACAACCCACCCATTGATTAATACAGACTTTCCCCATTTGGTTTGAAAATAGTATATTCTTAACTTTATTTACCTTAAACTTACAGTGTTTGTCACCTGTCAGTCTTAGACTATTACTTTGTTTTGGGAATCTATTTTATACTTACTAGTTTCAACCGGCACATAAAAATTATATATATTTATATATATATATGTATATATATATATATATATATATATATATATATATATATATATATATATATATATATATATATATATATATATATATATATATATATATATATATATATATATATATATATATATATATTACTACCTGCATGTCTTCCTACCTAACATTATAGATACAAAGATATGGTTTGTATTTTGTAAGTCAAATACAATACTTACAGAATGAAGTATGTACAGAGTCCCAGTCATCTGTTTTGTAGAACCCACAAAAAGTCTGATCCATAATTGAAGATTGGTATTATTTTAATATCACGTATTTATAACAGAGTTTTTGTACACAAATTACGTGTAGCATTTAAAACAAAATGTACCATTGCTGCTTCTTCTGTTTGAGTTTTTCTAACATACATACCATTATTTCCGTAATTAGACACTGCATATCTTTCTAATATTTCCCTTTTTGAAAAACTACAATTTTGATTTCATTTTCTAAGTTTTTCTATTTTCGAATTCTTTGATGATAAGGATAAACTTCGGCAAAGACAACCTAGTGGTCTGCATGCAAAAGGGGAATACAATTTCTAATTCCAATGTCACATAGTTATTCAGACATGTGTGACTTTAAATCAAATAGAAATATTAGTAATAAATTAGGTGATGAAACAAAACTTTGTCGTACTCATTTCTGATAGTAAAATATGTATTTCAAGCCAAGCCGAGTTTTCACTCAAGCTTTGGCATTTTTATATTTGATATTCGATATTGTGAGTTTCTTTTACTGCTAATCTAAAATCTAATATTCGTTTGTAATTTATGATAACGAAACCTTCTGTCAATTCGGTCAAATGTATTTTCGTAATCATTAAAACCACCCTCTTGTTCCGCAACTATTAGATATCAGTCTGCTTAAGGTAAATATATTATCTACAGTGACATCTCTACTTCCGAAACCAGCCTAATATTCACCTGAAATTAAACTAAAAGTTTAAGTTTTGATCCAGTTGATCCGTATTTCATTTAAAACTGAGGAAAATCTTTGACTAAAGAAATGTAAATGGCTAATTTCTCTATAATTTTCAGTCATATGTATATTACTTTTATGTGGATAGGTAAAATAACAGAACTGGTGCAACACGAGAAATATCCAAAATCAATTTACTGACAATAGTATAAAATAGTATTGAGATAGGCACCGTAATATATCCAATGCCTTCTAAAATGACTCGAAAGGTCTTCAAGTGCAAGTATTGTATAAGGCTTTATAAATGTTTATATTATGAAACACTTTTTTTTACTTTCCACTTTATCATGACCATTTGTCGTTTAAACTGAACTTTGGGTTCACTTCCAACTGTATATTAAATAATTTTGCCATGCTCTGTGAATTCTTCCATTGGTGTTGTTCAAAAATTATCCAGAAGATTCTCGAGTCTTTGAGGATGATTTTTCAAGACGCATCCTTAGTTTTCTCTCCGTAGTATGCGCTTGTGAATGTTTGCTTTTTATTTTACATACTTCTATATTTGTTCAATAAAGTCCAGTTATCTGCCATATTCTCAAATCTGAGGTTTTTAAGTGCGCGATATTAAGATAATTTAAAGTGTTGATTATACTAAGATTGCTTATTAACTTAAAATATTACTGCTTCTGTTACTACTACTACTACTAATTATAATACTAGTAAACTGAATTATAGTTCTGTTGATTTTAATTACTTTAATGGACTTTAAATTCGTGTTAATAGTTGTATCATGATCTACTTAGCTTACATATCTTACATGAATAGTTCGTATCTTTTGTATCAAAGTAAAGTTGCAATTTTTTTCGCAAATACCTTGCGTGTATAAGATATACGTGACATTTGTCACTAACTAGTTACACTTGAAGGCGTGTTGTATAATTTAAAGTTATTACCCCAGAGTCTCTCTCTCATGCAATCTATATCTTCATACTTAAGTCCAAGGGCAATAAAAGAAAGGAAATTACAAATAACAAACGCAAATATAATATGTAGTTACCGTTAACTCCCTTTAATCAGTATCGTCCTAACAGACACAGGAAATTATTACATATTTATTTCATACAACCCTATGCAGTCCAGCACATATTAACTTTTGTATCGCATGCAATCAAATAAGTTTAGAAACTAATAACTGTAAAATTAACAGATAACATACATAGCAACTCTAGCACCAATATATTTCCATATAATATACATACTATGGAACCTAGTTATATCAAATAAGTTTGCATACAAAATACAATCAAACAATATAATCTTACGTGAAATGAAAATTGTGTACTTTAATGATGTTAAGTTTGTAACTTGTGCATCCAACACTAAACCCTGTCATTCTCACAAGACAGTCAACAGGTCCCTTTCTTATTTCACGGGGTAAAAGCTATTCTTTTTTTCTGCTAGCATTCCTTAAAACCAAACCTCTTCCTCTCTGACAATGTCGAGCTATAGAATTTAGGAAGAAGACGTCAATATTCTGGTCGTTGATTGAGCGTTGAATAATGCAATACGTAGTGGTATCCCTGGGACAGTTGACACAACAGTTGACTATTTAAGAGGAATTTCAACCAGGTTATTAAAAGTAACGGCAGAATTTTTACGTTGTTTTTCCGTTATGGGCGAAAGGGAGATAACTGGAATTCTTCTTCCTTTTTTACGTCGGCCAGCTGTGAAAGAACGTTTCTTTTTCGCTTCCGTTTACATTTAAGAAATGATAAATGCATTCCCAGTTCGTTTAGTATAGAGCACAATGTAGTATCTAGAACCAAGGTGTGGTCATTTAATCCAATTAATGAGGGTCCGTCGTATTGTAAGCGGTCACGTGACGGCGGTTTATTAAAACACAAATGACGCCTTAACATTGGGACAAAACTGTTGAGAAAAATTCTAATTGTTCTTGTTTCCAAAACAAGGAGATGAATTAACACATACGAACGGAACAGTCAATGCATGATGAAACACAATAATGTAGACCTTGATAGAGAACAAGCACAAATGTCATAAATATAGCACAAATCGGAAGAGCCTATCTCTAGCCGTTAAGCGATTTCGGCCATCTTTCCGGAAGTTATTCCAAATTTTGAAATCATGGATGACATTTAAAAATTTGCAGATGAATCATAAAACTTATGGCAACATACTGCCTTTCTTATTCACATCCTTTATCTCAAACAATAAATATCAGCAACACCAATATTAAATTTACACAGTCAATACAAAACACTACGTGCTACTCTAGACATTACTCTCACGTTGCACCAACATGTCATAAACATATGCAGGGCTGCATATCTTGAGCTGAGACACATCAGCTGCATTCGCAAATAGGTTTCAGTAGATGCCACTAAAACACTTATGGATCATTAGTAGTTTCAAGACTGGACTATTGTAACTCATTTCTGTCTGGTTCGTCTTAATGTATACTTCAGAAACTTCAAAAAGTTAAAACCGAAGCTACTGGGATCATCTTTGGAGTACCAGGATCAAAGCACACCTCTACGCTCCTCGGTACCCTACACTGTCTATCCACTCAATCCAGAATCAAACCCATCCTGTTCTCTGCTACTTTTCACTGACGGACATCAGTTAAACATACCTATCTGGCCACACTTATGTGTACACATCAGTAAGATACTTACACCCCTCTTCTGACAATCGTATTCCCACCATGAAAACAAAGTCATATGGATAACGTTCTTTGCATACCAGGGCCCAGCAAAGAGGAACGAATTTCCTATTGAAATTAGACACAACGACACAGTGATCAATTTTAAGAGACCTCTTAAAATTCACCTTTCTTGACTGTAATAACAAATTTAAAGATCTAATAATGTTTCCTACCTTAAATGTGTCAGCTTTCCTTTATGTTTTCCAATTTCATTGTGTCTGTGTTTTTTTTATATTTTTGTAGTCATATCGTTATAGATGTTGTAAAGCGCTTAGGTGATTAGGTGCTATACAAAACCCTCAATAATAATAATAATAATAATAAAAATAATAATAATAATAATAATATTATTATTATTATTATTATTATTATTATTATTATTATTATCAATACTTTACTAATTTAATAAAAACCTTTATGAAGTCTAGACAGCAGAAAGGGAGAATTTATTTTAAGTATAATTACCCGGTTATACTAATTATCAATTTCATGAACATAGAGCGACCTCATCTCGATAAGATCTCGAATGCACGAATCGATATTTAAACAACTAAAAGTAGGGAATAAATATTTTATTTCAAATATTTAATATCAGTCTTGAAATAATTAACCTATTCAAGCGAGTGAATAGAAACATGTCTGCTGACTTCTTTTGCGATATTCAAAGGAACATATCGCACATTTCTCTCTCCACAGTGTTTGGTTATTCTTTTTTTTATTTACTTTCATATCTACAAGACTAAACAACCGTTTACTGTATAAAGTAAAAGAAAAAAATACATCATCAAAACCGGATAGCTACTAAAGACAAATCAATATCTCAAAATGCTTAAATCAATATAGGGGGTAATTCAGTAATGTTAAAATATTTGCTTGGTACTTTTATTGTTATTGAAAAATATGATGATTATCAAAGTGACCAAAACCACTGTTGTATTTTGTAAGTAATCAGTGATTAATACTTTTTATCAGTGTCTGATATGGGTCCAGGGTTTTCAGAATCCCATACAGCTAAAAAAAAAAAAAGAAAGATACACACATGCGCGAGCACGCGCGCACACACCCACACGTATAATGACTTGTCAATTGAATTTTGACCATCGTTTTATTTATGTGCACTTTTATTGGAAGATTATTCACACTTTAAATAAAACCACATAGAGTTTTGCTTTGGTGCCTTTTCAAGGGAAATTCAGTGCCCTTTCGAAATGTTGGAAGAAAAGAAACCGCACAAGGTGACCGGAATCCATTAGGTTTATTTTATGTTAGGCAGAGAAATACTGGATTTTCTGACAGATATATTCTTGATATTTCACTGTACTGACCAACAAACATATTTCTTTCCAGTGGCAATCAGTTGACACCGATAACATAACCCCAAAATCCGACGTTATTCGTAGACACTGTAGCAGTGTATAAGCAAGAATGGCCAATCCAAGGTCGATACGTATTGGGTTCGAATCAAACAAAGTGAAAATTATTTTTTTTCCTTCTTAATGTCCTATTTTACTTTGAACTTGAAAAGACAATGATGTTACTGTTTATATTTTCTGATCCGCAGAACAAATGCGAAAGAAAGGTAAATCGCTACAGCGAACGTTATCCAATAAGAGATCTGCCACTCCTTTGATTCTTCTTGATAGCCATTATGTTACGGCATAAAATTAAAATGATATTTTCTAGCTATGAGTGAATAACTGATATATTTCATCTCATGGGTGATGAAGTATACACTTTACTCACTCAATCTAATACAACATCTTCTACGTAATTTCTAGATGAATTTTAGTATGCTTGTGGAAATTACACATAACGTAGGGCTTTCAGAAAAATAGACCGTTATATTGCTGACCTACTCTGATCTTTGCAAGTTTTACGCTGTGTGGAAATATTCAACTTTTTTGAATTTTTAGGTTTTGCGTGTATATAAGATGTTGGCTTGAGATTGTAACAAGATCTTAATCATTTGTTTTCCAAACGCATTCTACAGACCATTTCCGGAATACATAAACTTGAATAGTGTCACTTCCTTACATCGTGAAGTGAACAAAATTGGCAAGTATTTAATTCCTTGTTTTCCATATTTGATGTATTATACCAAAAAAATGCTTGTTCGTTTTGTTTATTTCTGCACGCATAAAAATAATAGTTTTTCTATTTGATTTTTTAGATTTAGTAGAAGGAGAGAATACAACAAGCGCATCAAGCACAAGTGTCGGTAGCAGAAGCGCATCTGCTGGAGTTACAGCCGCAGGAAGTAGCGGCAGTGGTGGTGGTGGTGGAAGTGGTGCCATTCCTCTTGCCAATACAAGTGGATCTTTGATCATATTGCTCATAATGCTGATTATGTGCATTATGATGCAGTAGAATTCAGCGCATTGCACCTACGTATTTTTAACTTAAGAAATTGTAATGTGGGACATGTTTGAGACAGACTGAAGTTTCAATGGAATATCGTGAAAAGATCATTCAAATTCTAATATTTCAAGAAAGAGCGTGATATTTATTTCCGATGATCAACTTTAGAAAGATGTATTTGCATAATTAAATGAAAGTTTAAACGTTTAAAACGATACTAGAGATTGCATGCCCTTTTCAGTTGCTTTTATAATAGTGGTAATTTATTTTGTATCTGTAATTGTCCTACAATTAAGTTTTGTTGACATAACCTTCATTTTGCTCGTTTTCTTTACTATCAATGTTCATATATAGTGGTGTGAGATGAGAAGTGCCTAGATACTTTGATCACACGAACAGAGAGTTGAGTCAAAAACAAACGACTATTATACTATCTTTATGCTTTTAATTGTTCAAATTAATAATAATAATAATAATAATAATAATAATAATAATAATAATAATAATAAAAGTAATAATAATGATAATTTAAGCTGACATGTTTAAGACCCTTTAAATTATAAAAAGTTCAGAGTCACTGTTAAGACTTGGACGTCCTATTTGATATTATTCACGAAGTCAAAAGCTTGCGAATTGATTAAACATTATATGAACGAACTTAGATAAGACTATGCCGAATATGAAGCTTTACTAATCTTTCGTCATTTCTGCTTAGTTAATGAGCCCCGTAAATTCTTATAATTGAAAATAGTGACACAATGAACAAAGACACTGATAAAATAAAAAGAAGAAACATTGGTCATTAACTTCCTGTAAACACGGTCAGATCAAATACAAAGTATTCTATCAACTAATAACTTGAAGAACGGTGTATATACTGACTGCGAAAGGTTGGTAACAATTCTCTCTCTCTCTCTCTCTCTCTCTCTCTCTCTCTCTCTCTCTCTCTCTCTCATCAGAATACTCTACCTAACCGTTTATAGGTAGACAATTGATAAGAAATCACCAATTGAATTGGGGTTATCAGTAAAATGGGTTTGATAAACCAGGGCTCGAAAATATCCACATTAAGATGATCACGTTAAAAAATCTATGTATGCCATACGTGAACCATGTTGACCTAATATACATGTGTGTCAGGGAAATTTATGGCCAATTAGATACACGATAATGATATTGAAAACACGTGTATAATATCGCTTATTGATATTGTCTTCTTCTAAAGATGCTAATTGCAGTAGATTAACTTTATATAAATGATAACTTGATGTTAGATGCCTATAGTTGAATATATAGATGCTATATTTTTTCATAACATTTTCTGTTTAAAATACATTTTCAGTGACCTAATTGTACTTAAATACATTTGGTTAATTTATTGAAAATTTAGCCTTTGAAGCCACACTTAATAGTTAACAGCAACAACAACAACAACAACAACAACAACAATAATAATAATAATAATAATAATAATAATAATAATAATAATAATAAATTTTCCTATGTAAACAATGTGAGAACCTATCATTGAAGACGACCCAGTTAAAAAAAATAATTGGCTTTAACTTCGGATGTAAATGAAATACACATATCGTTAGTTATCGTGACAAATAAATAACATAGATTAATCCAGATTCACTACCATCCGCCCACCAGCTCTCAGCGAAGGCTGCAAGTTCTCGTGCTTATTTCAAAGAGGTACCTTTATTAAATTACGTTAAATCAGTTTCTTAAAGCTTTGAGAGAGAAACCAACTAACAATCTACAAATTTTTTCAGGTTTTTTTCTTCGAGGAATATTTTGTCACTTTTACCACATTCACAGGTCTATTGAAATAACATAAACCCATGTAAATATTGTTTGCATCCCAAAATTGAAATTACTCTCCTTTATGACGGAAACAGTAGCACTTAAACAGCTACAAATAAATACAAAGAAAATAAATAAATATAACCCAATGATAAATTAACTGATGGAAAAAGACATTTGAAAACCAAAGAAATAATTAGGCATATTAATTATTATGATTACGAGTGACTCAGTCAAAGTTTGTCATTAAGTTATTTAACAGGCAAACTCGTTGACATCTTTAAAACGTCTTGTAAAATTTTGCAAAAAATGATTTTTAACTGTCGTGTAAGAAGCTAGACAAGCAACCGAAGTTCCAAATAGTTTCAATAAAATCAATTAATCTGCATAATTTATCAGTTTAGTGACAGGTTGACGACTTGGTATCCATTTTCGTATCTGTCGTACGTCCTGCACAGTAATCAAATACTTGTATAACCCAGGTGTGATTTAGTTTTTGTGGCATTCACTGACGGGCAACATGAATGGACAGAACATGAATGCATGCATAAACCTCTGAAACAAGGTATATATATATATATATATATATATATATATATATATATATATATATATATATATATATATATATATATATGTGTGTGTGTGTGTGTGTGTGTGTGTGTGTGTGTGTGTGTGTTCGTCTAAACCGCTGCATAGAGCTGTGACTGAAAATAGGGTTGACTTTTAACCAACAACATCAAGAAGAAGGAAATGAAAATTGGGCGAATCAGCTTGTCGTCATTTTCAACCAATGAAATATCATATAGCTGCAGTAAGCAAGGTTATATGTGTTTGATGTGGTTCCCGGCTCTCTCATTACCTAGACATGTCTACATCATGTTATCGGAAAACTGACTTTGATAGAACAAGCGGAACTGGAGAAAGAAAAATATTGTAATATAATCCGTTTTTAAAATGTTGTGAAACAGAGAATTTTTGTTTAATTAAGAAAACAATTTTTTGTTTCATTTCAGCTTTTATAAATTTTGTCTGGTATCTGTGGAACGGAACATAACAGGCTAAACTGTGATTCATTCCATTGCACAAAGACCTTTGGGTACCATGTAACTTGTTTATCATAGAATCATACAATCTTCATATAAGCTATCGTTACAGAAAGAATCCGTAATTAATTAATTTGTGTAAATATGCCATATTTTAAACAAACTGGACTCGTCGTTGTCACGCGAAACGTACTCTTTTTGTTACTATGATATAAATTTGGAATCAATACAGTTTAAGAAAACTCATAATGTATTTAGCCACTCACCCCATCTTAAAGATAAAACTGCCTTATTTGAAGTAGGCCAAACATCGCAGTGGGCTCTTATTGTGCAATTGACCTTACGCCAGAAGATAGATCGCTCCGCTTACCGAACACGTGACTTGACAACCGCTTAACCTCCGACAAACATTCTGTGAAAATGGCGGGCGTGATAGTATTAAAATATATACCAGACGATATTGGTGAGCAATATTTGCCATATGAAACAACACTGAGACAGAAACAGAAAGCGAGAGCATTTATCCATCGCTTCCACTTCTGTATGTTACGTCGGTATGCGGAGAACTCTCTCCATGGAGAACTCGCCTCCACGTATCTGGAGAAGTCGCACCAGAGTCGTTGGAGAAGTCGCCCCAATTGGTTGGAGGAATCATCCCAAATCTTCTTACCCAAATAACCTTTTTATAACATAATTAAAACATCTTTTACGTGCTTTATAGTTATATACGCGATCACAAAAGAGATATTAACTAAATTAAAGCAATATCATAGTAATATTTATAGGGACGAAATTAAGTCTGTATATAATCTAATGAATGACGACAGTATAGTGATTAAAAAGGATGATAAGTCATACATTATTATTATTGTGAATCAAGATAATTATATTAAAGAAGTTGAACGTCAATTAGAAATTAAATAAAAAATTTCAACATGCATTAATGAGATCGCTAAAAATAATAATTCAATATGTGAGGAATTTGATAGTTTCCCTCTTAACATACGGACACCTCAAAAATAATCTGATCATTTCATTCTTGTTAGCATTAGGTGCAACACCAACATTCCGCTTGCAGATGGTATTGAAGCGTGCAAATATTTTCTTGATAACAATCCTAATAATAGCACTCTATCTAGCGAAGATTTTTGTAAAATAATAAAAACTTATCTTGGAAAATAATTATTTTCAATTTAATATTTCGAATTACATACAAATGATGGGTACATCAATGGTTATTAATATGGCACCTTGATGCTTTTTCCTTAAATGTGAATTAGAAAACGATTTCATTCAGAACGAAAATTTTAACCCATCTCTTTGGTTCAGATTTGTAGATGACATATGTATGATCTGAAAGCATTCAAATGAAGAACTGAAAAAAAGTATTGATCGCCTAAATCATTTTCACTTATTTTACTTATACTGCATCTAGTACGCATGTTTCATTTTTGGATGTAATTGTAATAAAAAATATTGATAACACAAATATTATTAAAATGCATATAATGATTTGAAGAGCAGAGCAAAAGGGACATATAACATTTATTTTTCGTTAAGTACAGAAGCGGAGTTGATCAAATGGAACAGTTAAAAAATTGCAATTTTTATAAATTTGATAAGTTATTAAGTTGAGCGAGTTCTCCCATGACAAGTTCTCCATGGGGCGAGTTTTTCACTATTCAGTTACGTCTTGGTTTCGGGAAGGGAATAAACTTAACTCCTCCATTTTGACGATCTGGATAACAACTATCAGAATTACACTGCCCCCATTGCATTGTGAATCAACAAATTGCAAAATTTGTAAATATATACAATAGCCGAGTTGATATCGACAGAAGCAGCTTGTCGGAGGAAACTGGCGGACTTAAACAGTACCTGGATGTGTGTATAATAGCGCTCCCTGATTGGTCAAACGAGCAGAATGATTGACAACTAGCGATAGGTCAATACTGATTCGGTCTCTTTAATTGACAGTTCCAGCTTAGGCCACACCGAGGCCTTTCGTGCCAGAAAATCTTGAAGTGTAAATTATATTTGATTCTTGTGTTCAACACGCATTTCAAACTAAATGCAAGCCTGGATTTAAAGCCTAATTTGTAAACCTGCCATCTTGCCTAGAAAAGACCGGTTACAAAGCTTCAATATGAGCTGCGATTTGTAAAGTAAAAGGTGGATAATTATTTACCTTTAACTAACAAAGATGTGAGAAACCTAACTTCCATTGGTTAATGCCACGACTGATACTGTTTCAGACCAAGTATTCTCTATCGATATTATCGATCAGCCAATAGGTAATGTCTAATTTGTTAATGTCAAGGACAACGCGTCTCCATATCTAACCCAACAAATAGTTATGTCGTGCCACTAGGTCACAGATAAAGTTTGCGGATAATTTTGAATGTTTGATATTTTGATACCATTGGATTTTATGGTTTAGAATTCATATTATAGCAAAATTCTAAACAATGCAATCGAGTGGTATCGGAAGATAAAAAGTATCCCCAAATGATAATTTTGACTTCCTTCTGATGCTATCTATCTATCTATCTATCTATCTATCTATCTATCTATCTATCTATCTATCTATCTATCTATCTATCTATCTATGTTCACGTTCATGTTCTGGGAACTGTAGCCCACTGGACACCAGATGGCGCCTGGGGTTGCCTAATCCGGCTCAGTAGATATCGTGCAGCACATACACTCAAAAGAGTGTTAGTTCCAGTCCAAAAGCAGTGGTATGTTCATAAACAATATACTATATTCAAAATGAATCAGCAGTAAATAATTGAAGGGTTTCACCGTGTCATAAAATACTAATCCAAGGAAACCTCACACGAAAACAAATTGTTTTCCAAATATTAATAACACTATCAGGTGTACAGTCGCTCGTGTTAATATATTTCTCATATGAGACCTGAATAGTGTAGAACGCGCTCTTTGAACCTCTAAAGTCCCGGGTTTGTTTGACAATTGGCTTGGACATGTGCTAATTTATAAGATCTGCGATCCAAGGTCGGTGTTTTTATTTAACCTTCTTTGTTTATATGTTATCTGGTTTTCTTCACAGCGAAAAAAAATACACCTGCATTTGAAGCATTGATATCACTGTTGTATAAATTGGAAGACACTGTATTGTGCTATTCATGTGAAATAAAATAAATAATCAAGTTTAAGACATATACATGCCATAATCACACCAACAGACATCATATAAATTTATGCAAGAACATTATGAAATATGTAGACCAATTTAAATTCATTTTACTGATGATTGTCACGATTCTTACGCATCTTTGTTCCATTACGTTTGATTGAAGAGGAATTTACGTGTAAACTAAACCCAGTCTGATGACCTTGAATCTAATTTTGGTTGACAAATGATTTGTGTTGGAAAATATATTAAATTTGAAATAGATACATAGATCAAATAAAATACTATCACAATAATCTACTTAGACGTCTAGACTTGCTCACTTTTGTTTATAATCAATATCTACAGACATGTTTGGTATGACACACATACAATCGATGTGTAGCTCTTCAATTTGGAAAACATTCCGGTAGATATAGGGACAGCATTGCGATCGATAGCTCTTCAATGTATGAAACTTTTGCACTAGATTCACTGGCATTAATGCTGTGTTTTATTCGCAAATCCATGTCATGCACAGTGAGTTGATCCAGGGACGCCAATATTAGCATGATATATATTGCGAAATCTAAGTGTTAACATTCTATAAATAAATTTTCTAATGCGGATGAGTTGCTAAGCAAATATCGGTTTTAAAGATCTGCTCCTACCTGTGGATTTATTAAAGAGATTATTTGCTGACAGTTTGTCATTCTCTCCTCTTAGTGCAATGTTAATGAGAAAGAGAGAGAGAGAGAGAGAGAGAGAGAGAGAGAGAGAGAGAGAGAGAGAGAGAGAGAGTAAATATGTTGCTACTTAATTAAACAGATTAAATAGATTTATGCGTAAGTACATTTTAAGTCATAGAAACGTGTGTGAGTACATATACATAATAAACATATCTAAGTGCGTAATGAGTAATCTGTTGAAACATTGTTAGATCAACCAGCAGTTAATATTATGCTTTCTTAAGTGATAAATGAATTTTAATATACTTTAATGTCAAAACAGAAATTCATTTATGAAGAGTGATTACATGGACTTAAGCATATAGATATGTTTAAAAATATGTTTAAAAATACAGAAAAAGATACATGTTATACAGCATTCTAACTTTTCAGATATCGAGATATGTATATATATATATATATATATATATATATATATATATATATATATATATATATATATATATATACATAAAATAATAATAATAATGAGGACTTTGTATGGAGCCTAATTTTTCGAAGCTCTAAGCGCTTTACACCATCAATAATGATATGACTACACTACAGAACAACAAATAACAAAAATGTTAATCGGTCGCGTTATGAATTCCAGCTGTTAAAACACCTTAAGGACATCATAACACTGTTACCATAAGCCGAAGTTTCAATCATATACAGGTGATCACATACTAACCATGTTAAAATCATATTGAATGGTGATTTAGTTGTTTATGATCCAACAGAACCAGATATCAAGAGGCAAACTATGTTTGGTAACACGGAACTGGTTCCGTCTGAACTATGTTTGGGTGCTTTAGGAGTGGCTTGTATTTTATCTTGTTGTCATTGAATACTATAATTGTTGCATATAACACGGTCATGGTATCATATTTAGTGCGATTTCGTATTGATAAGCAGCAATGAATGGGAACTCTTCTTGTGTGTGAGGAAAATAAGTTAACGTTCATTGGACCTTCCAGTTTTATCGACCATTTAGAAAAGGTGACGGTGATGTAGCTCCATTATTTACAAACTTACCAGAAACACCAGTAGTAAATATCCTGGTGATAAACAGTTACGGTGGGCTTGGTACATGACTTGATTCTATATCAACCTTAAGCTAAACACCTTTCTAATCATGTCCATCCTGCATGTTACATATATTACATTGTTTATAATACATCACATCATTTTCGTGAAAGTTAAGCTGCAGACAAAATAGGTTTCATTCATGTATTGAATGGAATTAATCCAATTACCTGAGAGCGAGTATTGTCCAAGGTTGACATTGCCGGGGTGGGAGTGGGAGACAAGCTCCCCACTCCTCCAAAAATGCCCCATAGGGCTTGCGACTCTGATCGCCTCTGTCAACTAAAATCCAGCTCCTGGCCTTCGCGAGCGGCTTAGCTTCTAAGTCCGGCGGTCCATGTTTTCACTAACAGGAGAAGGGGTGAAGGCGGCCACTGGCGCCTTAAAACCAGTCGCTTCGGGTAGATGGGGCTCGTAAACCTTGGATGGTAGCTCATCTAGGAGAAGGAAAACTCTGATCCCAAACCTCCGCTGCCTTGCGGCTATACCCACTCACGGGAAGGCTAAGGGAGTAAACCCCGACAGAAAATCCGGAGACGGAGTCCCTAAGGCGGTCTGACGTTGACTTCAACGTCATTCCGGCAACTCCTGCGACGCCGTTGGTGCCAAGCTGTAGCGACATTTGTCGTTCCCTTGGGTCCACCAGCTGCGTGGAGAGGGGGGATCTGCTGCATGGGGAACAGCTGATTCTCCATTCTTTGCTGCCCAGGTTTTGTAGCTCCACTGGAGAGGACACTCCAGCGTCGTCTTAAGGCGTCGGCACAACACGGGAAGCAGCAGTCTACCGGTTATAAGCCATAGCTCGATTGGCGTAGAACTTGGCGCCAGGGGCTGCTTTCGACGGTGGGAGAGATCGCCATGTCTCACTGGAAGCTACCGCCCGCCTCAAGCTGGGCAGCCCCCAGTCAATAAGGTGCTTCCCGCCATGGCCTGCCTGCTTCACTGGGTGCGTGGAGCTTAGAGAACCATCTCGACAAGCAGGCCAAAAACCTCTGCACCAGTCAAGATACAAAGAGGAAACAAGAAGACTCCAGCTCTTCGTTTCGCAAGCTGGAACATCAGAACCTTCTGCCCTGGACTCACCACTGACCTGCAGAAGATCAACGACGCACGGAAGACTGCCATCATTGACAGAGAACTCTTCCGACTGAATGTCGACATTGCCTGTCTTCAAGAGACCCGACTGGCCGACAGCGGCACCATCAGGGAAGCCAACTACACCTTCTTCTGGCAAGGAAAACCACCAGACGAACCCAGGCAGCATGGTGTCGCTTCGCTGTAAAGAATACCCTCGTCGCCTTCATTGAGCCTCCATCATCAGTCACTGAGTGGATCCTTGCCCTCCGGCTATCAGCATCCTCAGGCCCAGCCAACATCTTCAGCGTGTATGCCCCAACCCTCTACTCAAACCCAGAAGAAAAAGACCAGTTCTACGAGGCTCTGGATCAAGCAATATCAAACATACCCAGTACCGAGGGCCTCTACCTACTAGGAGACTTCAATGCGCAAGTGGGAGCTAACTACGAGGCATGGCCCACCTGTCTCGGCCCGCACGAAAGAGGCAAAATCAACTAGAATGGCCAGCGACTGCTGGAGATGTGCTGCACTCACAGCTTATGTGTGACCAACACCTTCTTCAAATGCAAGGAGATCCACCAGGTATCATGGAGACACCCACGTTCCCGCCACTGGCACCAGCTAGATCTAGTCATCACCAGGCGCGCGGAACTAGCCAGCGTCCTTCTCACCCGCAGCTACCACAGTGCCGACTGCGACACAGACCACTCCCTTGTGGCCAGCAAGGTGCGAATAATACCCAAGAAACTGCACCACGCCAAGAAGAATGGTCGCCCACGTATCAACACCTGCTGTGCAAGCAATCCAGAGAAGACACACTAGTTTATCTGCAAACTTCACGAGGCTCTCACCAAAGAGACACCTGATGACACCATCCACTCCAAGTGGTCCCACCTCCGAGACGCTGTGTACAACTCAGCCATTACTGCCTATGGGAAGAAAGAGCACAAAATCACAGACTGGTATGAGGCCAGCTGGGAGGAGATGGAACGCGTGACTGAGGCAAAGAGGAAAGCCCTCCTAGCTTACAAGGCTGCGCCTAGCCTTGGTACATTACATGCCTTCAGGACTGCCAGGAAAAATGCCCAGCAGACCGCCCGTCACTGCGCTAACACCTACTGGCTGTACCTCTGCACCAGCATACAGATAGCTGCCGAAACCGGGGATGCAAGGGGCATGTACGAGGGTATCAAGAAGGCAACAGGCCCACCCACCTCCAAGATCGCCCCACTCAAGTCCAAGACTGGCGAAGTCATCAAAGACCAGGGCAAACAGGTGCAGCGCTGGGTTGAGCACTATCTTGAGCTGTATGTAACCCAAAACGTCGTCACGGACACCGCCCTAGACGCCATCCCAGACCTGCCAGTATTGGAGGAACTAGACACACCACCCACCCTGGAAGAGCTTAGCAAAGCCCTTGACTGCCTCGCTTGTGGGAAGGCCCGTGGGAGTGACGGCATTCCGCCTGAAGTCCTAAAGATAGGGAAACCAGCATTAATCCAGCCTCAGCACGAACTCCTCTGCCTCTGCTGGGGACAAGGACACATCCCCCAGGACATGCGAGATTCAAACATTGTCACTCTATACAAGAACAAAGGAGACCGCAGTGACTGCAACAACTACCGGGGCATCTCTCTTCTCAGTATTGTTGGAAAGGCGTTCGCCCGTGTCGTCCTGGCGCGCTTGCAGACCCTAGCATCCCGAGTCTACCACGAGTCCCAGTGTGGCTTCCGAGCAGGCAGGTCAACTGTAGACATGATCTTCTCACTACGACAGCTTCAGGAGAAGTGTCGTGAGCAGCAGATGCCCCTCTACATTGCCTTCATAGACCTGACCAAGGCATTTGACCTGGTCAGCCGGAGCGGACTCTTCAGGATCCTTAAGAAGATAGGCTGCCCCCCACGACTGCTCGCTATCATAACATCGTTCCACGAGAACATGCACAGCACAGTGTGCTTCAACGGCGCAACGTCAGAGGCCTTCCCAGTCAGCAGCGGAGTGAAGCAAGGCTGTGTCCTTGCGCGAACTATCTTTGCCATCTTCTTTTCCATTCTCCTCCAGTACGCCTTCAAGGACTGCAGCGAGGGTGTGTATATACACACTAAGACTGACGGAAAGCTGTTTAACATCTCCGTGCAAAGACTAAAGTTACAAAGGTTCTCATCCGTGAATTGCTCTTCGCCGACGATGCAGCCTTGACATCACACACGGAAGATGGACTGCAGCAGCTAGTATGCCGCCTCTCCCACCCCTGCAAGGAGTTCGGACAGACCATCAGTCTGAAGAAGACGAATGTAATGGTGCAGGACGCAGACTCCTCTCCCACCATCGCCATTGATGGGTACAACCTGGAAGTTGTTGAGGACTACACATACCTTGGGTCCACCATCTCCAACTCGCTCTCCGTTGATACTGATGTAAATGGCCGGATTGCCAAGGCATCAGCAGTTATGGCGAGACTGAACCAGAGGGTCTGGGACAATCACAACCTCACCGAGAAGACCAAACTGCGCGTCTACCAGGCATGCGTGCTCAGCACACTCCTTTACAGCAGCGAGGCATAGACCACCTATGCGAGTCACGTGAGGAAACTCAACAGCTTCCACCTGAGATGCTTGCGGAGCATTCTGCGTATCCAGTGGCAGGACAAAGTTCCCAACACAGAGGTTCTGAAACGCACTGGCATGGACAGCATGTTCTCCATTCTCAGCGAGAGGCGCTTTCGCTGGCTAGGCCATGTTAGTAGAATGGACCCAGGCCGCATACCCAAGGATCTGCTGTACGGCGAGCTAGTAGAAGGTGCACGAACGACTGGAAGACCACGTCTGCGATACAAAGATGTCTGCAAAAAAGACATGAAGACAGCCAACATCAACATAAACAATTGGGAGAGCTGTGCTGACGACCGCTCCGCGTGGAGTCTTGCTGTCAGACAGGGCACTCAGAAAGCTGAGATGAGAAACACAAACCTCGCTGCAAAGAGAGCCAGGAGGAAGGCAAACCAAAAACATCCTCAGCAAGCATCAGCATACACCTGCAGCAAGTGCAACAGAGACTGTCACTCAAGGGTCGGACTCTTCAGCCACTCGCGAAGGTGTAGATAGGACACCCAAATCGGAAGCTACACCATCGTCTCTCGAAGACGGACGGATGCCGACGACGACGACGACCTGAGAACGAGTCACTAGATGGAAAATCAAAACGCAGTAATGAGGCAAAAATTGTTGTAGGTGGTCATTGATCGTAACATATAATAATTATACACAAGCAAAAAAACAAATAAAACATAGTTTCTTATCGAATTTTGTCCAAAATATATTTCAGTACCCATGAAAAGGCGAAGATGCTGTTGAAGACGTAGCAAGGTCTGCAAAGGTAACTCAATGGATTCTTTGGGTTTGTTTCGTCAAACCAGCATTGTGTTCCAATTTACCTTATGTGCCAAGATTGGCTTGATCTTCACATACTTAATCAGGTTCATCATACTGCTGTCTTATTTTATTTACGATATTGTGTCAGCGGATACTATACACGTTAATCAATGCAGATGTTGCACACAGATTAAAAAAGCTGAACTAAAACATCAATCGATTCAGCATATACCGCTGATGTAATTAAACACGTCTATGCATGTGTAACTCTAAGAAGGCCAATATAACAAAAATATCAATAAAGGTAAGAATTTTGTCTGATCTGTTGTTGTAACATAAGTTTTATATCAAGTGCGAGTTCGTGCGGGGCACGTCAGCGTGACCAAGCCATTGTGGATAAATTTAATCACACTATTGCTGTAAGGTTATTAGGACATCAATATTCACATGAATTGTTAATACTATCACGGACCCAGTATGCTCGCACATTACAGAGATCTCATAAATGAGTAACATGATTGTTATCAGTATACATATATTAAATAGTGAAACCGCACAAATGATCGAAATAAAACTCTCAGATGCGATTCAGCAAAAAACTGTTGATGCTGCTCGTAAAATGATTTCACAACCACCGTCGTTAAAACCACTTGTAAATAATTGTATTAGGACTTCATATGAAGCAGGTGAGCTAAGAATGCGGGCAATGTCGCGCAACGGACCTTGTATGGGCAGTTGGTGTCTGTGAATGAACAATCAGCAAGTATATATCAATAATGTCCGCCGAGTTGGCCATTGGTGTTAGAGCATGGAATGTTGTTCCGACATGTACTGCATTACCAACATAATCTGTTATATTACTGTAATCGGGTCATAACCAAACACGTAAGTAGAAATATCATAGGCACATATCTATTGTTTGGTATCAGCTAGTGAAAATCTTGATTTTATGCATATGTCAACACTTATGCATTGTTTATAAGGCCTAATAATTGCTGTAGCCGTACATTCACATTGCTGTTGAAGACATTCCACATACATGACATGGCTTAGATCCTATCGAGTAATAACCCTTTACACTTCTTTCGACATTTTAAAATTCTTTCTGGTTTTACCAGTTTCAACGATAACCTATTACCTTCTAGGTCGAATACAATAGCACTGGTTTACCTTAGAACGCCACTTTGAATTTGTCCAAACTCATTTATACTGGTGTATTAAACATCCAGTGTTGTCACATTCGCTTGATGCGATATCTAATTAATTATTACCGGTAGTTATGTGCATCAACAGTGAATCGGTGTCGGAATAAACAGTGAATCGGTGTAAGGAGTTTCACATGTAACCTCTAACGCATGCATTCATCAGCAGCTATGATCTTAAAACTACTTATTGTGGATAGAATTTGATTGTAAGGACATTTTCTGTGAATGATCGTTTACCTTTAAAATTAAAATTAATTTATAATACTGGGAATAACTTTTCTGCACAATTCTTTCACTTGGGGGGTCATCGTTTGCATACCAACGCAAAAGGTTTTGGGGCGATTAAATATTATTTTCTAAATTTCAGTAGTTGGTTAAATCATTGAAATCTTATCATTCAGTCTATTATTTAAACGTAATTCATCATCATCATCATCATCATCATCATCATCATCATCATCATCATCATCATCATCAGTCTCTTGACCTGGTGTGGTCGTCCGAGTCACCGTGCTGCTAAAAATCTGACCAGTTCTCTCCACTTGCCTTGCTGTCAGTCCACTTTTGTCTCTATCTTCCCTTCTGCCACTCTGGACGCTGCTCTGCAGTACTGTTGTGGATATGCTGCTGGCTCTAGTGACATGATCATAACATTTCAGCTTTCTCTTTTTGACAGTGGTGATGAGGTCTTCATATTGGCCTACTTTGTTCCTGATCGTGTTATGCTCTTCGTCATTTATGAAATGGTCTACGTAAGGGATGCCAAGGATGGTTCTGTAGCATCTCATTTCAGGTACCTGGATTCTTTGTTGTAATTCTGCTGTCAGAGTTCAGTCTCACGCAAATAGAAAAAATATTGATTTGACTAGTGATCGCAATAATCTGAATTTACTGTTCAGACAAATGCTCATGTCTCTCTAGATTGGTTTTCGCTTTGCCGTAACTGCCGTTGTTTGTGCTGCTCTTGACAAAATGTCTGCTTTTGATCCCTCTTCGGTGATTATGGAACCACGATATTAAAACTGGCTCACTGTTTTCATTTCCTGTTCTCTAACTTTGATCTTGGCTTAGATTTGTTTGCCACTATTTGTCATCAGTTTTGCCGTCCCACAGTGGTTTCCAGGGCTTCACTCATGATGCGCTCTAAGTAGATGAGATATTGAAAAGCGTGGGTGACAGTACACAGCCTTGACGCACACCAACTGTTGTCTTGAAACCAGTCCCCCACAAAACCTTGAGTAATTACTACACTGGTAGCATCGGCGTAGAGCTGTTTCATGGTATTGGTAAACTTTTGACCCATGTTGTACTTTTTCATTGTGGCTCACAATGCCTCATGCCTCACTCAGTCAAAAGCTTTTTATAAAATATATGATCACATAATAGATCTATTATGGATGTTGCGAGTATTTTTCGCACAGACCCTTGATATTAAATATTTGATCTGTTATGATTCTTCCACTTCACAACCCTGCCTGTTCTTCAGCGATTATGTATTCTGCTTGTCGTTTACGTCTGTTAAAGATGATCTTCTGCACCACCTTACTAGCATGGCTGATAAAACGGATAGTTTTCTCTAATTTTGGCATAGCTGGAGATGGCCTTGTTTGGGAAGTGTTATAATGAGTGACTTGGTAAACTATGTTGGCCATTCACCTGTTTGCCAGACCTTAATGCATATTTTTGTTAGAAGCTCTATCACTGGTTCTCCCTCAATCAGCACATAGGAACGACCTTGTGTTTGCTATATTGATGCCAAATCGGTAATAGTTTTGAACCAGTATGTAGTTGATCTGGTATGATGGGTTCTATTTGGTGCATGCCATCTCCGGTATCGTAAAGCTTTATGTTGGTCCAGAGTGTTGGCTAGTACCAAGTTGTTATAGTTCCAAACTAGAGCAGCCGTCTCTCTCTTTCATAGGTAAAAGTCATTGCAAGAAGGTCCACATTGATCATCCCAGTCTTTTAGAGCATCTTTGGCAACTTTAGCATTCCAGTCTCCTTGGATAATGAGGATATCTGTTTTACTGACCATGTTTAAAATACCTAGGAATTTGTTGTAAAACTCCTCCATTTCTTTATCATCATAATCGGAAGTTGGAGCATATACATCGATAATTGTGACGTTAACTTGCAATGCATTCAGACGAATGGATATGATTCTGCTAGGTATGGGGCGGCATTCAAGCACATATTCCTTGATGGGTTTGTCTGCAAAGAAGCCTACTCCATCTATGGACTTTTCCAACTCTCCACTATATTAGAATATATGCCCATCTTCAGTTTGATGTTCTCTTAAGGCTTTCCATCTGACTTCAAAGAATCCCAGAATGTACTAAGTGTAGTGTTTCAGCTCATGTGTCAACTATTGGAGTCTTACAATTTGCTCCATAGTTCTAATGTTCCAGTTGACGATGGTGATGCTGTCACTCGCTCCGATTGTATACAAATAACACATACATATGAGTACAAAACGATACTTCATGATAGCTTCATGGGAAAACTTTCATTCTCTCCAAATTACATTTTTTATTTATATTTATCAAACATCTGTTTTAAGTTTAAACTCCAAAATGCTTAGTGCTTCTGCTCACAAAAGACAAATTTATTAATTTTCATTTGATAAGTGCAGGTGTTCGATGCTCGCGTGGTGTGAAATATTGATATCTGCTGATCTCAAAACTATTTCTGGACAAATCCCTAATGAGTATCGTGTGTCCATTCGTACAGCTTTATAAGCTTACATTATTTGCAATTATGTACTGCTGATATAAACATTACGGCATAATGTTGTAAAGTAGTTTGGTATGACTGTCAGGCTGTGTATGACTTTCTCATGAAACATCGAAAGGGTTGTTGAGTTGTAAACCAATGTTTGGATAATCAGTCAAATAAACAGTTTATAAAATAGCAAACATTTCAAATATGTTTTATTTTCTTCATCAGACCATATCAGTACTTTATCATTATTTATAATTATGTTGAACGTAGTCCTTTCGTTTGGTTAACTTATTCGCCAATATAATTTGCAATATACATTTGGCTTTGTCAGGCGTGTGGTTTTGTCAGGCTTTGTGTGGCTTTCCCTTTCTTTGTGTGGCTTTGTCAGGCTTTGTGTGACTTTGTAGGGCTATGTCTGGCTTGTCAGGCTTTGTGTGGGTTTTTCAGGCTTTGTCTGGCCTTGTCAGGCTTTGTATTATTAGGACATATTAAATTATTTCTTTTTTTTCTTGACAATCTTTTAAATGAACAATTTATCAAATAGTAAACATTTTACGTACTTATTATTCACATTCAAATTTCGCCAGAAAATGTCATTACGTCATTTAATTCGGCATAATTATCTCGAAAACTAATCCTTCAGTTTGTGTAATTTATTTGTCACAATAAATACATATGTCTAATATGACGTTTATGACTGTCAGGCTCTGTTATGCTTTTTGAGGATTTGTCAGGCTTTAAATGATTTTTCCTGGCTTTTTGTGAATAATATATATTGAGAAATTGCATTTTTTTCCTCGATAATAAGTCAAATGCACAGCTTATTAAGTAATAAACAGTTTACATATATATTGTCAGACTTTGTTATTACTTTGTCATTATCCTGTCGTCCAATTTCTGGTTTTATAATTCAACATAATTATGTTGAAAACTGGTCATTCGGCTTGGTAATTTATTCATCAATATAATTAACCACATAAATGGACTTGTTAATGTGCCCTTGAATGGCTTTGTGAGGCTTGGTGTGGCTTTGTCGGGCTTTGTCAGGCTTAGTACTATTTAGTCTAGTGCGAACATCTTTTAAAAACTCACTGAAGTCAGTACATCTAGTAATTATGTCTTCAAATACTCACCGAAGATAGTACAAGTTGCACCGTCTTGAGTTACGCACTTCAGACTGTACAACTTGAAATAACATCTCCAAGTACTCATTTCAGACAGTACAACTTGTATTAACGTCTGAATAATCATTGGTGATATACTAGAGAGTACAAATAGCAACAACACTTTCATACATTTTAAGACAATACAAATAGAGAAGCCAATGTATTTAAAAGACCGTTATTTAACTATTTTACGACAGTTCTACTGGGATAATGCTAGCATGTTCAAAATTCTCATATGAAGTCTTTACAATTAGTTTTATCTTCTTCGCGTTTCAATTTAAGACAGTATCCTAAAGAACGGCGACCTCTATTGATTTCTAGATTATTGGATGAATGGATTGAAAAGGCAGCTAAGTTTTGGATTCCGTATTTGACATGCAGGTTATCTATAAAATGATAGCTCATAGAATGCATCACCAGGTAATTATCTTTAAAAGCTCTTTGTGGGGGATTAAGGGTAGATATTTTGATTCCTTTAAGAAAACAGATTTTTTTCAAAACATTGTTGCATCTGATATTGAGGTTTTAATAAATTACCACTCAAATATCAGATTAAAAACGACAAGAAACTTGCTTGTCACTTGTCTCTAACTCTAGCAGATCGAAGATAACTAAGAGCGAAATATGCATGTACTTTCTCACGTTGAAGGTCCGTGTGGTATGTACACGTTTTCACAATTCGAACTTGTGTCTGTAACTTTGTTTTGCCTAAATATATTCTCAGAATAAATCAAACTGAGTCAATAACACCAATACAAGTCCAATGAGAACATTTGTTTTAGTATGTATAGTTAGCAACATGCGTACTCGAAAATGCAACCTTTCTACAGAATATTGATTCAAGTCTTTTTCAGATTCTAATTTATATGACGCCATACTTATTTGTAACTAATCTTATTGCGTGACCCGTTTCGAAATACAGCGCATTTATCTCATGTTTTAAATTATTTTACTTGATAACTTACTTCAATCTATTATGCGATAAAGCTAATCTAATTTTATCAGTTCTATTTTACAGATGACAACCTGATAATAACTTCGACTACAAATATTTTTATTTAGTATTTTCATAATAAAATGAACAATATTTTTTTGCGCGTGCGCGTGTGTGTGTGTGTGTGTGTGTGTGTGTGTGTGTGTTAAATTGTTAACGTACGACGTCTCCAGTGTGGTAGATGATAGTCATGTCTAATGTCTCACCTAGTCACACTATCATGACACCAAGTCGATTAGTACTAATACTAACTGCGTAATAGCATGGCTGTTGTTAGCACTATTGAATTGTTCTATATACGTCGTTGGTATGACTCGAGCAGAGTTGAGCTCGCAACCTCCCGCATCAAAACCATCATTTTGGAGAATAGGTTTTAGTTCATAATGTAACCTACAAAATAATCGAGCAAAATATCATGTGGTTATAACATTTTCAATTTGTAGATCTCTTGTAGAAAACCCAAAGTGACATTCCATCAGCAAACCAGGTCACATTAACATCTAGCAAGCAAATCGCCTTGTTCTTATTACATAAGAAACCAAATTCTTCTACTTTCGAATGGCCAGCGGTACAATGAATGTTCATTTGTTAACGCTCTACAGCTGGTATAGTAGCACTAAATAAATAAATAAAGCATCACCTATTTATTCTGACTTAATGTTCACCTAAATTTCATTCCCACAAATTTGTACCAAACATTTTCACTTTGGAATTGCATTGTTTGCTAGGTTATATATATATATATATATATATATATATATATATATATATATATATATATATATATATATATATATATATATATATATATTCATTCGCAATATTTCTTCCACTGATGTCACTAAAACACAGTGTGTTCATTTGTACCTTGACAATTCGGCGACGGTAATTCACTTCTGCCTGGTTCATTCTAATATATATATCACAGAAACTTAAAACAGTTAAGACCACCCCGGTGGCCTAGTGGTTAGAGCGTTCACCGCGGAAGCGGCAGATCGTGGGTTCAATCCCCGGCCGAGTCATACCAAAGGCTTACAAAAATGGTACTATCAGCTGCCTCGCTTGACGCTCGGCATTAAAAGGTTATTGTTTGAACTGGTCGGCCTGGTGTCAGGATAATGTGACTGTGTAGGACATCGTGCTACATGTCTGCTGCATGATGCCCCAGTGCTAGACATCACTATAAACTGCCTCACTGCTTTAAATTGTTAAAGCTATGTAAAAAAAATCATAATCAAACAAACAAACAAAATCAAACAGGTAACAACACGACTGATTAGATCATCTTTAAAGAATGAAGTTTATAGTACACGTTCACCCTCCTCATACAAAATCCTCGGACCGCCTGTTCGATCCAGAATCAAACTCAAAATCAGTATATTGTACTACATGTCATTGTTCAATATACCTGTCTTACCTCACCCATGTACATATCTCATCTAGAAACTTACACTCCTTTTCCGACACTCGCATTCTCCTTTTTTCCACTACTAAATCTAAATAATACAACGTTATTGTGCTTACCATTGCCCAGCTACTTTAAACGAATTACCCAAATATCTTAGACACAAGTACACTATGAGCTAATTTAAGAGTGTTCTTAACACTCATCTAATTGGACTACAAGAAGAGATATAAAGACTGAATACATTTTGTTTCCTTAATTATTGTCAGCATGTTTATGTTTGGAAATTTCACCGTTGTTGTTTTCATTCAAAAAGATGAACCCGGAGATTTAGG
This sequence comes from Unio pictorum, assembly GCA_030141615.1. Classification (NCBI taxonomy): domain Eukaryota; kingdom Metazoa; phylum Mollusca; class Bivalvia; order Unionida; family Unionidae; genus Unio; species Unio pictorum. The sequence continues at coordinate 22,405,529 of JARLTB010000220.1, read as the reverse complement.
TCCTTTTCACCTGAAATGGTGGTGGAAAACGCAATGTGGAGAGTAATTCTGAAGTTCTAATATATCTAGTTTAGGAAGATACCTGGATTTGTTACTAGCGTCTTAGTTTGGGAGAGGATTTTGTTTATAGGATCGATCATTTCTGTCCCATGGCGAAGTTATCGTACTTTTTCTAAATGTTTCTCTCCGTGTGTAGTTCAGATTGATTTGTCTTAGGTCTCAGGCCGAAAGGTCAACAACATTTTGTAAAGGAAGGTACTCAAGAATGCTAAAAAGAGTTTCGATATTTCATCAACTTTTGTTACTTATTAAGGCCTCATATTTTGTACACATATATGGAATAACAATTTAAAGAACAGAACAGAAAACTGATAAATGAATAGAAACATACAAAAAAAAAAATGAAAACCATTGATATATAATTAGGTAAAGCGGAAGCTCTTACATGCTAGAAACGATCAGACAAATTAATAATTAAAGTTAAGTTAAGCGATTTGGCAGAAAACTCTACACGCGGAGGAGACAACATCGACTGGTAACGAATGTTTGGTTTACAATATAATTTTTCGCATGTACGATTTATGTAAATACGGCTCAACGTGCAAGATTTTGATTACCACATGGGTGATATGTCGTCAAAGAACGAACATAAAAAATTGATAATTCGGTGTCTAATCCGATAAATGCTTTTAAGGCTTAAAACTTGATAGTAAATTAAAAGCATAAGATGTATAACAGTGTGCAAACGGGCATGTGTATGGAGTGCATTCGTTGCTGGGCAAGATAGGCTTGTGATCAATCATATTAGAATAAATGTAAATGAAACGTACGTGGCCAAAAACACACAATTTTGAACGTTCATTGAACAAGCAGGTTCAGATGGTATGTATGTATGTATGTATGTATGTATGTATGTATGTATGTATGTATGTATGTATGTATGTGTGTGTGTGTGTGTGTGTGTGTGTGTGTGTGTGTGTGTGTGTGTGTGTGTGTACATTGCCCAAATGAAAGGGTTTTAATATGCCTGATTTAGTTGTAGTTGTAGGGTTTTGCGGCATTATTCAGCACACAATAGGCTGTAACTTCCGCGACGAATATTCGTTGTCACTCTTTCTATGCTGCTAGGATTTTAGCCGAATATATTATCAAGACCGATACGATATCTTGATCTAGGGTCACGTAAATTTATCGTTATAAATCCATGTGGGACTGACTTAGCACGACTAAAGAAATTTATAATAAGATTATCATCCATATCACCGTTACACCAAGTCTGATGAATATTTTTAAGTGTGTGAGTATCAACTCCATTAAACACAGCAAGAATGTTACAGTAGCCCATTATCACTTTTGGTGTTTGTGTATACCGCTGGTTAACATAAATCACATCTGTGTTTTTATGTCTACCTCGAGAAAATATTCTAGCTGGATTTGATTGTTTATCCAGCATTACATCATCATATGCAACTAAATTATTAATACTTCCATCTATGGAATCAACTGTCGATGCTTCATCGATATCAGTGATAAACTCGATAATATCATCACCACGCTCATCCAACGATTTAACGTTGTCATTAAAATCTTTAAGTAGATCATAAAATCGCTGATCGTCTACGGACGGAACAATCAAATAAAACCTGTCTCATTTTTGCCAACTCATTATCAAATTAAGTAACAACTGCGTCTTGCTACTTCCAGACGGACCTATGATAATAATACGAATAGAATAGAATATAATAGAATTTGGTAGCGATGCATGAAGTTTAACGGATTCTGGTTTTAATTGTTGTCGCTGAAATATGAAATACATTCATGTTATTATAAATGAATTTTGGATCTATACTGTGTGAAATGTAAGACGCGTACTAGCACAAACGACTTCACAACAATTACGACAAGCAATAACATATCAGCACTTGCAGGTAAGTGCACATAATGTGGTGCAAAGAAATTTAGATTTATTTCTATGAAATGAGTTGATGATTTTAAAAAGAACGAGGAGGTGATATTTCAGCATAATTGACAAAATTACCAGGGACTCCGTGGGCTACATTATCAGGAGAAAAATATCGTCCAGGATATAATTACTGCGGCCCTGAAACCAGACTTGATATCCGACTTGACAGTCAAGACCAACCAAGACCAGGTGAATATCCGATATACGCTACTGATAAGAATACCAAACGCGGTCTTACCAATACATCTAAAACGGTGGGAACGAGACCTGTCAAATCTATATCCGAGACTAATAAATAAAAGATATTTCAATCGATAAATGAAGTAAAGGACCCATGTTGTATCGAGTAACATCGATTTGTCGCTGAGTATAACAGCTATTGCAGTATGATCATCTTATCTATTATCGTCATATTTAATCGTAGATAATTACCGGTGACGATCGATTACTGTGATAACCTGTGATAACCATCAACGAGTTCATCGATAAATTCCCGATATACTATAATGTCCATGATATCACCTTGAAATAATCGTCGACAAATATCGGCAGTTTCATTAATAATTTCCAGAGAGTTATTTCCAGCTCGTTTACCTCCTATGAGAATTTCTAATCATGCTATATCAGAGAGAATATTATTAGAAGAGTCAACAAGACCACTCCCACGAGAAAATCCACTACCAGTAGCATCATGCGCATCGTAAAATTTTTCTTTCTCCTTTCCAGACGATTGTGATATAATATGTTGTTCTATTTGTCGTTATGGTTGAGGGAGTTGATATTGTGAGTTAGATTGTTGCTGAACACTTTCATAGTCGTGTATTGTTCAAATATAGATCGTAAATATTGGATCAGTGTTTGAAACGCGATCTTTGCTATATTTTATTCGATATATCCACTTATACCAGCCATCTCTTCCTACATATTTATCATGTTCCTGTTTTAAATATCTTTCTTTGTGACTAAAACCAGCAAACACAAAACTAGTTAGGATTACCGTATTTTTTAATTATATTAATAATATCAGTATTAAATTTTTCAGATTGTATAACTTCTTTTGGTTGTTTTTCTTTAAGTATTTATTATGTGATGGGGTTAGCAGCTTCCGCCTGCGGCTGTGGTTGTATGGCAGCTATACCGGTTGGCAGATCAAGTATAAAAAGAATTGTTTGTTTAGTTCTTTTTGGCTATTTTTCCTGTTTGCTCAGCAGTTTGCTTTGACACGGGAAGAAGATTCTCTTTAATGGCAGTTGTAACTGTTTCAGCTGCTTTTGTGACAGGTTTGAATAATTGATCAGCACCTTCTGCAAAATCATCTTGAGATTTTTTCGTTCTTGTAATTTTTTCCTGACAGAATCACGGACCGATATAAATTTATAATCTAATTAAACAGTTTGCAAATGCACTGTTCCTATATAATACGTGAAATCATATGGTTTAAGAGCAAACATTTAAACCGAAATGTTAAAAATTGTAAGGTTATCAGTACGACAAAAGATACTAGCCGAATTATGAAAGCTGTATGTACGAACAGGATAAATGTTTGGCACTAAAATGACAATATAAGTTACACAAAACATATTAAGCTACATAATTTTATAAAACATGAATCATAAGCACAGGCATAGGCAAATAAAGAAGGAAAAACGAATGAAGCGTTGACGTGGACGACATAGCCAGCTGAGGTATTGCTTAAGTTCATAACAAGAATCATCACTCAATTCTAAGCACCAACAGACGGGTACAACAAGTTAACACAAATATCGTATTAAAATAATTATTATATAATAAGTTTTTAACAAAAATAAACGCGTCTTTAAGTCATTTTCTCATTACTTAAATCACTTTAAAGACATATCTAACGTTAAACATTATCAAATGTGTTTAGAGCATATATTTAAACATTTCCGACAAAAACAGCATCTAGATACGAGCAGTACCAACGCTTAATTTAAAACACTTTGAACACCAAGCGAATACGCAATTTATTTAAATCAGCCACTTAAAAGGAAAAGATACACTTACACTGCACGTTAACTGTTGCTAGCTCCAACTGATATGCAGAAGAATGAAATATTCACCTGAAAGATTAACTTCATCCTAGACAAAAAGAACAGGGGCTATTTTTAAACAAATTTATCTCATAAAATGTATGTATGTGACATGGAGGTAATTGTGGGGATCAGTTATTATAGAACAGTTTCATTTGCCATCAATTTTATGAATCATTCCTTTCGAAATCTAAGATGACATTCCAACCATTCATGATACCGTAATATGCAAAAGAATGGATCATTTTGAGGATATAACCCCACACTTAGACGTTTTGCTTCTTGCATTTTCCTTTTTCTCCCCAGCTTTCATTTGTCTAGATTAGATGACCTTTTGCGCGTGTCATCCGTAGACATCTATTGTAAAGCAATACACATACCACACGATGTTACTGGTACATGCGGTAATTTGATTGGTTATGTTCGCCTTGAAAGGTTACTGGCAATGTATGATAAAGTATGCATATGCTGATGGAGTTTATCTTATGGTCACCAAGACAACAATGTAATATTGATATTTAGTCGACGTACAGGTTTCACCTGTGCAGTGCGCATTTACACATAGGACATTACGGTTCTCCTAAATACAGTGGAAACACATCATGGCGATGGTATTATCTTTATATTATTGTTGTCTAGAATTTGCTGTTGCAAATTTATTATTACAGTTTCATCCGTCTGTCTGTCTGTCTATCTATCTAACTATCTGTCAAAACGTCTCTGGTGTGTAAAAAAACATGGGGTATTTTGTGTTATTCAGTTTAACATATTCTTCGAACTTACATATGTCAAATGTTAGCCCCATCTCTCTCTCTCTCTCTCTCTCTCTCTCTCTCTCTCTCTCTCTCTCTCTCTCTCTCTCTTTAAAGTATAAAAATAATATTGAAGATTAATCTATTTTATCTCAGTCTCCTCATAATAATAAGTACTAATGAACGTACATTTTCTTCTATAACTTTGTTTCTTTGTTTTGTCAACTTGTATGTATTTTACCATTGCAAAATATTTTATATTTCAGGTGAAGTTTCTTGTTGCATTTTACGTATTTGCCGTCTTCGTTATTGTAAATGGTAAGTTGTGTATTGTTTTCTGTCATACTCATATATATTCAAGATAATATATAATGATACATATTATATTAGTATTAATATTCATAGCATACTACATGACGTAGGGTCATGGACGTCTTTTTGAAATAATAACGGACCAGGCATGTTTTAAATTGAAAGGCAGGGTAAAAGAAGGAAAACCAGACTGTAGGACTGGACAGGATATCACGAATTTCTTTACATACTTTTGCTGACAGTGCAATTATGGTTGTTGTCAACGCGTTAACGACTTCCAAAGAACTTTCACGTACAATAATGTTTTCGAATACAAATATTTAAGCTCTAACATTTATTCTATGACTGCAAACCTGTCATTTATTATTTACCGTTACAAAGGCTGCATACGGATATAGATTTAAAATAATTTAGTTTAGAATTTCACTATTTTATGCTACGATCTATACCGTTTGTTTGTGGGGTTCTTTTTGGCGGGAAATAACACCATTTCTAAGCGCAATATAGGCTATAAAACATTGCGGTCATTACAAATGGTGGAGGAACGACTTGGAAAATACCTACAAGGAATACCGTTCCAAGGGAATGTACAAGTAAGATTTCCCATATGCTCATATAGGCTAAGCCTGAAACTCTAACCCACGCGGACAGAGGTGAGATGGCGGCAATCGGTAGAGTCTAGAGCTGTAGACCACTGGGCCACCAGGAGCCCATTTTGTCATTTTTTATCTTATGCATTGAGACATTAGACCAAAATAAAAAGAAGACTTGATTTTTCTGACAATGTGTCACCATTTTGTAGTATGCCACCTTTTGCTTGATCAGTTTAGGAATACTGTAGAGAATCATCATTGTGCACGGTGGATAACATTTCTATTTGAATAATATTATACGATATCATTGCTTGATATAGAATGAACTCTTTAATATATTTTGTGTTGCATAAATTTAAAATCCACTGCAGAAAGATAGCATATTTGAGTATTAAGCAAAAGCACTGGGCACTGCCAATATGAATTTTTTAAAATTACTTTTAGATAGCATGTAACCAATGTAACCAGTTTAGAATAGCTAGTAAAGGCAAAATGACTGATATATATATATATATATATATATATATATATATATATATATATATATATATATATATATATATATATATATAAGTCAATTAATCAAATAACATACATGCATGTATACTTTTATACGCATTTATTGTCTCTGATTCAAGGCCTGAAGTGTTTTCGTTTATCATGCATTTATGTGCGCAAAATAGTAAGCTACTGCTTGTGTTAAATTGTTATAGTTGACAATATTTTACCTTTTCGCTTTGGATATCAATTCAAAAGGACAGGAAGGTTTTAATTGTACCATCGCATCAGTAGGCATAACTCGTTGTGAATATATGACACTAGGTGGCTTGTCATCGTATAGCGACAGTTGCATATCACCGCTGTATAACCTAATCACGATTCGAGATATATTCAAAGATTTGCTGAGTAAAAAATATAAACGTTCCAGTTTTGCACAGTTTAATGTTTATCTTGCATGCTGCATTAAGGGGAGGAATTTGATATTTGACTAAAGGAAGCGACAGCGCGAGGCTACACATGATAACACCAAAATGTCCTGCTGTAAGATGTAACATTATATCATAATGTTCAATTGTACTAATAGTTCTCCTTTAGTGTCAAGATGAACTGTAACCTTTCTGAGTTGTTAGAACTTTTATCAACCATTGCTTTTGTGTAGTCGTTTGGTTTGATGAACATGGATGAAAATGTGATGTATGACAAAACTCAACATTTTAGAAAACTAGTTTTTATAACAAAAACTATGCCTACTCGATTGTAATTGAGAGCTGAGCTATGACCTGGTATCCTACGTCGTTCCAAGCATAGAAATAGAAGAAACCATCATCCAAAGTCGACAAGTTTTGCGTATTGGCTGTAAACACACACACACACACACACACACACACACACACACACACACATTCTCGTGTTTTTCAGGTCTTTTGTTGAAATACTGGATGTTCAATATGTATTATTTTACACATACATGCTTGTGTACAATCGTGTTTTCTGTATGAAAATAATGATAATTATACTATACAAAACGAAGACTTAGAATTTACTGAATGATTTGCACAAGGTACAAGATAACACTCAAAATGTGACCTTAAATTTGTTGAAAGATAAACATTTAAAATTGGAAATTATTTGAGATCCTGTTTTAAACAGTCAATGACACTATTTCCAGTTTTTTTGCAAATATAATCAAATTAACCGGATAACAACTTTTGTTTGTTAGATTCATATTTTTAAGAAGATATCACACTAGAACATTATAACTTCAACACGATATAAACAGTATATACCATGTCAACCTTGTACAGAAAACTGTTACGGCGTAATGGTTTATTACTGTTTATTGTGAAAGGTCTTTTTTGCAAGGTTGAAACTTTGTGATGGTGACCATAATTTAAGTGAGAGGTCTGTATAGAAGAATGTCCCTCCCATTTGATTTCCTTTTTATGTTTCGATTACTATCTTGAGGAATTCGCTATGGTTCTATGGGTGTACGCTTAGGCAGAGGGTAATTCAATTTCTGTTGTTGTTGTATTTTTTGTAGCACGTGCTTATTACATAAAACTAAAAGGATTAATGTTTTACTTTAGCATAATTTGTCTTGTATTGTATCTTAGTAAGACAGGTCATCATGTGTGGAAAGACATTTGTCTTAGATTTTCCTCATTGTTCCTGGAGGTCATATTTTCTTGAGTACAATGTAAAAGAACGAATTAATAATGGTCTGTGTTGATGTTTTTCATTAGTACGTGTTTAGAGCAAATTGAATGATTCTGACCGTCTAAGTATGACTGAATGCCCTTGCGAGAGCTAAATATATTGCTTCTACTACATTTTCGTAATTGGATGTTCAACAGACAACATTTAATCACGTACAGTGAAAGGCAGCATTTTTAGAGGCAGTATTAGGTTCAGCTATGGTACGACTGGTATAGTATATATATATATATATATATATATATATATATATATATATATATATATATATATATATATATATATATATATATATATATATATATATATATATATTATTACTATTGCTTGATGTCATTTGCTACTAACAATTTTAGTAATAGACAATGTTGTTTTCACAGACTTGATTGCGGTAGGCAGCGCGTCAGGAACAAATTCCAGCAACACAAACGGAACCGACAATGGCGCTTTTCCAGCTGCTACTGGTTGTGGACAGTGGATTTTTCTTCTCATTTTGCCGCTTGTGATCCTGCTGATGAAATAAAACAAATTATTAATTTGTAGTCGTGCAAAGAAAATGTGCTTTGTATAAAATTCATATTTTTATATTTACAAATGATTATTCCTCCTTAAATCTGAACGTAATATATATCACTTTTTGGTCAATATGATACAAATATGTATTCCAAGAGAAACAAATTACAAGAAACTCTTTGTCCAAAAATGGGTGCTGGCAGTTTCCTTCAAGAAATATTTGTCAGAAGATCTACAAACAAACTTGAAATGAATTATAATTAAATAATAAAGTTTAGGTTTTGTGTCCAAATTGTTTATTTCAAATCTAATTTATACGTTAGCAAAATGTACGTTGACTCTATCTGTGATTCAAAGGATAATGTACCAAACATTTTTGTTATTGTATTGCATATTGGTACAAATGATATGAACATAAATAAAGAAATATATTGATTTGTCAAACGAAAGTGTTATATGCATGCATCACCATATGATAATGGTGTACATCACCTTTGATCACATAGACATATCTATGTGATATGATTTGTGTGTACATCACCTCTGATCACATAGCCATAGCTACGTGACGAGGTAAGTGGTCATCACATTTGATTAAAAGGACACCTAAACATAGATACTTGTAGTGATATGTGTACATCGCCATTGATCGCATAGACATGCTTATGGAATAAATGAATCAAACTATACTTGTTCTTACTTGATGTCAACACAAACTATCTATCGAAAACATAAACTGTATATGTATATACGTTAGAGTTTGTACAAGGAATGAATATGTACGTGCTAGCGAAGATAGAAATTAACTGATTTTTAAAACAATTTAGTAATAATTAATAAGAAGGGCATAAGCTGTACATAAGTGGATAATTATACATTCTCCGTTTATTTGCCATATCAGTAATAGCTATGTTAAATTACAAACGGAATTAATTTGACATATCAGAAGAAGCTATGTATATTGTATTGTTAATTTCTATAGTCGGAATTAATTTAAAATGCCAATAGTAACTATGGTCATCTCATTAGTCTGTATTTGTTTGCTATATCATTAATACATGTGATCATTTGTATAGTCTGCATGACTATGTCATATCAAAACTAATTATGGTCATCCATATCAATACCAGTTATAGTCATCTATGTCAACAGTAATTATGGTATCCATACCAATAATAATTAATGGTCATCCATGTCAATGGTAATTATGCTTATCCATATCATTAGTAATAATGGTTATCCATATAATTAGTAATTATGGTTATCCATACCATTGGTAATTATGGTCATCCATATCAATAATAATTATGGTCATCCATATCAATAGTAATTATGGTTATCCATATCAATAGTAATTATGGTTATCCATACCATTAGTAATTATGGTTATCAATATCAATAGAAATTTTGGTCATCCATATCAATAGTAATTATGGTCATCCCTGTCAATAACAATTATGGTCTTCCATGTCAATAGTACTTGTGGTCATCCATATCAATAGAAATGTTGGTCATCCATATCAATAGTAATTATGGTTATCCATATCATTAGTAATTATGGTCATCCATATCAATAGTAATTATAGTCATCCATATCAATAGTAATTATGGTTATCCATGTCAATAGTAATTATGGTCATCCAGATCAATAGTAATTTGTTTCATCACATAAATTGTAATTATGGTCATCGACATTAATTAACATTACGGACATCACATCAATATTAGTTATTGTGATCACATCAGTAGTAAATATGGTCATCACATCAATATTAGTTGTAGTAATTAAAATGATCCACATCAACAAAAATTATGGTTATCCACATCAATATTAATTATGATCAGCCATATCAAGAGTAGTCAGCCATATCAATAGTAATCATGGTCATATATATATACATATATATATATATATATATATATATATATATATATATATATATATATAGTAATTATGGTCATCCATATCAATATTAGTTATGGTCATCCATTTCAATAGTACTTATGGTCATCCACATCAATGATAATTATGTTCAGATAGACGAGTAATAATTAAGGTAATTTGTATTGTTGTATTGTTTGTATCAATTTACAATGTCAGTAGTTAATATGATAAATTATGCATATTTGGATAATCCAGTGGTAGAGATATTAATTTAAATTTTAATAATGAATCGAAATATAACCAACATGAAAATCAAAGAAAGTCATTAACATGTAAAACATCTCGATCATATAACTTAGATGTAACACGTTTTTTGAAGATACTTGTATAGCGAACCAGGTAAATGATGTTTTCATGTGACATTGCCAGCTTTTATAATCATTTAGATTTTATTCTAACTAAATAAATTTTAGAGGTTTATATATTTCGTAGACAAAAATCCTAATGATTAAATATTATCTCATTTTACGATTCAATGCATTTATAGAAATTAAAATTTGACAAGAAATTAAAATAAATTTCCTGAGCGAATTTGTTAAATTACAGGAAACACAAACTCATCTACTTGCAACGTTAATAACAGAACGCGAATTTGTGTGTGCGCGATTGACCAGTTAGTATCATGTGGTAAAAAAAATATACGCCGGATAAACCTCATTGGGATCGCCAACATCAAACTGTGCGTACTGAATTTTTAGGTGATGGTAGATAAATTTGACATATTGCCTGTCATGTCAACCAATCTGCAGAAACAACGTTCGACACCTGCTGATTCAGAAAGTTTACTAATCGCTTATATACCCCTTTCATATCCTTATGTGCTATAATAAATTGACTCCATATAATAGTCATCTGTGTTTAATACCTGCCCCTAGTACTAGTTAACCTTTTATTTTAAGAAACATATTAGCAAGCGATTCTCTCAGAGATTTATTTGCACAGACTTCAGAGTGTAAATCAACTTTACGTCTGCAATATGTCGTTGTTGTAGATCTAAAAAAAATTCCCGAAATCAGGAACTCGGCACGCTTGATCAATCGCATTTATTAGATACTCGCCATGTCTTGGTTGATATGTCTCGTCGGATTTCACGTTGAGGTTGAGAACAACAATACATTTATCCAGGAAGATGTTGCTCTTCAAGATAATTAGTCCATGGAGGCCTTGGTGATTTGGCCAGTAAAGCAGCGATATCTCCGCATGTTCTATGGGAAATAGAGTTGCATTTGTTGTACCACACTTCAAACACTTGCATATAAATGCACTTGCTTTATTCCTCGTCGTTATTGTTATCAATCCAATGATTCTCAGCGCCATGAAAGACAGAGCCAGTTAAGCATCATCTAGCGCTGCCAAAGTATATCAGAGCAATTACTATAGGTCCATCTGAGTCTGATAGGACACACTTGTTGCTTAACCTGATAATTAAATGAACGAGTGGGATAATTTATATTTAGTGGCACCAACTGTAGATGATTATCGATACTATTCCGTGCTTAAATATTTTAACGAAACGTCAAAGGACTTGGACGAGGACGACAATGATAATATTGATTTTATCGCCGGTTTTGACGATGGTATGAGTCAATTGATGTGTCTAAGTTATACTGGCAATGCCCTGTCTCTGTTGTATTCCATACAATGTATAATAAATCTGTTCCTGTCATTGTCGGTACAAATAGTATTAATTTGTTTAGAGTAATTGTTTTTCAGAATGTTAAACATGGTGTACCACAATCTTGGAGTGTGGTTTTTAACACATTGATTCATCACGAATTGTTACGAGTACTATCTACAGACAACGTCATAAAACTAATGAGTCAGATGAGTTCATCGTTTTCTACGAATAGTCAAATATATCCAGTCTACAGTGACCTAATTGTTTCATACGATTTTTAATAGTCTCTGAATCTGCCCTCTGGCGACAGCTCTCAAATTACTGAGTCTGTGCTCAAATCGAATTCGTAGCATATTGACTCTTGCTGTTAATATCCATTCAAATCAGACATATGTTCAATATGTTGAATAATTTTTTGTAATTACTTATGAACAAAAAGAAACTCTACTATTTAAGTGAAGACTTGGAATTTAAGATACATAAATAATATTTTAATTCAGAACATCTCATAGTTTTATCTAGGTTAGTTGATTGGTCACATTTTTTCGATACGTCCTTGTGACTTTGACCGTAATTATTTTGTTAAACATAAAATTAAATGAATTTGATTTCATATGTCGTAATAATGACGTACCTTTCTCTATCATAATTTAGAGGTGAAAATAAATTACTTGTATTTGCACCAAGGATTTACATCGTTCGCCCATTTGCCGTATACTCCTAATCGACCATGAAGTCAGCCTATCTAGGATTACATACCGTAAATTGTGTTTTATTGCACTCATTTATTGATGCATTGGGTTGCGAAAAACAAATGGCGTTCTAGAGTTATAAATTACACGGCAAGGGGATTAAGAAAAACAGTTGATTTTCTATTGTACGAAGTCACTCTGACATGGCATTAACAAAGAAAATAGAGTTAATATAATTATAATATTCAAAGCTATTTTAACGTTCAAATAACAATAAATTAATAAATTAAATTAATGCATTGGAGCAGCAGAGAGGGTGAACCCTACAACTTTATAGAGGCGTCGATTCGATGATCTGAGGCTTCTACCAAATAGTAAAAAAAATGGCGTCTATTCGATAAAATAAGATTTCCTTATATACGCCAAATGTCGTTGTCATCCACCCTCTCTGCTGCTACAGGTTATCCAAATATTTGATCCAGTCCGATACGATATCGTGTTCGAGGATCATGTAAATTTATTGTTATAAATCCATACGGGGTTGACAGAGCGTTACTAAAGAAATTTTTAAATTGATTGAAGTCCATATCAGAGCACCATGTCTGCCAAATATTTCGTAACGTATGTGTATCAACGCCGTTAAACACAGCAAGAATATTACAGTTATCTCTGATCACTTTTGGAATCTGAGTGTATCGTTGAGTGACATATATCACGTCGGTGTTTTATGCCTGCCTCTGGAAAAGATCCTAGCAGGATTTTTTTGATTGTCTAACATCACATCGTCGTATACGACTAAATTATTAATGTTCCCATCAAGGTCATCCACGGATGGTGCCTCGTCAATATCAGTTATAAAATCAATGGCGTTCTCACCCTTAATTTCTGATGCATTCTCGTTAAAATCCTTTAACACTTCATAACATCGTTGATCATCTACGCTAGGGGCAATTAAATACAACTTATCCCACTTCATCCATCTCATTATTAAATTGAGTAACAATTGCGTCTTGCCGGATCCAGATGGCCCGATTATAATCATCCGGATAGAGTTTGGTAGCGCTGCATGATGCTTAACCGGTTCTCTTGCTTTAGTCGCTGAAAAATCAATTATATCCATATCTCTATACATAAATTATGCATCTATATTGTGTGAAGTGTAAAACGCGTACTGGCACAGATGACTTGACGACGATTACAACTAGAAATAACCAATCAGCACTTTCTGGTAAATGCGTGCAATGTGGTACAAAAAAATTTAGATTTATTTCTACAAAATCAAAGATTTTACAATTCCGAGATGTTTTTAAAAAAAAACGAGGAGGTGATATCGCAGCCAAATTGGCAAAACTCCCTGGAACCCCATGGGCAAAGTACCTCGGAGAAAAGCACCTTCCAGGATATAGCTACTGTGGCCCCGGAACACGATTAGATATCAGACTTGATGATCAAAATCAACCCAGATCCGGCGAGTATCCGATAAACGCTATTGATAAGGCGTGTCACGCTCATGATGTTGCATATAAAAGCAGCAATCTGCAACACAGGCATCTCGCAGATGTGAAATTAATTCATGCGTTAAATGCTATTCCTGATAAATCTTTCAAAGAAAAATTGGCTTCGTGGTTGGTAAAATCAGCTATGAAAGGCAAATTGATGATGGGTGCTGATAATTAATAATATGGAATCTATTTATTATTCTCCAAAAGGATACTGGAGGGGTAACGCTGCAATCAATAAACTCGCCAACGCCGCAAAAGTGAAAAAGTCTACTGCGGCTAATTGGTTATCCAAACAGGCACTATGGCAGATTTATCTACCACCGCCTAAACAAATCAATTTTTCGCATTTTGATGTTACCGGACCCAATGAAGTTCATCAAGCTGATTTATTGTTTTTACCACATGACAACGGTTACAAATACGCGCTAACCGTAGTTGACGTTGCGAGTCGATACAAACAAGCAGAACCGCTAAAAACAAAGTCAGCTACTTCAGTAGCTTCTGCATTTGAAAAGATTTATCGAAAGGGTCCTCTGCGTTGGCCGAATCTGTTACAAGTTGAACCTGGCAAGGAATTTCAGGGTGCAGTGTTATCAGCGATGAAACATCATAATGTCACCATCAGACGAGGGCATACTGCGCTACATCGCGATCAGGCAATTGTTGAACGATTTAATCGGACTCTTGCTGAGCGGTTATTTGGATATCAATACGCGAAGGAGTTTATTCAGGATAAAAGATCCCGTGAATGGGTTAAGAGATTACCAGCTGTGATTACCGCGCTCAATAACGAGATTACTCGAACAATTAACATCAAACCTGTCAACGCGATTAAGAAAGCGTCCATACCAAAAATGGAAATCCAAGGAATTTCACAAAAAGATTTCAAAGAACCAATTCTTGGTAGTAATGTCACTGTGAGATATTTATACGAACCAGGAGAGCTTGAAGGTGGCAGAAAAAGGGCTACTGATTCTATTTGGAGTGTTACTGTACACAAGATATCTACTATAACACGATCAACTGGTAGACCTCCAATCTATAAACTGGATTCAACTGCCCCTCAGCGGGGTTTTACACGCGAACAATTACAAGTGATTCCTGACGATACTCAATTGCCACCTCATGGTCTTAACTAGCACCCCTTCGTCTGTTGCACTCAAGACAAGTCAGCATAACATTATCGTTGGTATGACCAATGCTGCTATTCTTTCTGTCTACGGTAAATTGGCGAGGATCTTTATCCGAATACTGCCAACGCATTATACAATTGCAACTCGCGCAGTGATTATTCTGTTGTTGTTTCAGCGTAATTATTAATTTAGCATCAATGTCAAATTCTCTATTATTTTTTTTATCCTGTTGTTTATAACCGGAGAGTTTTTTATTAATGATGCTAGCATCATCCATTGTAGTGTCATCATCGTCACCAATGATTTCATCATCGCCTGACTCTGTCAGGACAACTCTTCGAAGTTGATTTAATCTCCTCACTCTGGATACTGCAAGATAGACTAAATTCGACCATTCGATGCGATTATCAACCATCCAAACAATTGTATCCGATATAGTCAATCCCTGTGAAGAATGTATCGTCGCTGCGTATCCTAGCGTCCACGGGGATTTATTAGCACGCAATGCATCTTCAACGACGCTGATATCAACCAGCACAATATCATTTAACACGAGAATCTGCTTTTCACTCTTCCCTGGAATATCAACTTCAATATTCTGCTTTCGTGTATCCGAAGGCCTATAACACAACGGTACTGGAAGTGTTGCAAATTTTTCTTTATGCGTTTCAAATAACTTCATCTGAAGTGTGTCTCTGACTATTTTTCTACTTGCTACTATCAAATCATTTGGTCTCCACGTTTCCCAAAAATCATTCATGGGAGTTTCTGAAATTATTTCACGCGCTATTTCACATTGGATTTTATCCGGCTGTAATCTAATCAGTGCTTTGAACTCGCGTAATTGTTCATCAAGTGATCTATAATCAGTAGTAATTTCTTCATAGTAGTCTACAAAACCCTTTAGCCATTCATGTGGAGATGCACCGACAAATGGTGGTGGTTGGCCGTGATCACCGCACATGACGACTTTTGTGTTTTTGTTTAACAACCATTCGAGAAATGTTTGTAATACTCTCAACGATACCGTGCATATTTCATCCCAAATTATGATTTCAGGAATGAATTTATCGCCCATTCGATCAGGGGTCCATTCATCGCATTTCCATCGAAAGAAACTGTGATAAGTACAGGCATTTACCCCTCGCTGTATCATCTCTCTGGCGAGTCTGTGAGTCGGTGTTAACACAATCATATTTGACCGACGATATAATTCAATTGCACGAGTTGTCTTTCCTGACCCACCACAACCGTTTAAATAAACTGTCTTGTATCTACATATTGGATCAGATACCGGTGGTGCATTAGAAAATTCTGATTGAATCTTATCACACTTTAAGTACTTTTCATCCATGGTAACATCTGCCGATTCACAATACTCATGTAGTTTTTCCTTTTTAAATCGCCAACGTCCCCACGCTTCCTCCTGGGATTTGAATTTAGCTACATCTAATTTGTATTTCTCGTGGATATAAATAGAATCAGTGGCTACTCTAACTGCGTTATTAGGAAATATATTTATCATCGAAAATAAATTGATAGAAGCATAAGCTAGCATAGAACTTCTCAGATGTGTATATTGTTTAATATATCCATCACAATAGGTAACAACCGTACCCAATTTCTCACCATTGGATAGAAAAGCGTCTTTACGATTTACAAGTTTTCCCTGTTTCGTTAAATCCGTTACAATAAAATCGTATTCAGCGACGTCTATGATCAACCGCGAGGAATATTTTGCATTGTCGTATCTTCCACCCTGGGTAAATTTACCGATTATTCTTCGTCCAAAATCTTTTGCTTGTTCTTTTTTAATTTCAAATAACTTCTTAGACCAATTCATGACTTCTTCCTCGCTGAAATCTGGAAACTGTTTTCGCTGTTCGCTAATTATACGATCTAGATCGGGTTGTGGTAGCCAAACTTCTTTCTGAGCTCGATAGCATATAATAGCTTCGGAAACAATCAACGATAGCAGAAGAGAGGGTGAACCCTACAACAAGCGACAAGCGTCGAAATCGTAAAAAAAAGCGTCGAATCGTATAAAAAAGCGTCGACAACCAACGCTTCTTCGTCTACGCCAACGTCGTTGTCATCCACCCTCTCTGCTGCTACAGGTTAACCAAATAACAGGTGAACCCTACAACCTTATAGAGGCGTCGATTCGATGATCTGAGGCTTCTACCAAATAGTAAAAAAATGGCCTCTATTCGATAAAATAAGATTTCCTTATATACGCCAACGTCGTTGTCATCCACCCTCTCTGCTGCTACAGGTTAACCAAATAACAGGTGAACCCTACAACCTTATAGAGGCGTCGATTCGATGATCTGAGGCTTCTACCAAATAGTAAAAAAATGGCGTCTATTCGATAAAATAAGATTTCCTTATATACGCCAACGTCGTTGTCATCCACCCTCTCTGCTGCTACAGGTTAACCGAATATTTGATCCAGTCCGATACGATATCGTGTTCGAGGATCATGTAAATTTATTGTTATAAATCCATACGGAGTTGACAGAGCGTTACTAAAGAAATTTTTTAATTGATTGAAGTCCATATCAGAGCACCATGTCTGCCAAATATTTCGTAACGTATGTGTATCAACGCCGTTAAACACAGCAAGAATATTACAGTTATCTCTGATCACTTTTGGAATCTGAGTGTATCGTTGAGTGACATATATCACGTCGGTGTTTTTATGCCTGCCTCTGGAAAAGATCCTAGCAGGATTTTTTAGATTGTCTAACATCACATCGTCGTATACGACTAAATTATTAATGTTCCCATCAAGGTCATCCACGGATGGTGCCTCGTCAATATCAGTTATAAAATCAATGGCGTTCTCACCCTTAATTTCTGATGCATTCTCGTTAAAATCCTTTAACACTTCATAGCATCGTTGATCATCTACGCTAGGGGCAATTAAATACAACTTATCCCACTTTATCCATCTCATTATTAAATTGAGTAACAATTGCGTCTTGCCGGATCCAGATGGCCCGATTATAATCATCCGGATAGAGTTTGGTAGCGCTGCATGATGCTTAACTGGTTCTCTTGTTTTAGTCGCTGAAAAATCAATTATATCCATGTTTCTATACATAAATTATGGATCTATATTGTGTGAAGTGTAAAACGCGTACTGGCACAGATGACTTGACGACGATTACAACTAGAAATAACCGATCAGCGCTTTCTGGTAAATGCGTGCAATGTGGTACAAAAAAATTTAGATTTATTTCTATGAAATCAGGAAATGTTTTTAAAAAAAACGAGGAGGTAATATCGCAGGCAAATTGGCAAAGCTCCCTGGAACCCCATGGGCAAAGTACCCCGGAGAAAAGCACCTTCCAGGATATAGCTACTGTGGTCCCGGAACACGATTAGATATCAGACTCGATGATCAAAATCAGCCCCGACTCGGCGAGTATCCGATAAACGCTATTGATAAGGCGTGTCACCTTCATGATGTTGCATATAAAAGCAGCAATCTACAACACAGGCATCTCGCAGATGTGAAATTAATTCATGCGTTAAATGCTATACCTGATAAATCTTTCAAAGAAAAATTGGCTTCGTGGTTGGTAAAATCAGCTATGAAAGGCAAATTGATGATGGGCGCTGGTAATTAATAATATGGAATCTATTTATTATTCTCCAAAAGGATACTGGAGGGGTAACGCTGCAATCAATAAACTCGCTAACGCCGCAAAAGTGAAAAAGTCTACTGCGGCTAATTGGTTATCCAAACAGGCACTATGGCAGATTTATCTACCACCGCCTAAACAAATCAATTTTTCGCATTTTGATGTTACCGGACCCAATGAAGTTCATCAAGCTGATTTATTGTTTTTACCACATGACAACGGTTACAAATACGCGCTAACCATAGTTGACGTTGCGAGTCGATACAAACAAGCAGAACCGCTAAAAACAAAGTCAGCTACTGAAGTAGCTTCTGCATTTGAAAAGATTTATCGAAAGGGTCCTCTGCGTTGGCCGAATCTGTTACAAGTTGAACCTGGCAAGGAATTTCAGGGTGCAGTGTTATCAGCGATGAAACATCATAATGTCACCATCAGACGAGGGCATACTGCGCTACATCGCGATCAGGCAATTGTTGAACGATTTAATCGGACTCTTGCTGAGCGGTTATTTGGATATCAATACGCGAAGGAGTTTATTCAGGATAAAAGATCCCGTGAATGGGTTAAGAGATTACCAGCTGTGATTACCGCGCTCAATAACGAGATTACTCGAATAATTAACATGAAACCTGTCAACGCGATTAAGAAAGCGTCCATACCAAAAATGGAAATCCAAGGAATTTCACAAAAAGATTTCAAAGAACCAATTCTTGGTAGTAATGTCACTGTGAGATATTTATACGAACCAGGAGAGCTTGAAGGTGGCAGAAAAAGGGCTACTGATTCTATTTGGAGTGTTACTGTACACAAGATATCTACTATAACACGATCAACTGGTAGACCTCCAATCTATAAACTGGATTCAACTGCCCCTCAGCGGGGTTTTACACGCGAACAATTACAAGTGATTCCTGACGATACTCAATTGCCACCTCATGGTCTTAACTAGCACCCCTTCGTCTGTTGCACTCAAGACAAGTCAGCATAACATTATCGTTGGTATGACCAATGCTGCTATTCTTTCTGTCTACGGTAAATTGGCGAGGATCTTTATCCGAATACTGCCAACGCATTATACAATTGCAACTCGCGCAGTGATTATTCTGTTGTTGTTTCAGCGTAATTATTAATTTAGCATCAATGTCAAATTCTCTATTATTTTTTTTATCCTGTTGTTTATAACCGGAGAGTTTTTTATTAATGATGCTAGCATCATCCATTGTAGTGTCATCATCGTCACCAATGATTTCATCATCGCCTGACTCTGTCAGGACAACTCTTCGAAGTTGATTTAATCTCCTCACTCTGGATACTGCAAGATAGACTAAATTCGACCATTCGATGCGATTATCAACCATCCAAACAATTGTATCCGATATAGTCAATCCCTGTGAAGAATGTATCGTCGCTGCGTATCCTAGCGTCCACGGGGATTTATTAGCACGCAATGCATCTTCAACGACGCTGATATCAACCAGCACAATATCATTTAACACGAGAATCTGCTTTTCACTCTTCCCTGGAATATCAACTTCAATATTCTGCTTTCGTGTATCCGAAGGCCTATAACACAACGGTACTGGAAGTGTTGCAAATTTTTCTTTATGCGTTTCAAATAACTTCATCTGAAGTGTGTCTCTGACTATTTTTCTACTTGCTACTATCAAATCATTTGGTCTCCACGTTTCCCAAAAATCATTCATGGGAGTTTCTGAAATTATTTCACGCGCTATTTCACATTGGATTTTATCCGGCTGTAATCTAATCAGTGCTTTGAACTCGCGTAATTGTTCATCAAGTGATCTATAATCAGTAGTAATTTCTTCATAGTAGTCTACAAAACCCTTTAGCCATTCATGTGGAGATGCACCGACAAATGGTGGTGGTTGGCCGTGATCACCGCACATGACGACTTTTGTGTTTTTGTTTAACAACCATTCGAGAAATGTTTGTAATACTCTCAACGATACCGTGCATATTTCATCCCAAATTATGATTTCAGGAATGAATTTATCGCCCATTCGATCAGGGGTCCATTCATCGCATTTCCATCGAAAGAAACTGTGATAAGTACAGGCATTTACCCCTCGCTGTATCATCTCTCTGGCGAGTCTGTGAGTCGGTGTTAACACAATCATATTTGACCGACGATATAATTCAATTGCACGAGTTGTCTTTCCTGACCCACCACAACCGTTTAAATAAACTGTCTTGTATCTACATATTGGATCAGATACCGGTGGTGCATTAGAAAATTCTGATTGAATCTTATCACACTTTAAGTACTTTTCATCCATGGTAACATCTGCCGATTCACAATACTCATGTAGTTTTTCCTTTTTAAATCGCCAACGTCCCCACGCTTCCTCCTGGGATTTGAATTTAGCTACATCTAATTTGTATTTCTCGTGGATATAAATAGAATCAGTGGCTACTCTAACTGCGTTATTAGGAAATATATTTATCATCGAAAATAAATTGATAGAAGCATAAGCTAGCATAGAACTTCTCAGATGTGTATATTGTTTAATATATCCATCACAATAGGTAACAACCGTACCCAATTTCTCACCATTGGATAGAAAAGCGTCTTTACGATTTACAAGTTTTCCCTGTTTCGTTAAATCCGTTACAATAAAATCGTATTCAGCGACGTCTATGATCAACCGCGAGGAATATTTTGCATTGTCGTATCTTCCACCCTGGGTAAATTTACCGATTATTCTTCGTCCAAAATCTTTTGCTTGTTCTTTTTTAATTTCAAATAACTTCTTAGACCAATTCATGACTTCTTCCTCGCTGAAATCTGGAAACTGTTTTCGCTGTTCGCTAATTATACGATCTAGATCGGGTTGTGGTAGCCAAACTTCTTTCTGAGCTCGATAGCATATAATAGCTTCGGAAACAATCAACGATAGCAGAAGAGAGGGTGAACCCTACAACAAGCGACAAGCGTCGAAATCGTAAAAAAAAGCGTCGAATCGTATAAAAAAGCGTCGACAACCAACGCTTCTTCGTCTACGCCAACGTCGTTGTCATCCACCCTCTCTGCTGCTACAGGTTAACCAAATAACAGGTGAACCCTACAACCTTATAGAGGCGTCGATTCGATGATCTGAGGCTTCTACCAAATAGTAAAAAAATGGCCTCTATTCGATAAAATAAGATTTCCTTATATACGCCAACGTCGTTGTCATCCACCCTCTCTGCTGCTACAGGTTAACCAAATAACAGGTGAACCCTACAACCTTATAGAGGCGTCGATTCGATGATCTGAGGCTTCTACCAAATAGTAAAAAAATGGCGTCTATTCGATAAAATAAGATTTCCTTATATACGCCAACGTCGTTGTCATCCACCCTCTCTGCTGCTACAGGTTAACCGAATATTTGATCCAGTCCGATACGATATCGTGTTCGAGGATCATGTAAATTTATTGTTATAAATCCATACGGAGTTGACAGAGCGTTACTAAAGAAATTTTTTAATTGATTGAAGTCCATATCAGAGCACCATGTCTGCCAAATATTTCGTAACGTATGTGTATCAACGCCGTTAAACACAGCAAGAATATTACAGTTATCTCTGATCACTTTTGGAATCTGAGTGTATCGTTGAGTGACATATATCACGTCGGTGTTTTTATGCCTGCCTCTGGAAAAGATCCTAGCAGGATTTTTTAGATTGTCTAACATCACATCGTCGTATACGACTAAATTATTAATGTTCCCATCAAGGTCATCCACGGATGGTGCCTCGTCAATATCAGTTATAAAATCAATGGCGTTCTCACCCTTAATTTCTGATGCATTCTCGTTAAAATCCTTTAACACTTCATAGCATCGTTGATCATCTACGCTAGGGGCAATTAAATACAACTTATCCCACTTTATCCATCTCATTATTAAATTGAGTAACAATTGCGTCTTGCCGGATCCAGATGGCCCGATTATAATCATCCGGATAGAGTTTGGTAGCGCTGCATGATGCTTAACTGGTTCTCTTGTTTTAGTCGCTGAAAAATCAATTATATCCATGTTTCTATACATAAATTATGGATCTATATTGTGTGAAGTGTAAAACGCGTACTGGCACAGATGACTTGACGACGATTACAACTAGAAATAACCGATCAGCGCTTTCTGGTAAATGCGTGCAATGTGGTACAAAAAAATTTAGATTTATTTCTATGAAATCAGGAAATGTTTTTAAAAAAAACGAGGAGGTAATATCGCAGGCAAATTGGCAAAGCTCCCTGGAACCCCATGGGCAAAGTACCCCGGAGAAAAGCACCTTCCAGGATATAGCTACTGTGGTCCCGGAACACGATTAGATATCAGACTCGATGATCAAAATCAGCCCCGACTCGGCGAGTATCCGATAAACGCTATTGATAAGGCGTGTCACCTTCATGATGTTGCATATAAAAGCAGCAATCTACAACACAGGCATCTCGCAGATGTGAAATTAATTCATGCGTTAAATGCTATACCTGATAAATCTTTCAAAGAAAAATTGGCTTCGTGGTTGGTAAAATCAGCTATGAAAGGCAAATTGATGATGGGCGCTGGTAATTAATAATATGGAATCTATTTATTATTCTCCAAAAGGATACTGGAGGGGTAACGCTGCAATCAATAAACTCGCTAACGCCGCAAAAGTGAAAAAGTCTACTGCGGCTAATTGGTTATCCAAACAGGCACTATGGCAGATTTATCTACCACCGCCTAAACAAATCAATTTTTCGCATTTTGATGTTACCGGACCCAATGAAGTTCATCAAGCTGATTTATTGTTTTTACCACATGACAACGGTTACAAATACGCGCTAACCATAGTTGACGTTGCGAGTCGATACAAACAAGCAGAACCGCTAAAAACAAAGTCAGCTACTGAAGTAGCTTCTGCATTTGAAAAGATTTATCGAAAGGGTCCTCTGCGTTGGCCGAATCTGTTACAAGTTGAACCTGGCAAGGAATTTCAGGGTGCAGTGTTATCAGCGATGAAACATCATAATGTCACCATCAGACGAGGGCATACTGCGCTACATCGCGATCAGGCAATTGTTGAACGATTTAATCGGACTCTTGCTGAGCGGTTATTTGGATATCAATACGCGAAGGAGTTTATTCAGGATAAAAGATCCCGTGAATGGGTTAAGAGATTACCAGCTGTGATTACCGCGCTCAATAACGAGATTACTCGAATAATTAACATGAAACCTGTCAACGCGATTAAGAAAGCGTCCATACCAAAAATGGAAATCCAAGGAATTTCACAAAAAGATTTCAAAGAACCAATTCTTGGTAGTAATGTCACTGTGAGATATTTATACGAACCAGGAGAGCTTGAAGGTGGCAGAAAAAGGGCTACTGATTCTATTTGGAGTGTTACTGTACACAAGATATCTACTATAACACGATCAACTGGTAGACCTCCAATCTATAAACTGGATTCAACTGCCCCTCAGCGGGGTTTTACACGCGAACAATTACAAGTGATTCCTGACGATACTCAATTGCCACCTCATGGTCTTAACTAGCACCCCTTCGTCTGTTGCACTCAAGACAAGTCAGCATAACATTATCGTTGGTATGACCAATGCTGCTATTCTTTCTGTCTACGGTAAATTGGCGAGGATCTTTATCCGAATACTGCCAACGCATTATACAATTGCAACTCGCGCAGTGATTATTCTGTTGTTGTTTCAGCGTAATTATTAATTTAGCATCAATGTCAAATTCTCTATTATTTTTTTTATCCTGTTGTTTATAACCGGAGAGTTTTTTATTAATGATGCTAGCATCATCCATTGTAGTGTCATCATCGTCACCAATGATTTCATCATCGCCTGACTCTGTCAGGACAACTCTTCGAAGTTGATTTAATCTCCTCACTCTGGATACTGCAAGATAGACTAAATTCGACCATTCGATGCGATTATCAACCATCCAAACAATTGTATCCGATATAGTCAATCCCTGTGAAGAATGTATCGTCGCTGCGTATCCTAGCGTCCACGGGGATTTATTAGCACGCAATGCATCTTCAACGACGCTGATATCAACCAGCACAATATCATTTAACACGAGAATCTGCTTTTCACTCTTCCCTGGAATATCAACTTCAATATTCTGCTTTCGTGTATCCGAAGGCCTATAACACAACGGTACTGGAAGTGTTGCAAATTTTTCTTTATGCGTTTCAAATAACTTCATCTGAAGTGTGTCTCTGACTATTTTTCTACTTGCTACTATCAAATCATTTGGTCTCCACGTTTCCCAAAAATCATTCATGGGAGTTTCTGAAATTATTTCACGCGCTATTTCACATTGGATTTTATCCGGCTGTAATCTAATCAGTGCTTTGAACTCGCGTAATTGTTCATCAAGTGATCTATAATCAGTAGTAATTTCTTCATAGTAGTCTACAAAACCCTTTAGCCATTCATGTGGAGATGCACCGACAAATGGTGGTGGTTGGCCGTGATCACCGCACATGACGACTTTTGTGTTTTTGTTTAACAACCATTCGAGAAATGTTTGTAATACTCTCAACGATACCGTGCATATTTCATCCCAAATTATGATTTCAGGAATGAATTTATCGCCCATTCGATCAGGGGTCCATTCATCGCCTTTCCATCGAAAGAAACTGTGATAAGTACAGGCATTTACCCCTCGCTGTATCATCTCTCTGGCGAGTCTGTGAGTCGGTGTTAACACAATCATATTTGACCGACGATATAATTCAATTGCACGAGTTGTCTTTCCTGACCCACCACAACCGTTTAAATAAACTGTCTTGTATCTACATATTGGATCAGACACCGGTGGTGCATTAGAAAATTCTGATTGAATCTTATCACACTTTAAGTACTTTTCATCCATGGTAACATCTGCCGATTCACAATACTCATGTAGTTTTTCCTTTTTAAATCGCCAACGTCCCCACGCTTCCTCCTGGGATTTGAATTTAGCTACATCTAATTTGTATTTCTCGTGGATATAAATAGAATCAGTGGCTACTCTAACTGCGTTATTAGGAAATATATTTATCATCGAAAATAAATTGATAGAAGCATAAGCTAGCATAGAACTTCTCAATTGTGTATATTGTTTAATATATCCATCACAATAGGTAACAACCGTACCCAATTTCTCACCATTGGATAGAAAAGCGTCTTTACGATTTACAAGTTTTCCCTGTTTCGTTAAATCCGTTACAATAAAATCGTATTCAGCGACGTCTACGATCAACCGCGAGGAATATTTTGCATTGTCGTATCTTCCACCCTGGGTAAATTTACCGATTATTCTTCGTCCAAAATCTTTTGCTTGTTCTTTTTTAATTTCAAATAACTTCTTAGACCAATTCATGACTTCTTCCTCGCTGAAATCTGGAAACTGTTTTCGCTGTTCGCTAATTATACGATCTAGATCGGGTTGTGGTAGCCAAACTTCTTTCTGAGCTCGATAGCATATAATAGCTTCGGAAACAATCAACGATTGTAACATCTCACAATCAATCATATATCGTAGTAACACTATTGGCATCCAGGCCTTTTCAGATATATGTCTACCAAGCCAAACATAACTACACGGATGTAGCCCTGTAGCGAGTTCAAATGATATCACACGAGCGAATCCGGTTAAATCAAAATCAGGTAATGGCCCATTAATCGCAACACGAGTCATTTCATGCGTGGGGTGTCCAAATCGTTTAAAGTATTCAGCGGCTTCTCCATATCCAAGAAAACTCCCTGGATAACACGCAGCTATATCAATTGAAATCATACCATCACGTGAGTATTTTGTATTCCACAGTCCTCCATGACTAAATTCGACTCAACTCAATTTAACATCCTCGAGAAAATCACTTCGTGTTGGACGCCATGAGTTTTTTTCTCTTGCGAAGTGAGCTACCACTGATGGAATAGTAAAACTATCCGTGAGTAGTTTTTCATGGAAACTCTCCGGTGAAAAATCATTAGCGATTTTTCTCATTCTGTTATCTAATTCTTCAACGCGATATAATTCACCATTTGGTCTTACAAATTGATCAAATCCTATTTCGGGATCTTCATCACTTCTAAGTAACCACACTGACACAGGATCATCTTTACACAACGCATGAATAGCATCGAATAATTTCTCATTATAAAAAACATCTCCGACGAATTCCTAGGGGATATATCTCACGGTTCTATCTCGTGGAAATATTGTTACTGCAGGTATCCACGCGTGTTCGTTATGATCAATAATTTGTATTGGAGCTCCATTT
Source organism: Unio pictorum (assembly GCA_030141615.1). Classification (NCBI taxonomy): domain Eukaryota; kingdom Metazoa; phylum Mollusca; class Bivalvia; order Unionida; family Unionidae; genus Unio; species Unio pictorum. The sequence continues at coordinate 22,378,308 of JARLTB010000220.1, read as the reverse complement.
TTGTTATATTTCGGTTCGTATAAAACTTCTCCGGTTATCGTCATTACTGATATTGGGAATCTTAATGATGTTTCTAATTTCGCTATATCAGAAATCTTTGCACCGTGCTGTTTCACTGTCAGTTCCCATTCGGTTATTTTCCTACGTCGCAGATCAGTTAGTTTATTTCCTCGGGATGCATTTGTGAAGTGTTCCATTACCCGTGTTGCTACACAATTCAGTGAACTAGAATATTTCATAGGAGCTAGTTTTGCGATATCGGGTTTATCATTTAACGGATATATCCCATAAACGATTGCTGTTACGGGATAAGATCTCTCGTAGTATGGTTTGTCGATTCCAGTTAGAATTCCTGGTTTGGAATCTCTACTCAGCGTGATTGTTTTTTTTATCCTTGAGGATTGGTTGAAATTTATCCCTGATAATCCATTTGCCTTCGACTTCGATAATGAATTTTATTCTGAAAAAATACTTCTGTTGGGAATTGCTTTGCAATTTACCCTTGGATTTCCCGCCAAGGTGTGAAATGATCTCAGCTGCTCTTTCATCATTCATGGTAGCATCGATGTTAGGTACATTGACATCCTCGTGTATAATTCGAAATGTCGACCAACAGTATGCTGCACCGTCTCGGTAGAATTCTTTAAAACACTCCTTGATTTTACTTAGTATAGTTCTGTCACCGATTAGACGTTTTGGTGTATCAGAGACTCTATCGAGATTGAATTTAGTATTTCTCCAAGGTTCGATTTTAGATGATCTCTTGAACTCTTCCATGTTATAATTAAAACAAGTATTTAAATAGAAAAATATAGTATAATGAATCACTGCAAGTGGCTTATGATTGGATCAACAACCCCGTGTAACAAATCATGCAGAAGCGAATTCTGTGGGCATCATTTACAAAGCGTTCGGCGAGGAAGTTTTGGTCCTCTCCCATGCCTCCAATGTGGGGCTGGGGTAAGGGGAAAATCACAATTATGTCTCAGTTGCGGCGGCAAACGATGCAGGGAACTAAAACGCTATTATGACAAACGAATCATTGACCCCAACGACCTTGATAAAATCAAGGACAAAATCATCAAAACCCCTCAAGACTACATTGATAGACTTATAATTAAAGCAAATAATAAATTAGACAAATAGTATTATTATGCAAATGAGCCAAGATTTCAGACCTCACCCAGTGCTTGTTAATTATGAAGCATCCCGTGATGGTGTTATTAGAAATTGCAGACTAAAAGAACCGGTTGGGTATCTGAATAATATGGGGTATTTGATGTTTTCAGCTGGGAGGAAGAAGTATCTCTGTCACAGAGCCATCTATGAAGCATTTTACGGATTAATCGAAGACGGATTTGTGATTGATTATATCAATAATAACAAGACTGATAATTGTCTTGAGAATCTTCAAGCCGTCTCGCAGCGCGATAACCTTTTAAAAAGCAACGCTGGTAGACACGCAAAACACCCTAGGGGGGTCAAATCGTTTGATTTAGAAACCAGCGAGGAGAAAATATTTCAATCAATAAATGAAGCCAGTAGATACTTTGACATTTATGGGGCTTCAATTCGATTTGTTGCTGAAAATATAATTAAAACTGCTCTGTCGAAAAAAAATGGTCATAAAGTAAAATTTGTATACACCTGAAACTATTCAAGGGAGATAAATCCCCATGGACAAATCCGCCGCAATTCACACTCTACCTACTAAGTTTCCTTGTATTATGACGTCAAAGGAATTTTCTGTCTGCTCTTACCTGTACAGAGAGGTATAATTGACTAGGCGCGCGCACGTGACTGTAATGGAGTATGATAGTTTCGGTAGAGCTGTATTTTTATCAACTTTAAATAATTCTAAAATGTTTTATTGTCGCTTCGGCTAAAACTGCATTTATTTAAACAGTTGTATTTATTTAGACTATCTATTAATACACTTTCAGTACAGACGTTCTTTATAATCCTTCCGATAAGAACCATATGTACATCGCGAGTGGTTTCTATTCATTGAAGTAGGTGGGCGTGGTTAAAATTCCTGTATACAGCTCTTTGTGATCTAATCGATAATTTATTTGTCTAGTCACTGATAGTTACATTATATTTTAAACTGCTCCGATTTTATGTTTTCACTGTTTTCTGGATAGTTACAACAGTTAAATTATTATTCGTTTTCTTAAATACGATAGTAAAATTGTCTATTTTAAAAATCTCTTACTAGATAAATTTAGTCGTATAACAATCTCTATTTTATATGACGGCTCCGTGGTGTAATGGTAGCGTGTTTGTCTTGTAAACATAGCTATCAACTACTACGTGTTCGGTCCCCATAGCAGATACATTATTTGATGGCGAAACGGAAGATGTTTTTTCTATTAATTGGGGGGGGGGGGAGGGGCGGTCCCCTTCAGCCAAACCAATATTGTAACTCATGCTATCGCATTCTCGGTAGCGTGGGTTGGTGTTTTTTCCAACTCATGCAACCATGAATTTGATTTCATGGGTTGCCATGTTGGTTTGGTTTACCACGCCCACACCACATAACATCCAATAAACATATACCTTCTGAGAGATCTAATTCAGCCTTTGCTAAGTTAGACCCCTCGCCGGAGATTATGTGTTTGTCAAAGCAAAATTGGATGTAAAATAAATGGTATAAATTGATGCAAGAGCTCTACATTCACATGAGGAACCCCACAGGGTAGCACAGAATGGGCTACCGGCTAATAGAAACGGTGTTAGGGTCACAAAAAGGCATCTGGAATGGATAGCCAAAAGAAAAAGGCATCTGGAATGGATAGCCAAAAGAAAAGACCCTAGCAAAGACACAAAGGCCTGAATAAGGGACTCATGAATGAATAACCGCTCATAATTGATATCATTTATTTTGCATTTTTTTTAATAATTAGAGATACAGTATACTATATTTATATAAATATAAATAATGGATATCAAAGATGTAAATGCTATAATTGCCGAAATCTCAAATTTAAAAAATAACGGGGTAGTATTATCTGAAGGTCTCGACTGTGACAAGATTACCTCGGAATATGAAGATATTGAGTATCAGTCTAGTAAGGGTCGTTATGTTTTACCTAAAATGTACAGACTCGTGAAAGGAATTCAAAAGTCCATCTATGCTTGTTTGTACGGTAACGATATTGATGTATTTATAACGCTATTTAGCACCGTTGAAGCAATACGTCAAAAGCTCGGCCAAGAGTATCAAAAACGAGCTGAAATTAGTTCTAAGGTTCGTGATCTTAAAAAAATATTAAACGAGGAAAAACCAGTATCTTAACCACGTGAGTGATAGGCTTTCAGTAAATAATTTAAAAAATATTTTTTTTTAGCGTTTTTTGTAACACTCACATGGGATTTTCTCCTGAAAGGATAATCAGCAGTTTGGGCCTGCTTATGCAGTTATGTGCATAATGGATGATCTGGTCGTAGTAGCAAGTAATCACCGCGATGCCTCCATTTTTACGTAGTTGTTGTTGTTGCCGCGTCGTTAACACAAATCGTTCATCGCCGTTCTCAGATATTACAATTCTGAAACCCCCAGCGATGTTATTTCTGAAACACTCGCGGATGGCATCGTACAGTTTAACCCTGTCAGAGATGGATACGTTAGCTTGATGGTACATTATTTAATAACTCATCTTTTAATTGTGATAGTTTCACATTTGAAAAATTAGTTCACAAACAATATATGGTAGGTGAATCGCTTACAACTAGATTAGCCCGAGAGCGGCTAGCAGCAATTAAAAAGTTTATAACGGTTCGAGACAGAGTTCGCGAGAAACTTCAACAACGACAACAAGCGCAGACTGACTTTTCTGTGTCAAGTGAACAACTGTTCGCCCCGGTAACTAAGGCGACCAGCGATGTGAAAACAGCAACTGAACGAGCAATATTTGGGGATATTCCTGAGGAAGGCAAGCGACGAGAAGTGCCTGTTCTTGGTGTGCTTGAAAAAATTGCAGCAGAGACCGAACAAACAAAAAAGTCTTTAGAAACACTTCCAGTAGATATAGTAACTACTTCACGGCAACAACAAAAAAAAAGAGCGAGTACTAGAAGAACTAATTGCTACTGCAAGAAAACCAAAAGAAGAAGAAGACGTTACTATAGAAAAAATATATTCACCGCAAAATAACATAATTAAACATTATAATGACAATGAGTTAATTGACTTTACCGTGAAGAATTTTTCACTCGATCAAAGAGCAGCAATGGTAAACAAAGGGTATAAAGAGTATATAAAAAACGACGAGAATTGGATAAAAAAAATGTACCTGGCAAACCGTGGTAGATTTAGAATCACAGACAGTAACCGTAATGATTTTGAGAGTTTTAAAGACAAAGTATTGAGTAGAATAGAAAAAATGAATCTAGTTGAAGAGGATGAAGAGGAGTCAACTGGAGATGGATATTTAGGTAGCGGCATAGTTGAAAACGCTAGCGTTACTTGTCCTGGTAACATTCTCAGTGATATATCACGACTGGAGGTTCTCATCGGGGGGAAGCGAGCCGGAAACAACTCACCGGAAATAATTAATGAGGCCGCTGATATCTGTAGACGATTATTTGCCGGCGGTATCATGGACATTGATGTATATCGAGAACTCATTGCTGAATTAGTTGAAAATCACAAAGATACCCATGGTTATTACAGCGATTGATCACTAATTGAAAAATTACTAGTTTTATAACAATATGATTATACACCATCAACCATGATAAACCAACCCCCGTCTATGTAGTTAATTCACGGTTTCCAGTTTATAGAGCATATTACGGAGATGGTCTCGGTGATACCATTGCGGGGTTATTTACAAGAATGGCTCCCAAGGTGGCGCCGTTAGCTAAACAATTATCAATGAAGGCCATTGATGTTATTCGTGATAAGGGTATTGGTGCTGTTGGAGATCTCGCCGGAAAAGCGTTTTCAGCTGCGAAGAATAAAATAACATCATTAGTAAAATCACGAAGTGATTTACGAAAAAAGAAACCGTTACCGTCTACAGCGGAAATGCCTGCAAGTGTTAGTAAAATTATAAATAACGCAGTAGATGAAAAATTAGCGCAATTGACTTCAACCTCTGACCAAAATAACATGATAGCAAACATGATAGCGGGGAGTGGCTTTAAAAAACCACGACGATGAAATCCTACGATTAGCAATGAAAATCTTTCGCGATGAAAATCGTTTACGATTTAGACTCTGATAAATAGAATAAAATGTTCAAAAGGTCACCTGATCCAGCGTTTGATATAGACGCCCCAGTTGGCAAGGATGATTCTGTACGCGATTATCAATATTACGCCTATCATGCCATAGACTCAAATAGTCGATCAAGAATTGAACTTCAAGTCCATGATACCAGTAAACACTTTTTGCCCTGTGAAGAATTTATCGAAGTAGAAGGAGAACTTGTAACAGCTGCTGATACTACTGCTGTACCAGCACCGTATCCAGCTGGTACTCAAGTCGGGTTTGTCAATAATGGTATCATGGCGCTATTTGAGAGTGCTAGATATCTCATCGATGGAAAAGAAATTGAGTCCATAGATCGCGATGTTGATGTGGCTACAACAATAATCGGGTTAGCGAGATATTCTGATGATTATACAAGATCCGCGGGTCCTTCTATGATGTTTGCAAAAGATGTTACAAATACCGCTGGAGGAAATCCATTTGTTGTAAGACAACCAAAAAAACGTGATAATAGTGATGCTGGTATCGAGGATATGATTATAAACAAAGATGATAATTTCAATCTAGGAGATGCAACACGTATTTCAATGTTGGGGAGGGGCCGTAAATCATTTTCATGCGCGATTCCACTGCATCACATATTTGGATTCTGTAGAAACGTCAGAAAAGTTATTTATGGAGCGAAGCATACAGTAGCACTGGTGCGAAAGAGTGATGATAATGACGCAATCTGGAGGATTCCAGCAGACAATGCAAATCCCAATGCTGATGCCGGTAAAGTCAATTTAACAAAACTATCATTGTGGATGCCAGTACTAACTCCATCAATCACCGCAGAAGAACGTTTACTATCATTTATGGGTCAAGGAGGAAAATCGTTACTAAGTTGGCTAGTACAGATGTTAAACAATCAAATCTGAACGGGTTATTCACTTGGAACCTAGCATCAAAACAAGGCGTTGCTGCGCCACGTCATATATTTATTGCGTTACAGGATAACACAAGAGTTGGCAATCAACTCTCCAGCCATATGATATTTGATCAATTAGGTGTTAAAGACGTCTCACTGAGAATAAACGGACAACAAGAACCATCTGAGGATATTCAGCTTGATTACGGTGAAAATCATATTGCACGTGTGTATCATAGATTGTTGTCATTTATGGCACGTGATCAAAATGTTGATACCGGTCTACAAATATCACAACATGATTTTAAGAATCTATATCCAATCTATTACTTTTCATTGGAACATCTTGATTTAACAAGACAATCTGTTGTTGATATACATTTTAGAGCTAATGTGCTTCGTGGTGCTATTGCTAATTATAGAGCGGTTGCTGTCATTCTCAGTGATAAATCAATACTACTCGAAGGTGTTGGTGGACGAATGAGAGTAGTTGATGCGCCAGTAGAAAATCTATGATTGAAAATCCTTCGAATTTTTTCAAAAATATGTAAATGAAACTTGAAGAGTTTCCAATTAGATCAATTGAAAGCATAAATGTGTTTTACAATAAAATGACATATAGTGTTGTTAGTGTCAAGCTGACTGATGGTCAGGTCAAGAAATTGCGATCAAAATCCGCTAAAGAATGTGGAACAACAATAACGTTAAAACCAGCGCAGATGTCCGGCGGTACACATAAAATATCACTGACGGATCGTCAAATAAAACATTTCAATGATGCGCTAAAGAAACGGCGAGGGGTTCAAATTGTATTTTCAAAGGCTGCAGTCGCGAACATGATAAAATCAGGTGGTATATTTCCATTGTTAGCTGCAATACCAGCATCGATTGCAACGGCTGCCCCAGCAGTGGCGAAAGCGGCAGCGTTGGGAGCCGTTGGGACCGCGGCAGGGATGGCGTTGAAAAAGGCAACTGGGAAAGGATATAAAAAAAGGGAAAGGGTCTAAGACTACCAGGAACCCCGTATTCATGGTACAGCGGGAGATCCGTGAACGGATCCGGCCTAAGAATACCAGGAACGGTTTATTAATTCAGAAATCTTCGATTTCCAACCCAATTGTTCCCATGTCCAATTTTGATTTAATTGATGCTGCTAAAACACTAGCGATAAAAAACTTCAGAGGGGTTTTTATGAGAGATCAATTACCGAGAAAACCTAAACGCGTCGAAACCGGTATCATCAATCTTGATAACAGCAGCGGATCGGGAACTCACTGGGTTGCATACGCGATTGATCCACGTGGGATTGTCTATTTCGATTCATATGGGTTAGCTCCGCCAAGCGAGTTTATGCGGTATATAAATTCCTCGATGAAACTCAAAGAGTTTCCGATTTTTTATTCCACGCTGCCAACACAACAATTAAATGATCCACCGATATGCGGCCGTGAAGTATTAAATGTCCTCGCGGAGATTTCATCGTCACAGAAACCACCTCATCTGGTTGTAAATAAATACACGAGTGGGAAATTACAAGGTAATTTTAGAGAATCAATAAATTGAAAATACTAGAGTCTTTACAATAATGATTAATATTTGGGGACAATCTCTGTCAATGTCGGATCCCACCACGAAAACATCTGCGGGTTCTATCGAGGATGTAAAAAAAATAATTAAAAATGAAATCGCTGAGACGTTAAATTTAGTAAATGTTGACCCGAACGAAATAGTTGTATTTCAAGACAAACAGGGTAAATTGAAAACCAGTGATGTGTCATTGGATGACATTTTGATACGGCAGCGCGATGCCACTGAAAACTCTATTGCGTTGTATTCCAGCGGTGGATGACTTAAACCAGGCGCACTTGTGTCTACGATCACCGACGCGATTGCCACCCACGACAACAAGATTGCCGCCCACGACAACACGATTACCACCCACGGCCGTGAGCTGGATGATCATATACGAGGTTATAATAGTTTTCGCAAAAATGTCGTACATAAATTCTTTGGAACCCCGCTTGTGGTTGGCATGACTCTCGCTGAAATTAAAGACTTGTTGAATTCATTCTTCGCTAACAAGGAAGCTGGAAGGATGATGACTGCTTCAGAAATCAAGGCAAATTATCTCGAGATTTTTAAACTAAGCGAAGTCGTTGGTAAGTTCTTTGAGGGCATTTCACTCCAAAATATCACGATGAAACTTTCTAACATCGACCTTTATTTTAAAACCCACTCACAGTTTGATAGACTTTTGTATGCACTTTTTTTCAAGAGTGATGGGAAAATGATGACTTTCGCCGATATCAGGGCAAATTATCTCGAGATTTACAATGATATTTCTAAACTAAAAGAAGATCAAAAACCCACTAACGACATTGTTGGCAAGTTCTTTGGAAACCCGCTTGTGGCAGGAATGACTCTCGCTGAAATTAGCGAGTTTATCGGCAAGCATACTCACAATGCCTACATCGCTAATAGTTTCTTTCGTGTCCCACCTACATCTACGATGACTCTCAAAGATATTAATATGTTTATGGTGAGACAAACAACACTTAATACCATCGTGGATAATTTTTTGGGGAGAACACGTGAATCTGAAACCACATCGTTGACAGGCATGACTCTCGCGGAAATTAAAAGCGCGTTTGACGAACAAAAACTCATCAGCGAAATGGTTAATAAGTTCTTTGATGTCCCGGGTGGATATATTATGAATGTCAAAGATATTAGCGACGGGGTTCGTATACTACAAGAAAAATTTGAAAAGATGGATATTCTGTATCCAGATATAGACGTTAAAAATATCGTGTATACAGTCGATCATGGGAGCTTTGATTGGATAAAAAACTCTAAGGATAAATTGAAAGTCACTAACGTGAAGTGGCCCCCTGGTATCTACAGGATGACGTTAATCTCTAACAAGCAATTTGATATCATCGTGAAAGGTAAAACCTATTTTGATGGCACCGCGACAGTAATTATCACGGGGGGAAAAGAAGAATTTGAGATTGTCGCAGTTGATAACACCATTAGAAAATATATAACCTGGTGTTTAGAATTCGTAAGTGAAGTAGACACCCCCCTGATCGACTTCCTTGGCGAAGGTGAATAATTGAAAACACTATCAGGTTTAAAATAACAACAATGACTTTGTCATCGTCGCAATATTGATTCGACACCGTAAAAGAATTTTCCGCGAACTTGAAATCACTTTCTGAGCGTTATCGTGAAAAAATGAAAAAATACCGACGCAGCGTAGCAATCATCGACATCACCGTGTACTCGGTATAGGGTGTGATGGCCAGCGCTGGGGTTATTATGTCGACGGTGACCATGATGGCTCCGATTGCAGTTCCAATTGCTATCTCCGCGGCAACAACAATTACTGCAGTCGCCACCGCGATAACTAAAAAATTATCATCGTGTTCTCAGAAAAAACTCAGTGATTATACAGCTCGGTACAGGGTGGTATTTGACGCGTACTCGAAATTATCCGAGTTGATCTCGCTGTCGATAGATAATTCAGTGATATCCGATGTTGAATTTTCCACGATGAACCAGTTGTATAACTCCGCGATGTTGAAATTGGAAATTGAAGACAGCGTTAACAATAATGTTACTACAATTCAACGAATTGCAACTGCTTCAACGAATCGCGGAGAATACCACTCCGATACGAACAAGCATGATATCAATAACATCAACAACCCCTGAATTTAGTGTGAACTTTCCTTCTCCGATTCCAGTACGCGAGATCGCGCTGGCAAAATTACGAGTGTATCATAGCTGGCCTAATATCAGATCTGTTGCATTTGGCGGTCAGCAACCCAATAACGCACTGGTGTTCTCGTATAAGAATAAACCCGATGGTACTCCAGCGTGGGAAACTGTTTCGTTACCAACTGGGTCGTACCAAATTGAGCAAATCGATGCTGAAATTCAGCGTAGAATAAAATCAATCACTGCAAAAGAATCAAAAATAGCTATTAAACTTCATGAACCGACGCTCTCGTCGTCGATCGAAATAAGCACAGAGGGATACATTGTAGATATCTATAACAGCTCGTTAAGAACAGTGTTAGGATGGCCCGAAAAACCACCGGAGAAATCCACCGCCGACTTAACCACGGACGTAAAATCATATCATGAAATCAATCCCAGTTATCGAGATAATTTATCTGATATAAGAAAAGGAAGAATCGGCGATAGATTTATATTTACCAACAAAGACACATTGCAATGGGATTTTATCATTAAAAGAACAGCCGACTCATCTGTTACTATTTCATTTACGCTAACTGACATCCGTGGTTATTTTAATGAAATTAAACAATTATATGACACACAACTAGAACAACTACGGAAAACAAAATTGCAAAAACACGTTGAAATAATAAATCAACTTATATCTGACATGGAATATATCTATGAACTAATTATTCAAACAATAATTAATGACAACAGCGACAATAAACAACGATTCCTAACCGATTACAATATCACAGAAGACAATCTGCGTAATTTCAAGTTTCCCAAATACAACGCTGATGAACTAGCAAAAATTGTTAAAACCGATATCAAGGCGCTACAAAAATCAGATTCAACTGTCCTCAGGTATAATAATGATCCAGATGGTGGCGGTAGGCATATTGCCCCGCATAATGTAAATATTTCAACGGTGATTGCGCTCAATTTAGTATGTGATGTAATTGAAGGAAGCTATCAAATTAATCTAGAGCAATCAAATCAAGCTCAGCAGGGATATATTCTTTATTCGTTTGCACCAACAGCTCCTCCAGGATACCTAATTATTGAAAACCCAATTAATCCTGTCTACATGCGATGCCATAATAATTCGTTAACGAGAATTAATTTCCGACTCACCGACCAGTCAAATAATTTAATTGATCTACAAGAGGAGGTGTTAGCGATTAGTTTGTTTGTGAAATCATAAATGATTTTCGTCCTAAGGACTGGATCAAATATTCGGTTAACCTGTAGCAGCAGAGAGGGTGGATGACAACGACGTTGGCGTATATAAGGAAATCTTATTTTATCGAATAGACGCCATTTTTTTACTATTTGGTAGAAGCCTCAGATCATCGAATCGACGCCTCTATAAGGTTGTAGGGTTCACCTGTTATTGGTTAACCTGTAGCAGCAGAGAGGGTGGATGACAACGACGTTGGCGTAGACGAGGAAGCGTTGGTTGTCGACGCTTTTTTATACGATTCGACGCTTTTTTACGATTTCGACGCTTGTCGCTTGTTGTAGGGTTCATCCTGTCTGCTGCTACGATTGTAACATCTCACAATCAATCATATATCGTAGTAACACTATTGGCATCCAGGCCTTTTCAGATATATGTCTACCAAGCCAAACATAACTACACGGATGTAACCCTGTAGCGAGTTCAAATGATATCACACGAGCGAATCCGGTTAAATCAAAATCAGGTAATGGCCCATTAATCGCAACACGAGTCATTTCATGCGTGGGGTGTCCAAATCGTTTAAAGTATTCAGCGGCTTCTCCATATCCAAGAAAACTCCCTGGATAACACGCAGCTATATCAATTGAAATCATACCATCACGTGAGTATTTTGTATTCCACAGTCCTCCATGACTAAATTCGACGCAACTCAATTTAACATCCTCGAGAAAATCACTTCGTTTTGGACGCCATGAGTTTTTTTCTCTTGCGAAGTGAGCTACCACTGATGGAATAGTAAAACTATCCGTGAGTAGTTTTTCATGGAAACTCTCCGGTGAAAAATCATTAGCGATTTTTCTCATTCTGTTATCTAATTCTTCAACGCGATATAATTCACCATTTGGTCTTACAAATTGATCAAATCCTATTTCGGGATCTTCATCACTTCTAAGTAACCACACTGACACAGGATCATCTTTACACAACGCATGAATAGCATCGAATAATTTCTCATTATAAAAAAACATCTCCGACGAACTCCCCGGAAAATTCCGGGGGGATATATCTCACGATTCGTTCTCGTGGAAATATTGTTACCGCAGGTGTCCACGCGTGTTCGTTATGATCAATAATTTGTATTGGAGCTCCATTTTTGTTATATTTCGGTTCGTATAAAACTTCTCCGGTTATCGTCATTACTGATATTGGGAATCTTAATGATGTTTCTAATTTAGCTATATCAGAAATCTTTGCACCGTGCTGTTTCACTGTCAGTTCCCATTCGGTTATTTTCCTACGTCGCAGATCAGTTAGTTTATTTCCTCGGGATGCATTTGTGAAGTGTTCCATTACCCGTGTTGCTACACAATTCAGTGAACTAGAATATTTCATAGGAGCTAGTTTTGCGATATCGGGTTTATCATATAGCGGGTATATCCCATATACGATTGCTGTTACAGGATAAGATCTCTCGTAGTATGGTTTGTCGATTCCAGTTAGAATTCCTGGTTTGGAATCTCTACTCACAATGACAGTTTTTTTATCCTTGAGGATTGGTTCAAATTTATCCTTGATAATCCATTTACCTTCGACTTCAATAATGAATTTTATTCTGAAAAAATACTTCTGTTGGGAATTGCTTTGTTTGAAATCCTTTGGATTTCCATCTTTAGATTTCCACCCCGTTGGCTCGCCAAGGTGTGAAATGATCTCAGCTGCTTTTTCATCATTCATGGTAGCATCGATGTTAGGTACATTGACATCCTCGTGTATAATTCGAAATGTCGACCAACAGTATGCTGCACCGTCTCGGTAGAATTCATTAAAACACTCCTTGATTTTACTTAGTATAGTTCTGTCACCGATTAGACGTTTTGGTGTATCAGAGACTCTATCGAGATTGAATTTAGCATTTTTCCAAGGTTCGATTTTCGATAATCTCTTGAACTCTTCCATGTTATAATTAAAACAAGTATTTAAATAGAAAAATATAGTATAATGAATCACTGCAAGTGGCTTATGATTGGATCAACAACCCCGTGTAACAAATCATGCAGAAGCGAATTCTGTGGGCATCATTTACAAAGCGTTCGGCGAGGAAGTTTTGGTCCTCTCCCATGCCTCCAATGTGGGGCTGGGGTAAGGGGAAAATCACAATTATGTCTCAGTTGCGGCGGCAAACGATACAGGGAACTAAAACGCTATTATGACAAACGAATAAAAATGCAGTCATTGACCCCAACGACCTTGATAAAATCAAGGACAAAATCATAAAAAACCCTCAAGACTACATTGATAGACTTATAATTAAAGCAAATAATAAATTAGACAAATAGTATTATTATACAAATGAGCCAAGATTTCAGACCTCACCCAGTGCTTGTTAATTATGAATCATTCCGTGATGGTGTTGTCAGGCACCGCAGACTAAAAGAACCGGTTGGATATCTGAATAATATGGGGTATTTGATGTTTTCAGCTGGGAGGAAGAGGTATCTCTGTCACAGAGCCATCTATGAAGCATTTTACGGATTAATCGAAGACGGCCTTGTGATTGATCACATAAATGGCGTAAAGACTGATAATCGTCTTGTGAATCTTCAAAACGTCTCACAAAGTCGGAATGCAAAATTAGGTGGAACTGGCAAACATGCAAAACGCCCTAGGGGGATCAAATCGTTTGATTTAGAAAATAATCAAGAGAGAAGCTTTCAGTCGATAAATGAAGGCAGTAGATACTTTGACATTTGCGGGACTTCAATACGATTTGTTGCAGAAAATATAATTAAAACTGCTCTGTCCAAAAAAAATAGTCATAAAATAAAATTCGTATACACCTGAAACTATTCAAGGGAGATAAATCCCCATGGATAAATCCGCCGCAACTCACTAAGTTCCCTTGAATTATGACGTCAAAGGAATTTGTCGTCTGTTAACTAGGCGCGCACGTGACTGTACATAGTTTCGGTAGAATTTTATTTTTTAGCAATTTCTAAAACGTTTTATTGTCGCTTGGCTACACTGAGTGCAGGATAAACCACGCGCGGAAAATAAAAGCAAATGCATCCTTCCGATTATCAAGAACCATATGTATACATCGCGAGTGGTTTCTATTCATTGAAGTAGGTGGGCGTGGTTAAAATTCCTGTATACAGCTCTTTGTGATCTAATCGATAATGTATTTTGTCTAGTCACTGACGCAGGCATGCGTGACTGATAGTTACATTATATTTTAAACTGCTCCGATTTTATGTTTTCACTGTTTTCTGGATAGTTACAACAGTTAAATTATTATTCGTTTTCTTAAATACGATAGTAAAATTGTCTATTTTAAAAATCTCTTAATCAGATATATATATTAACAATCTCTATTTTATATGACGGCTCCGTGGTGTAATGGTAGCGTGTTTGTCTTGTAAACATATCAACTACTACGTGTTCGGCCCCCATAGCAGATACATTATTTGATGGCGAAACGGAAGATGTTTTTCTATTAATTGGGGGGAGGGGCGGACCCCCCTAGCCAAACCAACATTGTAACTCATGCTATCGCATTCTCGGTAGCGTGGGTTGGTGTTTTTTCCAACTCATGCAACCATGAATTTAATTTCATGGGTTGCCATGTTGGTTTGGTTTACCACGCCCACACGCCACATAACATCCAATAAACATATACCTTCTGAGAGATCTAATTCAGCCTTTGCTGAGTTAGACCCCTCGCCGGAGATTATGTGTTTATCAAAGTAATTGGATGTAAAATAAATGGTATAAATTGATGCAATAGCTCTACATTCACATGAGGAACCCCACAGGGTAGCACAGAATGGGCTACCGGCTAATAGAAACGGTGTTAGGGTCACAAAAGGGCATCCAAATGGATAGCCAAAAGAAAAAGGCATCTGGAATGGATGGCCAAAAGAAAAGACCCTAGCAAAGACAGAAAGACCTGAATAAGGGACTCATGAATGAATAACCGCTCATAATTGATATCATTTATTTTGCATTTTTTTTAATAATTAGAGATACAGTATACTATATTTATATAAAAATATAAATAATGGATATCAAAGATGTAAATGCTATAATTGCCGAAATCTCAAATTTAAAAAATAACGGGGTAGTATTATCTGAAGGTCTCGACTGTGACAAGATTACCTCGGAATATGAAGATATTGAGTATCAGTCTAGTAAGGGTCGTTATGTTTTACCTAAAATGTACAGACTCGTGAAAGGAATTCAAAAGTCCATCTATGCTTGTTTGTACGGTAACGATATTGATGTATTTATAACGCTATTTAGCACCATTGAAGCAATACGTCAAAAGCTCGGCCAAGAGTATCAAAAACGAGCTGAAATTAGTTCTAAGGTTCGTGATCTTAGAAAAATGTTAAACGAGGAAAAACCAGTATCTTAACCACGTGAGTGATAGACTTTCAGTAAATAATTTAAAAAATAAAAAATTTTTTTAGCGTTTTTTGTAACACTCACATGGGATTTTCTCCTGAAAGGATACTCAGCAGTTTGGGCCTGCTTATGCAGTTATGTGCGTACTGGATGATCTGGTAGTGGTAGCAAGTAATCACCGCGACGCCTCCATTTTCACGCAGTTGTTGTTGTTGCCGCGTCGTTAACAAAATTCGTTCATCGCCGTTCTCAGACATTACAATTTTGAAAACCCCAGCGATGTTATTTCTGAAACATTCGCGGATAGCGTCGTACAGTTTAACCTTGTCGGAGATGGATACGTTAGCTTGATGGTACATTATTTAATAACTAAGCTTTTAATTGTGATAGTTTCACATTTGAAAAATTAGTTCACAAACAATATATGGTAGGTGAATCGCTTACAACTAGATTAGCCCGAGAGCGGCTAGCAGCAATTAAAAAGTTTATAACGGTTCGAGACAGATTTCGTGAGAAACTTCAACAACGACAACAAGCGCAGACTGACTTTTCTGTGTCAAGTGAACAACTGTTCGCCCCGGTAACTAAGGCGACCAGCGATGTGAAAACAGCAACTGAACGAGCAATATTTGGGGATATTCCTGAGGAAGGCAAGCGACGAGAAGTGCCTGTTCTTGGTGTGCTTGAAAAGATAGCAGCGGAAACTGAAAAGACATCAGCGTTGTTACAAAAAAAACCACCTGGTCCGAAAAAGACCAATGATAAAATAGTAGATGAATTACGCGCGCGATTTAACGAAGAAGGGTTAGCAACAATTGATAAGACTGACCCTACAGAGTTTCCTGCACTTGTTGTTACGACGTATGAAAACAGAAAAAAAATGTTAAAACCAGAACAGCACAAGTATGTAAGAGGTATACAACATTGGGCTGATATATTTTACAAAATTAAAACTGAAAAAAGTCAAATTAAGACAGATAGTGCATCATACATTGAATATATCAATGCGGTGGGTATAGTGTATAAACAATATGAAAAACAAAAATCACAAAGAAAACCACAAAAACTGCAGCGACGGCGACAACAACCTGCAAAAAAAATATCTTTTTCACCTGCTAAACAAGAAGAATCTCAACAACAACTACTCCCCCAAGCTTCGCTTGCACCATCGCTTGGACCATCTGATCGAGATGATGATGATCTTTTTAGTTATTTACAAAGTACGGATTCAGAAAAACCGTGGGAAGCACCTGATTATAGTAGTGGGGAGGGATTTTCTAAATCTCCAGTAATTTCAGGTAGTGGTCAAAACGTCTTGACGTTTCGTAGTTGTCCCGGTAACATCCTAAGTGATATATCACGACTGGAGGTTCTCATCGGGGGGAAGCGAGCCGGAAACAACTCACCGGAAATAATTAATGAGGCCGCTGATATCTGTAGACGATTATTTGCCGGCGGTATCATGGACATTGATGTATATCGAGAACTCATTGCTGAATTAGTTGCAAATCACAGAGACGCCCATGGTTATGATGAAAATCCTATGGATTTTAGCGATTGATCACTAATTGAAAAATTACTAGTTTTATAACAAGATGATCATATACTACAAACATATACATATACTAAACATACATATATAAACATATACATATACTACATATACATATGTAGTATATATATACATATACATATACATATACATACATATACATATACATAAACATATACATATACTACATATACTAAAATACTATAAACCCGTAAGCGTCTATGTAGTTAATTCACGGTTTCCAGTTTATAGAGCATATTACAGAGACGGTTTCGGCAATACCATTGCAGGGTTATTTACAAGAATGGCTCCCAAGGTGGCGCCGTTAGCTAAACAATTATCAATGAAAGCCATTGATGTAATTCGTGATAAGGGTATTGGTGCTGTTGGAGATCTCGCCGGAAAAGCGTTTTCAGATGCGAAGAATAAATTAACATCATTAGTGAGACGAAAAAAGAAACCGTTACCGTCTACAGCGGAAATGCCTGCAAGTGTTAGTAAAATTATAAATAACGCAGTAGATGAAAAACTAGCGTCATTGGCTGCTTCGGTGACTCCGTCGCCACCGGTAACAGATAGCGCTATCATGAACGCGATAGCAGGAAGTGGTTTGAAACGAAAACGAAATTCGAAGAATTTTCAACGACGATGATTATAAAGAGTTTCACAATTGAAAGGACTAAATAATAATAGCAATGTTTAAACGAACAGCTGATCCCGCTCTTGATATGGAAGCCCCAGTGCGCAAAGACGATTCCATCCGCGATTATCAATACTATTCCTATCATGCAATACAACCCGACCTACGATCGCGAATTGAACTACAAGTTCAAGATACCAGTAAATACTTTTTGCCATTTGAAGCATTTATTGAAATCGAGGGAAAACTCGTAACAAATGTTGCAGCTGATACCCCATATGCAGATGATCCAAATATCCGAGTTGGTTTCGTCAACAATGCTATAATGGCATTATTTGAAAGTGCAAGATATCTCATTGATGGAAAAGAAATTGAATCAATAGACCGCGAGGTTGATGTTGCAACAACAATAATCGGGTTAGCAAGATACTCCGATGATTATACAAGATCGGCTGGTCCGTCTATGATGTTTGCAAAAGATACTACTGATAACGCTGACCACCTTCAATACATTAAAGTGTTAACAGCAAGAGATACTGCAGAAGACGATCAACAAGAAGCAGCTAATCCAGAACGTCGAGCTAGACCCGGAGCTGCGTTTGAAATTATAAAAGAAGTTAATGGTAATTTCAATCTAGGGTTTGCAACACGAGTAGCAGCGTTGCAAAGACCACAACGATATTTTTCATGTGCGATTCCACTCCATCACATATTTGGATTCTGCAGAAATGTCAGAAAAGTTATTTATGGAGCCAAACACACAATTGCGTTAGTACGAAAAGGCAATGACAATGATGCAATTTGGCGTACTGGTGCCACTGGTGGTAAAGTTGTTTTGAGTAAAATAGTATTGTGGATGCCAGTAATGACCCCATCAATTACCACGGAAGAGCGGCTACTTTCATTTATGGACACAGGTGGCAAATCATTGATAAGTTGGCTAACAACAACAACTGACGTCAAACTGGATGATGTTGCTGATACATTTACATGGCACTTGGCATCAAAACAAGGCGTTTCAGCTCCACGTCATATATTTATAGCGCTGCAGAATCAGAATCGATCAGGCTCCCAAGAACGCAGTCATATGATATTTGATAAATTAGGGGTAAGTGAGGTTTCGCTGAGAATAAACGGACAACAAGAACCATCTGAGGATATTCAGCTTGATTACGACACTAACCACATAGCACGTGTGTATCATCGGATGCTGTCATATATGGGTCGTGATCAAAATGTTGATACTGGTTTACAAATATCTCAACTTGATTTTAAAAACCTCTATCCGATTTATTACTTTTCGCTGGAACATCTTGATTTAACAAGGCAATCCGTCGTTGATATACACTTCAGAGCTCGTATAGCTCCTGGTGGCGTTAATTATAGAGCGATTGCTGTCATTCTCAGTGATAAATCAATGTTGTTAGAAGGGGTTGGTGGACGAATGAGAGTAGTTGATGCACCAGTGGAAAATCTATGATTGAAAATCCTTCGGATTTTTCCAAAAATATGTAAATAAAACTTGAAGAGTTTCCAATTAGATCAATTGAAAGCATAAATGTGTTTTACAATAAAATGACATATAGTGTTGTTAGTGTCAATCTGACTGATGGTCAGGTCAAGAAATTGCGATCAAAATCCGCTAAAGAATGTGGAACCACAATAACGTTGAAACCAGCGCAGATGTCCGGCGGTACACATAAAATATCACTGACGGATCGTCAAATAAAACATTTCAATGATGCGCTAAAGAAACGGCGAGGGGTTCAAATTGTATTTTCAAAGGCTGCAGTCGCGAACATGATAAAATCAGGTGGTATATTTCCATTGTTAGCTGCAATACCAGCATTGATTGCAGCGGCTGCCCCAGCAGTGGCGAAAGCGGCGGCGTTTGGAGCCGTTGGGACCGCGGCAGGGATGGCGTTGAAAAAGGCAACTGGGAAAGGATATAAAAAAAAGGGAAAGGGTCTAAGACTACCAGGAACCCCGTATTCATGATACAGCGGGAGATCCGTTCACGGATCAGGTCTAAGAATACCAGGAACGGTTTATTAGTTGAAAGCCCAATTGTTGAGGAGTCTATGACTGAGGAACCTATGGTTCCCATGTCCAATTTTGATTTAATTGATGCTGCTAAAAAACTAGCGATAAAAAACTTCAGAGGGGTTTTTATGAGAGATCAATTACCGAGAAAACCTAAACGCGTTGAAACTGGTATCATCAATCTTGATAACAGCAGCGGATCGGGAACTCACTGGGTTGCATACGCGATTGATCCACGTGGGATTGTCTATTTTGATTCATATGGGTTAGCTCCGCCTAGAGAGTTTATGCGGTATATAAATTCTTCGCTGAAACTCAAAGAGCTTCCGATTTTTTATTCCACGCTGCCAACACAACAATTAAATGATCCACCGATATGCGGCCGTGAAGTATTAAATGTCCTCGCGGAGATTTCATCGTCACAGAAACCACATCATCTGGTTGTAAATAAATACACGAGTGGGAAATTACAAGGTAATTTTAGAGAATTAATAAATTGAAAATACTAGAGTCTTTACAATAATGATTAATATTTGGGGACAATCTCTGTCAATGTCGGATCCCACCACGAAAACATCTGCGGGTTCTATCGAGGATGTAAAAAAAATAATTAAAAATGAAATCGCTGAGACGTTAAATTTAGTAAATGTTGACCCGAACGAAATAGTTGTATTTCAAGACAAACAGGGTAAATTGAAAACCAGTGATGTGTCATTGGATGACATTTTGATACGGCAGCGCGATGCCACTGAAAACTCTATTGCGTTGTATTCCAGCGGTGGATGACTTAAACCAGGCGCACTTGTGTCTACGATCACCGACGCGATTGCCACCCACGACAACACGATTGCCACTCACAACAACAAGATTGCCGCCCACGACAACACGATTACCACCCACGACCGTGAGCTGGATGATCATATACGAGGTTATAATAGTTTTCGCAAAAATGTCATACATAAATTCTTTGGAACCCCGCTTGTGGTTGGCATGACTCTCGCTGAAATTAAAAACTTTCTATCGCTATTCTTTTTTAACAAGGACGCGGGAAGGGTGATGAATGAAGATGAAATCAAGGCAAATTATCTCGATATTTACAATGATATTTCTAAAATAATAGAAAATCTTGAAAAGGTACAAAAACCCACCAACGACGTCGTTAGTAAGTTTTTGGATCCCCACCTGTGGCAGACTCGACTCTCGCTGAAATTAGCGAGTTTATTATCAGGCATACTCACAATGCCTACGTCGCTAATAATTTCTTTGGTGTCCCAGCTACATCTTTATGACTCTCAACGATATTATTAGGTTTATGGTGAGACAAACAACACTTAATACCATCGTGGATAAATTTTTAGGGAGAACACGCGAATCTGAAACAACATCGTTGACAGACATGACTCTCGCGGAAATTAAAAGCGCTATTGATGAACAAAGACTCACCAACGAGTTTGTTAAAAATTTCTTTAAGGGTTCTGAAAGTCACAATAACACGACGACATATTCTCAACTCCACGGGCATTATCTAATCCAAAAAGGTATAGAATCTAACTTACTTTTGATTTCATTTTTTAAACGCCGCGATGGAAAGATGATAAAAGCTACCGAAATCAAAAAACCTATCTCGACATTTACGACGATATTGCTAAACTACGGGAAGATTTTGAAAAGGTAAAAATTCCGCATCCAGACATAGGCGTTAAAAATATCGTGTATAAGGCTAATCATGGGACCTTTGATTGGGTAAAAAACTCTAATGCTAAATTGAAAGTCACTAACGTGAAGTGGCCCCATGGTATCTACAGGATGACGTTAATCTCTAACAAGCAATTTGATATCATCGTGAAAGGTAAAACCTACTTTGGTGGCACCGCGACAGTAATTATCGCGGGGGGAGAAGAAGAATTTGAGAATATCGCGGTTGATAACACCATTAGAACAACAATAACCTGGTGTTTAGAATTCGTAGGTGAAGTAGACATCCCCTGATCTACTACCCGGAAGATGGCTAATAATTGAAAACACTAGCGGGTTTAAAATAACAATGTCAACAACAATGTCAACAACAATGTCAATGAAATCAATTGAACCGATAATAGTCCCGTTGACGGAATCAGCGGTATCACAATCGCAGATGACGCCGTCATCGCAATATCGATTCGACACCGTGAAAAAGTTTTCCGCGAACTTGAAATCACTTTCTGAGCGTTATCGTGAAAAAATGAAAAAATACCGACGCAGCGTAGCAATCATCGACATCACCGTGTACTCGGTATCCGGTGTGATGGCCAGCGCCGGGGTTATTTTGTCGACGGTGACCATGATGGCTCCGATTGCAGTTCCAATTGCTATCTCCGCGGCAACAACAATTGCTGCAGTCGCCACCGCGATGACTAAAAAATTATCATCGTGTTCTCAGAAAAACTCAGTGATTATACAGCTCGATACCGGGTGGTATTTGACGCGTACTCGAAATTATCCGAGTTGATCTCGCTGTCGATAGATAATTCGTTCATATCCGATGTTGAATTTTCCACGATGACCCAGTTGTATAACTCCGCGATGTTGAAATTGGAAATTGAAGACAGCGTTAACAATAATGTCACTACAATTCAACGAATTGCAACTGCTTCAACGAATCGCGGAGAATACCACTCCGATACGAACAAGCATGATATCAATAACATCAACAACCCCTGAATTTAGTGTGAACTTCCCTTCTCCGATTCCAGTACGCGAGATCGCGCTGGCAAAATTACGAGTGTATCATAGCTGGCCTAATATCAGATCTGTTGCATTTGGCGGTCAGCAACCCAATAACGCACTGGTGTTCTCGTATAAGAATAAACCCGATGGCACTCCAGCGTGGGAAACTGTTTCGTTACCAACTGGGTCGTACCAAATTGAGCAAATCGATGCTGAAATTCAGCGTAGAATAAAATGAATCACTGCAAAAGAATCAAAAATAGCTATTAAACTTCATGAACCGACGCTCTCGTCGTCGATCGAAATAAGCACAGAGGGATACATTGTAGATATCTATAACAGCTCGTTAAGAACAGTGTTAGGATGGCCTGAAAAACAACCGGAGAAATCCACCGCCGACTTAACCACGGACGTAAAATCATATCATGAAATCAATCCCAGTTATCGAGATAATTTATCTGATATAAGAAAAGGAAGAATCGGCGATAGATTTATATTTACCAACAAAGACACATTGCAATGGGATTTTATCATTAAAAGAACAGCCGAGTCAGCTGTTACTATTTCATTTACGCTAACTGACATCCGTGGTTATTTTAATGAAATTAAACAATTATATGAAACACAACTAGAACAACTACGGAAAACAAAATTGCAAAAACACGTTGAAATAATAAATCAACTTATATCTGACATGGAATATATCTATGAACTAATTATTCAAACAATAATTAATGACAACAGCGACAATAAACAACGATTCCTAACCGATTACAATATCACAGAAGACAATCTGCGTAATTTCAAGTTTCCCAAATACAACGCTGATGAACTAGCAAAAATTGTTAAAACCGATATCAAGGCGCTACAAAAACAAGATCCATTTGTCCTCCTCAAATATAATAATGATCCAGATGGTGGCGGTAGGCATATTGCCCCGCATAATGTAAATATTTCAACGGTGATTGCGCTCAATTTAGCATGTGATGCAATTGAAGGAAGCTATCAAATTAATCTAGAGCAATCAAATCAAGCTCAGCAGGGATATATTCTTTATTCGTTTGCACCAATAGCTCCTCCAGGATTCCTAATTATTGAAAACCCAATTAATCCTGTCTACATGCGATGCCATAATAATTCGTTAACGAGAATTAATTTCCGACTCACCGACCAG
This sequence comes from Unio pictorum, assembly GCA_030141615.1. Taxonomy (NCBI): domain Eukaryota; kingdom Metazoa; phylum Mollusca; class Bivalvia; order Unionida; family Unionidae; genus Unio; species Unio pictorum. Next base: position 22,354,725 of record JARLTB010000220.1, on the reverse strand, counting down.
TCAAATAATTTAATTGATCTACAAGATGAGGTGCTAGCAATTAGTTTGTTTGTGAAATCATAAATGATTTTCGTCCTAAAGACTGGATCAAATATTTGGTTAACCTGTAGCAGCAGAGAGGGTGGATGACAACGACGTTTGGCGTATATAAGGAAATCTTATTTTATCGAATAGACGTCATTTTTTTTACTATTTGGTAGAAGCCTCAGATCATCGAATCGACGCCTCTATAAAGTTGTAGGGTTCACCCTCTCTGCTGCTATTGGATATTTGACTCTATGATATATTAACCAATGCATTATGGCAAACCCGTGTTTTGAAAAATAAATGCTTTTTAGCGTTATCACATTCTTTGAAGTTGTAAATACGTATATGTAAATGGGTTGATAATAGACATACGTGGCATTTCACACCGACGATCTAAGAAGAAGGTAGGATGCAAACGAAGTAGGTGAATGTAACCACAGTAGGTATGAATGCTGACGTACTTAATCCTTGAAAAACACATATGATATGATACTGAGTAGGTATTTATGATTCAGCTATTATGTTGGAAGAAAACGATAAAACAGGTATATATTACATATAATAGCAATGTTTGAAGTTTATTTCTTGTCTAAGAGAATCAGTTGGCCCTGAAGAGGCCTGAATTTTATAGCTTGTCTTAGCTCAATTCTTTAGCGCATATTCTTCCTGGATCGGGGTCAATGACTTTTTAGCTCAAGAATTGTTAGAGACACATTTAAGGCTCATATGCCTTTATCTCCCAGTCCTTCACTTTATAAATATGGAATATATTTGTTGTGTTGGTGCCTTGGTTTTGATTTTAATGCCTTAATAGCATATATTCCTTTAGATTTGTCGTATGAACTGTTTATGTGTGGGTTTGGTTCCTAATTCCTTTCCGACAGAGTTCAGTAAGTTCGCTAGCATTTTCTCTGGACAGATGTATTGTTTGCAATGTTTGGTAATCGCTAACTTTGGCACGTTGAAATGCTATAATTAGAAAGGAGTTCGACTAACCATTTCGTTAACAGCAGCTTTGCTAACTCTGCCAATAACTAATGTTTGTAATAAATTGACTTTATAAACTGAGGTTTTAACTTGCATTTGTGCTGCTCAGAGCTTAGCAACACTTAAAAAAACTAAAGTTTAACCCCGTTTCGCTACTGTATAGTCTTGACCTTGTTAGCATTGGTTATCTAATTCAACATCTACATAATTCAACAAATACCTGTACAGTCGACTCCGGTTAACTGCACAGCCTCGGGCCCGTAACGAGACCGTGCAGTTAACCGGAGTGTGCAGTTAACCGAAGTACGTTACAGTACTACTTTAAATCAGCACGGCACGAATATGGGTGAAGAATAAATTTAAACAATGATTAGAATCCACTATTTCAACTTTTACTTAAATGTTAAGTGTTTTCCTTCCTCCGAACACAACTTCACTATTCAACCAATGGATCAAGGAACTATAGCGAATTTCAAGAAATTCTATAGATCGCTTGTTATTCGAAAACTGCTGTCAGACATTGATGGGTCATCTCCCGAAGAAAAAGCGTTCAGCTCCAAAGTCGTCTGCATCTTGTTTTTCGCCGTTTTGTCGTTTAAATTGAATTTCGTTGCGAATTTTCCATCTTTCCAACCATCCATTTGTTGGTTTGAAATCATGCAAACCCGAACGATTTAGAGCAATGTTTCCCATGCTGTACTCTGATTTTTGCCACGCTATTGCTCCCTAGTGGGCGCGGATATACATGTATATACCACCTATTACGTCTTTTACATTTCAATCATTTACAAAGTCGCATTTACCGGCTTAATTGTCGGCTTATTTGAAGCGCTGATTTCAGCTGGGTGGTTGAAAGTGTCCATTTTGATCTACCTTTTACGAGGTATTTTTCAATATTAAATTTGATGACACGTGTCTAGACAATGCCAGGGTTACTGGTGGGATATCAAGCATAGTTACACACCCAATTATCAATGAACACACGTTTGATTTGTTTTATTGCGTTTTGAACAGCAAGAGTGAAGGAATGGTTTTTCCTCTGATCAATACGTTGCTTGGATTTTTAGTTTTCATTTCCACGACATCATCACTTTTGATAATGCATCCGAATTCCAGATGCTTTGTTTTACATCAATCGTAGCCATGCTTACATATTTCTACAACTTGGTATGCTTGACATCTTTAATCTCTGGCATCCTTAGAATATATTTTTCGACTACGCTTTCGTGGTCAATTCTGTGACCGGATTTGTCTGGCCACTTTGAAAAACACAACTGAGTATAGTTGCGATAAAAAAACGTGTCAAATTTATACCCCATCGGCTCGTCTTCTAAACCCAATCCATCCACAGTAAAAGATCAAATATTCTTTTCGTCATCGTTTCTAGCAAATTTTGTTCATTTGTTTTAGTTTTCTATAATGTAAGCAACGCAAAATTCAACTGAACATTGATGGCACACAAATAGATATGACTGGGAAGGCATGATTGTTATTTAGTTCTCGGCGATGGACTTCCTTTTGTACACAACTCTACACGATTTGGCAATATTATGTGATTTCTTTCATTGATCAATGCCTACATGACATAGAGCAAATGAACGTGATTTAGTACGTCATCGTCATAAAACGTTCACATCACATCGACACTATTTTAGCATCTCTAGCTGGAACTAATTTGAAAAGCTGACTTTATCATCAGAACCGAAAGCGAGAAATCGAGGGGGGGTTGTTTATATAGAAACGGGGTAGTAGTTATGGGCTCTAATGAAATGCGGAAGAACTACTGTGGTATTGGAAAATAAATAAAGTTTTTAATTATGTTAATCCAGATCGTTTACAGATTCTACTCAAAGCCATAGCGAAAACCAATCTTTACGTTTTACATTTTCCACTTGCACGTAAGAGAGTTTTGAATCCGTCCATTGTGACTGTTCGATATTCAGTTCCTTGTTCTGAATTTATTCCAAAACAAATTGTTTGTCGTATACCTAGATATATTGGGTAATGTTACATATTCAATTTTCCCCCTCTTCGCACCAAGTATTGTTAGTGGGGTGTATGCTCCCTTCCGAATAATGAGAAAGATTGACACAATATATATGTCCATGTATCTCTTTAATTTTCCTATAGTTCTGACAGAGATCAAATAAATGTTCTTAAAATCAGAAACGTTTCAAGCTTGTTGAGCTACACATACATAGCAACGTGAATTCCAATCGCCTGAAAATTTTCCAAGTAACAAAACCGAAACAATTCATGGAATGTTTCTTGCTCGCGGCGTCATTCAAACTTTCCACATGTTCATTGTAATATATGTGAATCGAACACTACTTGTCCAGCTCATTGTCTTCGTCACAAAATCTTCATCTCTGTTTTTTGTGGACTCGCATCTTACTTGTTATTGGTACAAATATGTACACCGCTGAAGCAAACTGTTAATAATTCGCAAAACAAAAATACGATTCTGTTGTTGGAACAATTTCTTGCGAGGTAATTCGTAGTATGTTAAATTTTCGAATATTGGCTTGGATGTAGGATATTATATTCATAAATTTCCCTGGTGAATAAATTATTGGAGCCACAATATCTCGCTGACCAATGAATTTGATGTCTCCGGCTCTTAGATGTATGTTCGTGTTTGTCGTGTTTTTCGGATTAGTAGATGTATCCGATAAATGATTTGGGACCAGTGATAAGATCTAGATGATTTCAGTGATACTAAATCTCAAAGTTTTTTCCATCTAGAAAATTATGTTTTCGAACATGAAATCTCCAATAACAAACTCCAAAAAACCACGAAAAAACAGCATGCATTGTAGTTTCTGAAATTAAGTACTCGACATTCGGTGAATTTGTTTGGAACATATTGCTTGTTTCAAGATGGGGTATGCTTATATTAGTTGTTTGGCTCTGCCAGACTTTCTTATGCTTTCACGTGATCGTTTCCGCTCTTTTAGGTAAATGGAAGTAGTTCAACATATCCTATATTGACTGCTTTTAATTTGCACTTAACTTTGTTAATGGCAAATTGAATTCGCTGAAAACACTCAATGTCATATGTCGTGGCTATCTTTTCGGAGATTTGGTTAGCACTGGTGGACTCACGATAATAATGATTTAGAATAACCGCGAACCAGTCTATAATCAAGTGACCAATGAAACTAGTATATACGGTTTTGGTTGCCTATAATTAGTTAATGATGCTATTCTTTAACAGAGACACACTTGGAGAGTTTATCTTATGTGCGATGAAAACAATAGAGACATGTTTCTGCTGATGTAACTTTAGTATTTGTACAGACTGGTGTAACTTTAGTATTTGTACAGACTTGACTTAGGAACACACAATAATGAAAGCAGTATATGATTCTTTAAAGTGCACAATGAATGATACGTGTTTAATGCACATGTAAATGAAATAAATGTTCTTCCTAATATGGTATTATGCACACTAAAGCTTCTATCAAAGATGACTCTGTCCTGACAATTATAGTTATTATCATAACATTCCAAACTTAAGTCATTGAATTGTGAATGGTATTTTTTGTTTGCTATAGGAGTTGAATTTATACCATGTGTCCTGGATTGGATCATTCAGTTATGACAGACATCCTCAGCTTTTAAACATCTACAACTGTCATAAAACTTTACCATACCCACGTCCTACTTCAACTGCTGTAACCCAGTAGTGTGTTACTGCTGAGATCTCAGTATTGGTAATGTATTGTGGTCATTACCATGTTAAGCAATACTGAAGGTCTCTTCCTGTTAGGAGTTGCCAAAGACGTGTGATAAATTTCTCTCAGAGGTTACTCAGCCCAAATGCCCAGTAACACCAACGATTTTGTTTTCATACTCTCCGTTTGTTTAATTTTGAATAATTTATCTCTTCTCTGTTTGTTTATGTCTTCATTTCTCGTTGTTTATCTTATCGTTTCTTTATGAGATCGTTATTGAATGCCAATGATGTATTAAGAGGTGAATGTGTTACTACCGGCAAAGGTTTGCAAACAAGATCAGAAATCATTAAATCCCAAAATTGAAGGATGTTCTATACAGCGGCAGCAGTAGGCATACTATTACTCAGGGTGTAAGAATTATTCGCTGCAGGCATACCCAAGTGGTTGATTAGTACGTTTAGATTTGATGGTCGTTCTCGTGTTTGGATAGTTTCTTAGTTGATGCTTGTGAATGATTAACTACAAACGGCTTGTTTGATAGTAACTGTCGGGTTTTATTTACTTCAAACTGTATGCTGTATAGTACATAGATAGATGTGGAAGAGTAGAAAAAATATTATTGGGGTAGGAATACAAATTACTAGATGTTGGATCCTGCAAAATAGTCAACATCTCATTTCTCGATATGTCCCATAACGTTTTCAGCATGTAGATGTGATCTTAACGCATACATTTTAATATCCCTATATCTATCTAATATGGAGACGTAATATGAAATTCCTGTTAAGCTTGATATAGGTCCATAATGTTACATGTGCAAACCTTTCTGTGCGGTTTGATGTTTAAGATTGTAAGTTTTCATTTGCTTACATTAACCAGCTTTCCCTGTTTCGGAAAAGGTCATTCGATTGAACTTCCCAATCCCACTTCTAACGCATTGAGGCCAGTAGCAAATGGCATTAATGTCATACAGTATTTTAATTAGAAGCTTACCTAAACAAATATTCCCTAAATAATAAAGTGTTCTTACGGTATTTCCCAAATATCCGTTACCTCTCAGAAGTTGATATTGTTTGAACATGAAAGGTTATGTTCTGCTTAATATTTACGTAATTTCGCCAGTCAACTATGTTCTCGTTTGTGACTCAGTGTGCTAGTGGCTCTCTCTCTGATTCATATCTTAACCACGTGTTGATATCTAAGTCCAATTTCCCTTTTATATTACATTATAGGCTTCGTGTCAATACTTACTGTTTGTATCAATAAGCTCTCTGATTATAGAATGTCTAACAGAGTGTCACCTAGGACATAAACCTAATCTTCACACTATATTTACATTTTTTAGAAGACAACTTGCACAGCAATGACCTTACACGTGACAAAATCCTATATGAGCTATTTATTTTTATTCTTATCTTATTTTTTATCTTTCATTTTTTTCTATTATATGCTATTTACAATTTGAATAGGTATGTTAGACTTGGTTATATCCTACATCAAGATCATTTTCAACCAGACCTGAAGTATTGATTTTGATTTTGTTGAAAACATTTTTGTCTCAGTTTGAGTCTTAAATTTTCGAAATTCTCAATAAAATACCGGGTCTACCTGCATTTTACCACCATTGTATATTATAGTTTTAATAACAGACTTTTAGTTATATTTAATATTTTATTTTGTAAACATTAAGTTGTTTCTAGAGGGTTATTGCAAATTAATTTTTCTTCTTGGTAAATTTTAATTGTGATTAAGGTCAGGAAGATGCACTCTTCTTACTGTAAACGTTGTTCGTTCTCGCTAAAAGATCTTATCAGAATCAGTTTCATTATGTTTGGTCCAGTAATTCAATTTGGCTGAAATTTATTTTTTCAAAATAATTTACGTGATTCTTTGCTGGAAATATAATGTCCTCTTCAAAAATATCAATCTCGGAAATAGAGCGTTGAATTTGTACTGATAATTCAAGCAAGGGTTTAATTCTGGGATTGCATTACTCTGATTCAAGAAAGGACTGTTGACGCATCAGCAGACCACCGCAGACACATCTACACCTTCAGCGTTCTATTCGTTTCGGATTTCTGATAGCGTTTATTCCAAATTCTACTCATTGGGATATGTGTAAGCAACTCGGTGTTTACTTAGGATTAAATTTGCAATACCCTCAGTTTTCTTTTTCACTCTGTATTCTGGAGAAATACATTATTTGTTAAATTTTACAAAGTTTGTTGCTTCGCAGTGTTTTCTCTTACTTATTTTAAGACCATAGAGTCGTAATACTACTGAGAATTTAAATTGCAGAAGGGGAATTGTGCTGCTGTTTTTTTTTTATATATTAGTACATTTGTCATATCTAATATAGTAATGGACATGACACGATGCACAAACGTAATGGATATTACACAATATATATGAAGGAATGGATATGACGAGATGTAAATGTGCTATCAATTAGAGGATGGTATAGATTCAGCTATGTGAGAGCGTGAAATTAAAACAAAAATCCCTGGCCCATAATAATACATTATGGTATACCATGGTACGTACTCTGGTAAGTGCACGTGCCAATGATTTGGTACCGTACTAAATCTTATTAAAACAGCACAACTATTTGCTTAAGAATGATTGCAATGTAAACACAGTTAGCATTAGTTTTTGGCATGCAACGGAAAGAGAGATATATATTGACCATATAATCGGTATGGAGGATTGATCAGAGTTTATCTAGGATCTTTATGTCATAGTTTTAAGTCGTAAATTATACCTTTTTTAACAAGGTATTCTTAGATCATGGCAATAATTTATTGAAACACGATGATTGTTTTCTAAATTAAAATTCCTAAATTATACAAAAACGTATGTCCCAAAGTTTTGTTCATGTTAGTTAATTCATTAATGGTGTATTGTTGGTAAAACAATTAGAAAAGGGATTGTCCGTTTGCTTACAGAGACGATCAAACAGGCGTCAGAATCTTGCACTATCACAACTGCAGTAAAGACGCAAACGTCATAAACCTTTGCAACACTTGCTTCTAGTATATTAAAAAAAGAGTTTTTTTAAACATCATTTTAAGTTTGTTTTTATGAACACTTGAGCATGGAAAACAAATCAATGGCAGTATTTATGTGCATGACCTTTGCGAATTGGAACGTGCATGGAATCATTTTAATTATTCATTTATATAGCTGTTTACAAACTAACCGGATGACATTTCGAATACAACCGGCCTATTGCTCGCCTTGATTTGTAATACTATTATTATTCTAATTACAAAGTCTTTTTCTAATTTTAAAAAGTGGAAAGAATTCATACCCAATTAGACATATTCTTTATCACAAGCTGCACTATTTTTTTTATTTCAAAGACTTCAAGGCATTTGTACTTTATGCAAATTTAATCTGTCCAAGGACTCCAGGGTGTTTGTATTTAATGCAAATTTGAGTGGTTCAAGTATTCCATCCATGGTATTTGTGTCTTTTATAAATCTGAGTGATCTTGGGACTCTAGTGCATCTTGTGTGATCTTTCCCGAAATGTCTTTTCATCCTAAGCTGAAAATTTAAAATATTAAAACAAACGTGTTTTCTCTGTTGGAGAAATATTCACAAAAACAGTTCTGAAATTAAATTGTTTTGATGTTTATGTCAATATAATTCGTGGATGAGTAAGTGAGCATTGTATTCTAATATCGTTTCCGTATGGATCTATATCATCAATAAAGAGGAAGACAACAATTACTTATTAGGACTGGTACCGAGTTGATATCCTGACAGTAATTAAGGCGTTCATAAGGAATGCAATTCTTTCTATTTTAATGTCATACAGAGGACAATGTATGATAAATAACAATATAACATTTGCATAACATCAATTTCTCTTCTTTATTTTAATTAAATAATTGATTAATTAAAATAATTGGTGTAGTAATTTTTTACAGAAAATTGGGATGTATGTGTGTGTGGATCCATGGAATGTATGTATGTATGTATGTATGTATGTATGTATGTATGTATGTATGTATGTATGTATGTATGTATGTATGTATGTATGTATGTATGTGTGTATAATAATAATAATAATAATAATAATAATTATAATAATAATAATAATAATAAATGAGGACTTTCTATAGCGCCTAATCTTTAGAAGATCTAAGCGCTTTACAACATCTATAATGATATGACTACACTACAGAAAAACAAATAACAAAAACCATAAAATTGGAAAACATAAAAACATGCTGAAAACATATAATATACCAAACATTATTAGATCTCTAAGTTGGTTCCTGCAGTAAAGTAAGGTAAGTTTTAAGAGCACTCTTAAAAGGGACCACATGGTCTTTACGTCTAATTTCAATGGGCAATTAATCCACATCGACACTCTGGTATGCACAATAACGTTGTCCATATGACTCGTTTTCATAGTGGGAAAAATGAGTATACGATTGTCAGAAGATGAGTGTTAGTATCTTGCTGGTGTACACACATGGGTGAGGCCGGATAGATATATATATATATATAAGATGGATGGATGGACGGACAGACAGACAGACAGACAGACAGACAGACAGACAGACAGACAGATAGATAGATAGATAGATAGATAGATAGATAGATAGATAGATAGATAGATAGATAGATAGATAGATAGATAGATATTGTAGTCGACGTATAGGGGAAATAATAATCTGCAAAAAATGTAGGCATTTGTACGATCACGATCAGATCGGGCATAGTCCATACATATTCATTTTGAATGTAAATAATTATGACAATAATCCAAATTTTGCAGTCATCTCAACTTATATACACAGTTACTTTCCATATTAAAATTATAAAATAACATTTAAGATGACAAATAATTGAAACCGAGTGGATTTTGGACTGAACGAATAACTCAAACACAATGTATGAAAGATGAAAATGTATTACTGTTTGTGAGTTCTATACATTTCCCTGGATCTTTTTGATTTGGTTTGATTCTGAAGTATTATATTCTGTTTATATGTGTGCTGCATGTTCTCCATCATGTGATCACATATACTCAAAATAAAATTAATGGCAATCTAAAAATCCATTGAAAATTGAAAATAAACCAATAATATATATATATATATATATATATATATATATATATATATATATATATATATATATATATATATATATATATATATATATCTGATATTCAGATTCCAGAAACCTCAGTTTGAAATAATAGGATACACTGTAAGATATATACTATTTTACGTATAGACTAGGATGGAGATTCAAACAATCTTAAGTATTCAAATGCGTTTCCAATATTCTGCACTGTAAGTAAGATTTACAAATCTCCTGGAATTCAACTGAGATTCAAAATGATCTCATGTAAATACAAATGTACCAATTAAAACAACAATAAGAATAGACATTTGCTTCTTGACCCTTGTACAGTCGCACGATTCATACACCGATAAACTGCAGTTTCACCACGTCCGATGAATTGGCCCACACTTATATCGGCCGCTCGCACCCTTCATGGATCCACCACATGTACAGTCAGTCATACATATACACACGTACAGACAGTATACAGCACCAATGTATTAGCTACGTCTACAATCGTGGCTCCACAACATGTACAGTCTAACGTACATGCATATAGACAGCTCTACGCTTCAGCTAAACTCGTCAGCTTAAACTCGTCGGCTACACAATCGTTACACTCGTTAGCTCGTTAACTTGTTACACTTGTTAGACTCTTTATACTTGTTAGCACCAAGAAAACCAAACTGGTAATACTGATGAGTTCTGGAAAATGCTAATACATTAAACTCTTACTAGCAACTTATTATTCACAGTTCACAACGTTTCAAATATGCGTTGTAATAAAATAATCATTAATCGATATGACAACACAAATTCAATAAACGGCGCATATCAAATGAAATACAAATTTAACACTCACCCCTGTAGCTGTAGAATACAGCGTGAAACGTGCTCTCCTCGACCAGATCCAAAGCAACCAGTGTGTCGGTTATACATTAATCGTGCTTAAATGCATAGGATAGTGAGTAATATTCAGGATAAAATACCCATGCATATCGTGATTATAATGTCCCTCGCCGCAAGTAATTTTTGGCAAGAAATATGTTGGTTCTGTCTGGAAAAACACCTGTTCACCCTAGATAGCGTTGTACGCATGCACAACACAAATCAGTCAAAAATTTCTCAGGCATAACACAAGTGTCTTTTCTACCTAATTCTGTGACATAAGATAAAGTTTTGTATTATGTTTAATTTATGCATAGGTAAAAGTTTATGTATCTATTTTGAATTATAGAAATCATCACCCGACCTCCCCATGTCAATGTGTAAGGTAAAACATCATCTTTAAAAAAGATACATTTTCTAGACACATTTTATAATCACAAATTCTCTCTCTCTCTTTCTCTCTCTCTCTCTCTATCTCTCTCTCTCTCAATGAGAAATCTAACATAAAAGAAATGTCTTTATTTGATAACAAATTACAATTTTAAGTCTATAGTTGGATTCAAGTGCAAAATATGACACTCTATGTTACTCTATCTAGCTGAGTCTAGTATTTACCTTCTGCAGTCCATGAGTTTGGGGAAAACAGAGAGGATGGACATTGTAAACGGATTGCTAAATTATTTCGACATTCACGTTCTATAGTCTCTTTTTTGCATGAGAGACTCCATTTTCTAACGGCGATTCTCTATGATCTATATTTTGACTAATGGGATTCTAGTTTAAAACTGGAGGGAATCATGTCGACAATTATGGTCATCTTTCATTTTAAATTGAAAAGGATAACATTTTATTGGAAAAGGAGTTGATTGAATATTACGAACCCGTATGTTTCTGCATCTCTATTTTGTCATACGTTAATTTCATTATTCATAATGTCACTGGCTCCATGGTACTACAAGCAAAACTATTTCAGTATATTTAACTATTGTTAATTCGATCATAAAAAGACTAAAGTCGCAAAAAAATTAAAATGTAAGTTTAAGCCAATTCTAAATTTTCTCACCATCAATACTTGTTTTTTATAAAATAGTTTTTACAAACACAGGATGTGGAGGCATTGATAATTTACACAAAATCAAATTCTATAATAGGTTTTAAAAACAAGGATGAGGTGAACATTTCAAACTTTCAAAATGCAATTATCGCCTGTCTACAGTACAGGGGCAGTCGATACGTTTTGCTAGACATGACGATTTCAGCCAATTTTGAGCAAAAAAATATGAAATGCATGGTAATGAACTTCAGTATTTCCTTGAACATAATTATTTCTGAGACGATATAAAGAAGCTAGTACCAAACTACTTCTTAATGATTGAATTGATGAGTTATAATTTTTTTTAAAGAAAACATTCTTAAATGATTTGCAGTTTTTATACAATAATTCACGAATTTCTGCTGACCGTTAATTCATCTGTATGCACGTTTAATTCATATAATTCAATTTAATTTAATTTAATTTAATTTAATTTAATTTAATTTAATTTAACTTAATTTAATTTAATTTAATTTAATTTAATTTAATTTAATTTAATTTAATTTAATTTAATTCATATGCTCAGTTATGGCTGATATTTTCAGCAAGAGAACGTTATCACAGAAAACTCGAATGTGATGTTTCATTATATATATATATATATATATATATATATATATATATATATATATATATATATATATATATATATATATATATATAATTGCTCTCTCGCTTCCTCACTCTCTATGATAATAATAATAATAATAATAATAATAATAATAATAATAATAATAATAATAATAATAATAATAATAATAATATTTAACTTTAAAGTGGCAAAGCTAAACTGTAAATCATTCATGTGCATCAAATAGGACGTATTTAGCACGCTCACGTACAAGTATATTTCTAATCGAGATTTAGTAGTCATGGTCTTAAAGAAAGCAAAACTACTGTGGCATATTAATAAATTATATTTTATCTCGAGTTTCTCCGGCATATTTAACATCTCCGGCCTCTCAAGACAATGCAATAATTTTATTCCATAACTTGAAGCAGAACAAATGTAAGATTTATGTACGCAAAGAAATAAAGTGAAAAATTCTACTAAAATACACTTTAAATCTTGTTCGAAGTAACATGGTGCTTTGAACATGACCTGCATGTTAGGCAGAACATTAAGAGCATACTCAACATATTTGCATTTCTATTTTTAGCTGACAGACGTCTTCGGAGCAATCCATCCTTTCGGATTCAAGTGAAGACTGGTATCGAAGCTATATCATACTCAATGAAAGGTCCAAATAATTTGTACATGATTCAGTTGGTAAGCTGTAAATTAAAAGCTTAACTGACATTTTTCAATTTCACTTTTAGATGATAGACGTCTCCAAAGCAATCAACACTTCACAAGTGAAGTATTTTGTTTCGGAACTTCTGTTTTCGTACTAGTGATGTTTACTTGCCCTATAACAAATATGTTCTTAGTGCGCTTTATTACTCTGCACAAGATTCGGTTGAAAATAGTATTATCTTATGATAAAGGAAAGCTTTAGTTATTATATGTAGTCGTATAACTTCTCAAGGAGAAGATACTATTGAGGGAAGAAAATATCAGGATTTTATTATAATATGTCTATCGGAAATTTAAAGAAGAAACGTTCATTTTCTTCACAATATAGTTATTTTGCTACGAATGTTTACAGTATTTATGAATCTATCAGCATGGTTGGTACTCTATATATTTAATCCATATAATGTTTCTATGTTGGGTTTTTAAAATTCGAATTGATGCATGTAAATTTGATCCATATATTGTTTCTATGTGATTTTTTTAAAAAATGCAACATAATTAATAAATACTGTATCGGGCTACAACTATCACTAGGACCAGGACTAAATGACGGTTATATGACAGTGGTAGGCTTAGCAACGCATCTAACCACATGCGTACAATTATTCACGGCATGCGGCTAGATTTATATATATGTGTGTATATATGTCGAATTTCAGATCTCTGATTAGTCACATTCTAATCGCACGTTAAAGATATCAGCTGATCACGTGAGCATGTGTGCTAAAAGAAACTTAAACTTTAGTGTATCATCGTGCATAATGACGTCCGTCACTTTTTGCTAATATGGTTTTAATTCTTTAAGAAATATTCTAATGTTTCCGTTGTATTCATTCATGCATACAATGACTTCTTTATGCTTGATAAAAAGACATAATTATGAAAATTATGGGGATTTTTAAAATCTTTTCTTATTGATACAGAGTAGTTTAACTGCATGAGAAGACAATTATTTCATGTATATTTCATTAATGATAGGGTAATTAAATTAATTGTTACAGTTACTAAGTTGACTAAGTATTTCCTTTGATTCAACTTCTTGCTATTACATGCATGCGATTCCATTTATTTGAAACGATAGTCGAAGTTGCCGGTAAACGCGTATGCAATATATGCTAAACAGTGGTGTTTGGCTTTGTATTTGTTGACATGTTGCTAGGGAAATCGATCTGTCACGTGGCCTAACAATTAGTCTAAACACTGACAATAACTAAAGGATATTCTTTTCTTAAACGAAACTCTTTCTTTCTGAGGAGTTGTGTACCATTCTGTGCAACGATAATACAATGACCCCAATATAACATATTGAATCGGTACAGTTGTTCAGTAAACAGTAAAATTATGCCATTTCGTTTTGTTTAGTGGATTCCGCCATTCGGTAGTCTTTGCCTCGTTCTAGTGTTTTAACAGACAAGCCAGGGCAGGCAAATATTGGTCTACATTCATCGATTGCAGCACACAAACACATTATATATCTCGCCATGGAAACGCGTTATTTTTCGGGCACACACTTTCATAAATACAGCTAAATAGTGATACAAGTTAGCCAAGTAACACTGCATAGATTCCAAGTGCAAAAATATTCCAATTCATTGGGGGAAGGTCGCGTGACCAACAAGCTGTTCCAGTTGAACTTGTTCAAAACATTGCTCCACTAAGACGTAACAAATAAATAGCATCCGTTAGATTCACTGGTCGACCATAGGATCAATATGGTCACTAATAGAAGTTGTTGTTTGCGTCATGTTCATTGTTTTTATCCGGCAACTGATATATTGATGGCAGAATGACGAATGTGACCCTTACCCTTTTTACAAAAAGTCATATAAAAAACATTAATTTATTTACCGGTACACACTTTTTAATAATATTGTCTAGGGTTCAACAATGCTGCTTTGTAATCTCTACTTTATGAGTAATTCCCATTGGACGAGTATTTACAAATCGGAATATATACTTTGTAATTAAACCCATTAAAAAGAGAAGAAAATGCTCTTTAACTATATCGTTTGCTTGCTTGTTCAAATTTTAAAATGTTGACAATCATGCGCGTTAGTTAATACAATTTCCAGTTGCTTTAAAGAGGCTATTCTTTCGATTTTCAATGGATTATTAGATTGCCATTAATTTTATTTTGAGTATATGTGATCACATGATGCAGAACATGCAGCACACATAGTAACAGAATATAATACTTCAGAATCAAACCATGAAAAAGATCCAGGGAAATGTATAGAACTCACAAACAGTAACTCAGAAGCTGAAAACGCATTTGGTATCTTTTAGCGAGAGTGTTTCTCGTTCGGACACTTCTGTCATGTCTCATGATGCCTGGAAAATGTACAAGTCAGCATTCACTTAGCGGTATACAACAAGGAAATAATGTGTGGGATAGACAAAGCTAAATTAAATCGCAAATGGAAGCTAATGGGACTGAAAGTAAATCCTGTGAATGCACACAGAGTGATGGATACGGGTACTAGTATTATACTCATAATACGTTTTATGGAGGTTACATTGTATACTGAACTTGTGGAAAGGTCAATTTCTACTCTTTTGGGAACGTATTGCGTCAACACGTAAGGCATTCAAACCAGACCCTGGAGATAGACTATGCGAATTTAGAGAATCTGGTGAAGTTTTGATTGTCCTCATGTAACTGGTTATGTGTCCTTAATCAGGATTAAGCACAGAGGTTTAATGTAGCGTTATTCCCGTGCAGCCAAATATGCAATTAATAGTTGAAAAAGCATTATCATTACTTAATTTACCTCGTTGCATGGTCAACTAAAGCGACATTTAAAAATAATATGCCAAATTTTCCAAGAGGATTATACCCAAACTGTAGGGTTATAATATATTGTACATAGATTGTCACGGAGACGAAACAGTCATTGGGTTATTAAAATAGAATGTATTCATCCCTCACGTCTCATTTACCATGGAAAGTGTTGATAGGTGTGAATTAATGGGGTATCTTTAATTATATGTCAGGTCTCGAGGCCTGCAGTGCTTATGATATACAATAACAGAATCATGTTGATCGATAGCTACATGTGAAACCAGGCATATAATTATAGGAAACATAAGCTCTTTTATTTTTATTTGGTAATTCCAATGAGTATTATCTATTCCTCCTCCACCCCTCACGGCCCCCCCCCCAACCCTGCCAAAAAACAAACAGCTACGATAACCGGGGAGCTGAGTAGGAGACCAGTAGAAACAACAATGCGAATTGCTAATATTTGTACTCATGTTGAAGAGGAAATTGAACGAAAAAACAACATTTTTTTTTCTTTCAAAGAACCATTTACGGCTTGGAACCTTCATTATTCCATGAACGCCTGTCAGTAAATGGTGTTGGATGTGCGCAATTTAATTACTTCATTGATAAACGAAGGTTACATAATGGCAATCTAAAGGTGATTTGTAACAATACATTTTTTAATTGCATTGTTTGTTGGTTGTTGTTGCTCACCAATGGAATTATACTTTTGTTTTAAGGGCATTGTTTTAAGTATTAAATTCCTCCTATTTATCAAATATACTTCCTACATTTACGAGGACACTGGTATCAATTTGTCCTGACTCCAATTCTACTATGTACATCAAAGTTTCACTACATATCTCCAATCATCTTCCCCAAAGTCAAGAGTTTAACTATTTTCATCTAATACCCAGCAATCAGTATATTTTAACAGCACATTCAATTATCATAAGTGCTCAAAACATTCATAATATTCTGAAATCTCCTGAAAAGTCTATGTTTAACAAAAGCTTAATTATCCTAGATCTTGATAAACCAAGTCCATTCCAGTAATAATAATGTGAGCTGATGCTGCACTTTTTAAATTTTCTGGAATTTCTGTGATACTCTCTACTCTCGTAACCGCTAATGAAAATCTTATAATTGTCAGAATCTTACAATGGTAAGATAAATTAAAATCTTTAGCATGACTGGTGTAATAAAAAAGACAAGGCTATACATGTTGCATAATATGACAAGCATGTTATTGAATTAAAATATAAAAATTGAAGTTTTCAGATCAATTTGCTCTCCCTTTTAGATGATATACTTTTGGCTAGAACAAATATCCACTCTCTCTCTCTCTCTCTCTCTCTCTCTCTCTCTCTCTCTCTCTCTCTCTCTCTCTCTCTCTCTCTCTCTGGTAATTTGTACTTCATGATGTTCATTATCACACAACTGCAGTTTTCGTTTTGCTAGGAAATAGTTCTGGTCATATGGCACTGCATCAGAAAGGTAGCATGGGTAAGATTACGTTAATCCATATATTTTTCATCTGCCTCTTCGAACATATGCATATATATCCCATCAAAAATAGTCATTTCAAATCAAGCAAGCCATTATGGGAATTGCAGTGTAAACAGCGTACAATACCTTCGGATCTTAAATGTGGATAGTGTTCAATCGCAATATGTCGATTCTCATTTACTGCGAGAAGGGCCTGCATTGTCATGGTCATCACATGCAACTGTCCACGACATCTTCAAGCGCTACTTATCCTAAGAAACAAAGGTTCTATTAAAGTGCCTATTGTAGATAAGAACATATCTCATAATGTGTTTAGGCATTGTATCTGGCTTCTTGTTTCCAAACACAGACGTCCAAAACGAGATCAAGTGAATATCAAATTATATTTGAGTTCCTGTAAGCTCATTAATTAAAAGTTCGTAGATCTTCAGGTATGTTCAGGGAATCAAAATATGGAGGAAATATCTATACACTCGAAGCTACAAGGCTCAACGGTGCTCATGTATTATACGTTAATTCCGTGTAGTTTTGGCAATGCAACGCTGCTTTTTGACCTTTGATTATTATCTGAAAGACGTATTAACCAAACCGAATCGGGGTTAACTGTTTCGAGGATTTACCGAAAACTCACCACTGTCAGATAAGCAGGTCCAACTTTTGCAGAATTAACATCAACAAACTAGCAACTTAATGAACGAGGTTTTAAATTTCATGAATATGTCCAAAGATTTCTTCAAGGATATAATCTTATGTTGGGGTTTTATCCATTCACATGTTTCTGTAGTGGGTGAAATCTTCTAGGTGAATATCTGACTTGTGATGTCTGTGAGACAATACAGGAATCACCGTCCCTGAAACAAATTGCAGATTAATGAGGGATCTATTTTGCTTTCATTAGAATGAAACAGCTTTTTAGGAAAATATAATGGTCGCACCTGAGTAAATGTGACGTAGATTGTCACTGAACATTTAAAAAATAAATTAACATTATTACTTATTTAATGGTACTGCAAGGAACAGTCATGTTCAGAATTAATACAACGTACCAAGATACTACTACTACTACTACTACTACTACTACTACTACTACTACTAATAATAATAATAATAATAATAACGATATTGCCACTAATACTATTGACACTAATAATAATGTTGCAGTTTACATCATCAATATAATATAATAATAATAATAATAATAACAATAATAATAATAATAACAATACTACTACTACTACTACTACTACTACTACTACTACTAATAATAATAATAATAATAATAATAATAATAATAATAATAATAACGGTATTGCCGCTAATACAATTGACTTTAATAATAATGTTGCAGTTTTCATCATCCATAGAAGAAGAAGAAGAAGAAATAATAACAATATTATTATTATTATTAGTATTATTATTATTATTATTAATTGTAATAATCAAACAAATAACGATTATAGCGAATATTAACTATCACTACTACTAATAGCAATAACAATACTACTACTGCTACAACTACTGCTACTCCAACTACAGCTACTACTACTTCTACTACTACTACTACTACTACTACTACTACTACTAATAATAATAATAATAATAATAATAACGATATTGCCACTAATACTATTGACACTAATAATAATGTTGCAGTTTACATCATCAATATGATATAATAATAATAATAACAATAATACTACTACTACTACTACTACTACTATTACTACTACTACTACTACTACTACTACTACTACTACTAATAATAATAATAATAAGCATAATAATAATAACGGTATTGCCGCTAATACTATTGACACTAATAATAAATGTTGCAGTTTTCATCATCCATATAATAATAATAATAATAATAATAATAATAATAATAATAATAATAAGAAGAAGAAGAAGAAGAAGAAGAAGAAGAAGAAGAAGAAGAAGAAGAAGAAATAATAACAATATTATTATTATTATTATTAGTATTATTATTATTATTATTAATTGTAATAATCAAACAAATAATGATTATAGCAAATATTAACTATCACTACTACTAATAGCAATAACAATACTACTCCAACTACAACTACTACTACTTTTACTACTACTACTACTAACAATAATAATAATAATAATAATAATAATAATAACAATATTGCCACTAATAATATTGACACTAATAATAATGTTGCAGTTTACATCATCCAAATAATAATAATAATAATAATAATAATAATAATAATAATAATAATAATAATAATAATGTTACAGTTTGCATCATTCCTATAGTCTGGAAAGGTTCTACAATAGACCCGAATAATATTTGTCATGATCTTAACGTGTGATTCTTACAGCAATGTAAATTATTTGTATAACACATATTGTGTGAATTATCATTAATTATTTGAAAATCAATATTAGCCAATGAGTGAAATGTAGAAGAAAATCAGTATGTACTGTTTGACTATCGTCTTACTAATAGCATACATATACATACCATGCAATACATATGATTTCAACTCCAACACACTAGTATCATATGCAGGCTTTTTCTATCTATCCCTCGTTGGAATTGAAAGAAGTAATTCAATTTTAAAAAAATGAATCTGAGCATTTGTCTGATATATGATGGTACACAATTATCAGGCACTTCTTTGTTAAGCAACTTGGCTTTCAATTTTATTCAATGTTATAGTGGGTGTTCATCAGCAGCCCCATGTTTTCCTAATATTAAATGGTTGTAGAGCTCTTTATCTGTGAACAATCTGAAAAACTGTTTTAAGGGAATGTTGGCTCTTCGAAATTTCTCAAAAGGTTTGCATCTCTTTCTTCTTCATGTGATGCATTTAGTTTTTCGTTCTTTATTTAATAAACATCTAATGGATCTTACCTGTAAAATCTGATACGCAGATCAGGTTACACAACTACAACATGACCTCTTATCAAAATTAATTTACAAATGGTGAACTGTACACTGAGAGATGGGCTTGAAATCACTTTGCACTGCGCCGTGATTAATATAACCAAACGTAAAACATTTGGAAAGGTTGAATGCTATAAATATAACTTTACAACTACGCACGTCATGGTGGGTGTAGCTTATGGGTTAAGAAATACTGTATTGAGAAATAAACAACAAAACTAGATGTGATTGGTGCATTATGAAAGAGTTGTAGTTTCTAACACAATAAAGAATAGTTGAGACCATTGATAACATGTGTAATTATAATTTATACCAGATAATACTTTGTGTATTTAATACTGTTACGTGCTTAGGCTCAAATAAGCAGCAACACAGAAAGAGTGAAAACTAACAAGCTTGTAAAACTTTAACAATGATTTATTTAGTACAATTATTTTCATAAAATAAATAAACTTACAGTTTTAGAGAATCAAATCCAACATTAATCCAATATAGAATTCACAAAAATAATCCACTAATGGAATTGTAAGAGTCCTGATAAATAAATGTTCTAATAGTTCCAGGTTCGAATCTTGACGATGTAATCCAAAATGGCTGACAATGTCACGTGATGCAATTCTTGTTTAATTTATCATCCACATGAATTATGAGCACATGTTTTCTCCTCCAAATAGATAATAAATCCTCTTCCTTCAATGAATTGACTCAAAGTCCAGAACAAGATAATAAAAAATTAAACTCAAACAGAAAATACACAACTAATATCTTAAAGCCCAAAATTCTACTGATTTGTTCTATCCCAAACAACAGTTCGTATACTTGTTTTTCTTAAGTAAACAAGTGATCACGTGATTTTCTAGAAATTGATAGAGGTTCATGGAAGATCACAGAAAGAGACTGCCTTCAAAAAGTCACGTAATAAAAGAATGATCCAGAAGAAAAACCATCCCCAATAACTAAAAATAAAAGTTATCCTTGAAATTAACCAATAGTATTAAAGACCTGTTTATCAATCTGAAGCAAGGTCAGATAAAGAGGTAACCAAGCCAAGGTCAGCCTGTTTACAACTAGAACCCAGGTCAACCTGAATTTTCCAGAAAAAATCTCCCAATTAATGAATATTAAACCCTAAATGACAAATTTGGATTTAACAATAAAAAATAAATAAATTAAATCCAATAGCCGTAACAATACTTTTTTAAAATTGTGATAAGGTAACTGAAAATGCAGCAATTGTGACTGGATAACTTTTACCCATGTTTAGTTCGAGGAGCGTTATCTCTCTTACATGCAAAGATATGCCTAACTCTGTCCTTGCCGATTTGACACTATACTGTTGTTATATATGTCAGTTTGTAATACCCATGCTGAGGTATAATATACATTATTTTTTTTCTCATTAGAGCATTAGCTCTGAGGTACCATTATGCATATATAAAGAACAACAGTCTCTCAGTGTATCATAGAAATGCACTAAGCCATCATATCCAACTGAATCTCAGTTAATATAGACTTTCGATTCATTCTAAATATGTCTGTTTATTTGTTTGGTTTGAATTTCCTCATATACGGTCAAATTTCTGAGTGATGAAGATATTAGTTACATAATGACCATTCGCTCCATTTAAATCTACACTGTTCTGGGCATCTCATCACAATAATCCGAAATAGCATGGGATCATAAGTTAATGCACTCCACGTGATTGCATTCTAGAGAACTTGAACTATGTGATAACAAACAGCCTCGTCATCTCAAAGAACAAATTTAAATCAATATTTATTTCTCCACTACATACAGAATCCTGAATTTTAAGTTCTCACTTTCTAAATAATTTAGTGTTGCATAATTTAATTACATGCAAGATAATACACGTTTACATCAACGAATATATATATATATATATATATATATATATATATATATATATATATATATATATATATATATATATATATATATATATATATATATATATATATATATATATACATATATATACATATACATATATATATATATATATATATATATATATATATATATATATATATATATATCATGGATAATATAATAGAAGATATAAAAAGTCCACACCTTGCGTATATTATACTGTTATCTCCCTTCCAACATACATGAAATATCACTAAATATAGCTCATATTGTATGTGCTTGTTGTTGCAATTAAATCGCAGATTTGTGAAATATTAAATTAGCCATCAGTAGTGACAAAAATGAAAGTGCAAGTGATTTCATAATTTCTCACACCAAAGTTTAAAAGTTTTTAAATTTGATTCGGCTGTATGTTTGTTTGGTTTGGATATTTTTGTACCTAAATGAAGACCATTCTTTTTAACTTCATGTTTGTGACAAATATAAATTATATGCAGCTATACTATCAAAATTGTTCAATCTTTTTTTTCAGAAGGGAATGCACACTGCTGCACCTGAAGATGTATTTTCCCCGAAATTTCACCCTAAATCTAACACAACGACTTAATAGCTGTGATCAACTACATATGGTGACGGAGTGGCGTATTGCATTAATTTTTGTCACAACACAAATGACGGAAACTTTCTGTTTGTGGTACAAAGAGCGTAGTTATGCTGACCTTTGTCCAAGGATTGAAGGCTAGTGACCTGTTTTAACTGCAGCTATTGTACAACGTTGAAAGGTTATACTTTATACTAAGATGTGCAACGATCTCCGATGTTAATTTCTCAGTTATGAAAACAATATATCAATATTAGATTTTCTCCCTTTTGAAGTTGGAGAGGTACATAATAACCAGTGCGTTTACCTTTCACCTGGTTATTGCATATTGTGATATGACGTAATTGTTTCCATATTACCCATATGAAGTTATGTAGGTGTTTATTTGAAGAAAAAAAACACAGCTGATAGTTAAAATAATTGATTAAGTTCAATAGAAAAGCACGAATATGAAAACATCGGTTGTATCAGTCATGATATATACATACATATTGTTTTTAAAAAAAAACCTAGCTTGGTACCTTATAAAAATGTTTATGATAACCGACGCAAAGTACACTTGTTACGTCTTGTGTCCTGAGCTATATCACTTATTTATACGTGGGCTTCTCGCGAGCTCCAAGAAATAAACTGTTAACCATCGAGGAGTCCCCCCATGTGTCCGAAATAGTAAAGACTCTGTGAGGTTGTTCTTTCGTAAAAAAAAATATTTAAAAATTCACGCACAAAATGTATATCAATACATTTTTTATTCTAGGTTGATTTTATTTAAAACATAGTAATAGTCACGGTGCCTTGGTTTCTTCCCCTCTTTTCCTATGTTTGAGATTAAGGGTTCCGTACTCCCCGCCAGATACAAATGTGTAAGGCTAGTTTGAGTCATAAGGTAACCCTACAGTCCCCTTGTTTTTTCTTCCCTCATGTATCCCATAAGTTTAGAGAATATTTGAGTTTCTCAAACATTTGAGAGGCATTTCCTTCTTGTGTGTTTATCATAAACAAAAATAAAATAACTAATGAAGAAGATCTTTATACCGTTCCGCGTGTATTTGGTGCTGTGTGTGTGTATGTTATTTTAGTATAATAGGATAACGATTAGTGTTTTCGTTTCGTATGTGTGTAGGTTTATTTAGTGTAATAGGATAACGGTTAGTGTTTTTGTTTCGTACGTGTGTAGGTTTATTTAGTATCATAGGTATGTTTCCCATGTCTGCATGTGAGTGTGTAACCCATAATTTTCTTAATATCCCAAGCTCCGCCATAGGTATGTCCACTTCGCGTAGCCCTGTGTTGCATAGACTGGAGTCACTAGCTGGTGCCGACTGCACCCTATAAAATCATTAGAGAAGGTGACTAAAAAAAAACTGTTTTTTTTTTAATTTTGAATCTTTGTGCAGGAAGTATGTTCATTAGGGTGATACAAGGAGTTACCGCACACAACTGTCTATCAAATATTTTGAATATGTGTGCAGGAAGGGGGTCTATGGGAGTGCCACCATGTGTTACAGCACTGGGTGACACCAACCCAGTAACGCCACTGCATAGCTCCACGGTATACGCACCTTGTATTGGTACTTTGAAACTTTGGAACATGTTTAATGTTAATAGACCAAGATAGATTGCAAATTGTATATAAACAAAGAATTTTGTCATGAGAAATGCTACTGATGTTCACATCGTTATAAAGACTTTGTCGTTTTCTAGACTAACTTGTTTATTTGTAAATAGTAGGGTTTTGCTTTTTCCATACCTATAATTTGTCGTTATGAGTAAGACGTGTCGTTTATCTGTTTTTATAATCATGCTGTTTTCCATACACCATACATTAAGTCTGGTATAGGCGTCTTGTGAATTATGTTCTAGTTCAGTTTTGATTTTATCTGTCTGTTAATGGACTTAAGTGAACGAGTAGTCGAAAGTACTTTCCGTTACGTATAACAGCCATCTCGCCTCTATGTATATTTGACTCAGATTCGACTGAGTGTGGGTGTGTGAGAATGCTTGCTAGTAGCTTCGCGAGGCTCAGTGATTTCTTCTGGGATTTTCGCGGGTTCGCCTGTAGCCTATAGTGTACTGAAAACTAGTGTTTGACCCCACAACAACATTTTACTACAACTGACGGTGGAAGATATTGAAGTCCCTAGCTTGAGAGGTAAATCGTCAAATGGCAGAGTTCCAAACAAAACTAAACGTATGCAAAAGTTTGGTTTAAAGTATATATCTCCATTACAATATTCAGCCAATATGAATACCCGCCCCATGAACAAAGAACGATAAAACACAAATGGAAAGAATACAATGCAAATCGTCAATATAACGATCGTACTTGGTGGATGAAAACAAATTAAATTTAGATAAAATGTTACTGGATATTTGGGAATAATTTAAATTTCTTAATGATTTCTATAAGACAATATTTCACTTTTTAAATCTGATTGTACGTTGAGGTACTGTAGTGTAGTGATTAGCCTTATCGACACTAGTAATGTGTCACTGGGCAACATATTTTCCTTAAATTGACTTGGCATGAAAAATAATAGTATGTGTTGATGTGCCACGAAGCATATAAATCAGTCACACCATCAATCTCCTGCCTCATTTAATGGGTGTCAGTGTCAAGGCAACTGCTGAAAAATATGTCGATGATAAGAGAGAATTCAATTTAAAAGGTATTCTATCTTGATCTTAAAAAAGCTACTTCAGCTTGAGGAAAATAATATGTTTAATTTTGTATTGAACATCTCCACGTTTTAAAATTAGAAAGACTTTATAACTAGAATAATAACAGTATTACAAATCAAGGCGAGCAATGGGCCGGTTATATTTGAAATGTTATCTGGTTAGTTTGTAAACAGCTATATAAATGAACAATTAGAATGATTACATGCTTGTCCCAATTCGCAAATGTCATGCACATAATTCATCACATTGATTTATTTTCCACGCTCATGTGTAGCAGCAGAGAGGGTGAACAGACCAAATTTTAGAGGCCTCTTTTTGTCAAACAAAGGCCTCCCCAAAAGCGAAACAAAATAATGTGAGAAAACAGAACTAAGGCCTCTGACCAACCTATACGCAAATTTATTGTCACACCCTCTATGCTGTTACGGTTCTATCCAAAAATTGTATAAAAGTCCGATACGATATCTGATGGTGGATCATGTAAATTTATTGTTATAAATATAAATCCATGTGGGGTTGATTTAGCGTGACTATAGAAATTTCTAAAGGATTATAATCCATGTCACCATTACACCAGGATTGATGAATATTTCTTAGTGTATGCGTATCAATTCCATTTAACACAGAAAGAATATTACAACTGTCTCTAATCACATTTGGACTCTGTGTATACCGTTGGGTTACATACATCGCATCAGTATTTTTATGCCTGCCTCTGTAGAATATTCTAGCAGGATTTGATGGTTTGTCCAGCATCACATCATCATACAATACTAAATTGGCAATACGTCGTTCAAGGTCTTTAACACTGGTGCTTCATCGCTATCAGTGATACAATTAATAATATCATAACCATCTTCATTTAACGATTTCGCGTTTTCATTAAAATCTTTTAACACATGATAGCAACGTTGATCATCTACGGACGGAGTAATCAAATACAACTTATCCCACTTCATCATTCTCATTTTCAGATTAAATAGCAAATGTGTTTCACCACTTCCAGATAGCCCAATGATTATCATTCTGATCGAATTTGGTAGCGCAGCAATACTATATAGTTCATAGGTTCTCGCAATCTTGTCGCTGAATAGCCAGTTACATTTATATTCATATTTTTATAAATAAATTATGGCTCTATATTGTGTAGTAGCACAAACGACTTAACAACAATTACAACAAAACATAACAGATCAGCAGTGCCGGTAAGTGTACACAATGTGGTACAAAGACTATTAGATTTATTTCTGCAAAATAAGGCGATGATATAACAAAAACGAGGAATGGATATTGCAGCAAAATTAACAAAATTACCAGGGACTCCATGGGAAAATACCCAGGAGAAATTTATTTTGTAGGATATAATTACTGCGGCCCTGGAACCAGACCCAGACTTGATATCAGACTTGACAGCGACGACCAACCAAGATCAGGTGAATATCCTATAAATGAAATTGATTGAGCTTGTCATGCTCATGACGTGTCTTATAAAAGTAACAATGTGCAGCATAGACATATTGCAGATGTGAAATTGATTCACGCGTTAAATTCTATTACGAATAAATCTTTCAAACAATCATTAGCTAACTGGTTAGTAAGATCTGCGATGAAGGGTAAACTAATGCTAGGTGCCGGTAATTAATCGGTTTTTAATATTATTATGGAATCTATTTATTACTCCCCAAGAGGATAATGGAGAGGTAAAGCAGCAATTAGTAAACTCGCTGAAGCAGCAAAGGTAACAATCGTTACTGCAGTAGATTGGTTATAAAGACAGGCAATGTGGCAGATTTATCTACCACAGCCTAAACGAATCGAGTATGCTCATTTTGATGTCATCGTTCCAAATGAAGTGCATCAGGCAGATATATTACTCTTACCACATGATAATGTCAATACACGTACATACAAGTACGCGTTAACCATTGTTGATGTTGCGATTAGATCCAAAGAAGCTGAGCCATTATTAACAAAGACTGCGAATGAAGTATCGTCTGCGTTTGAACGAATGTTTGACAATGACCTTTTGCAATTATCAAATCAATTACAAGTTGATTCTGGCAAGTAATTTCAAGGTGCAATGTGATCATTAATGACGCAACACAATATCACCATCAGACGAGGACATACTGCAATACACTTCGATCAGGCAATTTTTGAACGATTTAAGAGAACGCTTGCTGAACGGGTATTTTGATATCAATACGCGAAGGAATTTATTCAAGACAAGAATGAATGGGTTGCAAGATTAGCAAGTGTGATAAATGCATTAAATAATGAAATTACTGGAACAATCAATATGAAAAATAATAACGCGATCACAAAACATATATATCCGCACTAAATGATTTTTCCAAACAAAAACTAATACTTAGTAATGTGACTGTGAGATATTTATACGATTCAGGTGTGCTCGAGGGTGGTAGAAACAAAACTTCTGATCCTATCTTGAGTGTTACCACACAAAATGTCTAACATAACAAGATCCACTGGTAGACCTGCAATCAACAGATTAGATTCAACGGCTCCTCCGCTTGGATTTACACGTGAACAGTTGCAAGTGATATATGAGCATACACAATTACCACCACGATCACTTAACTACCACCTCTACGTTTATTACACTCAAGACAGGTCAGTATCGTATTTTCACGCGTATGACCACGACTGCTATTAATTCTGTCTGTGGTAAATTGGGGTCGATTTTAGTCTTTAGACCAGGACCATATCATTATACAATTGCAACTCGCACTGTGATTTTTCTGCTGTTGTTTCAGCATCATTATAAATTCAGTCTCAATATCAAAATTCTTTATTATTATTATTTTGTCGCTGTTACGGCTATTGGATTTAATTTTATTTATTTTTAATTATTAAATCCAAATTTGTCATTTAGGGTTTATTATTATTTAAATGGGAAGCTTTTCTAGAAAATTCACTTGACCTGGACTTTTCTGGTAAACAGGCTGACCTTGGCTTGGTTACCTCAATATCTGACCTTGCTTTAGACATTGTCAACAAGTCTTCAATTCTATTGGTTGGTTTCGGGGACAGCATTTTATTAGTGGCTGATTTATTCTTCTAGTTCATTCTTGAAGCATGTGACTTGGTGAAGGTAGTTCTTTACATGACCTTCCAGACTCACATGATTCCTCTTGTTTACTTCAGAAAAACAATATATATAGCTGTGTTTTAGAAGCTAACTTTAGTAGTAGAAATATTGGGCTGTAAGTTATTGGTTGTGTATTTATGTTTGAGTGTTAATATTATTTTGGACTTGTGTCAATTCGTTGGAAAAGAAGAATTATTCTATTTATCTGGAAAAGGACATATGTTTCATAATTTCATTTGGATGATTTTAAACAAGAACTGTACCACGTGACATTGTCAGCCATTTTGGATTATTACATCGTCAAGATTCGAACCTGGAACTATTAGAACATTTATTTATCAGGACTTGAAATTCCATTAGTGGATTATTTTGTGAATTCTATATTTGTTGGATTTGATTCTCTAAAACCGTAAGTTTATTTATTTTATGAAAATAATTGTATTTAATAAAATCATTGTTAAAGTTATACAAGCTTGTTAGTTTTCACTCTTTCTGTGTTGCTGCTTATTCGAGCCTAAGCACGCAACAGTCGCCTTGTTTATATTGAGCGAGTTTTTGTCATATTATATCATTGCTGACAATTTCGTTACTGGTGTCCTTAGAATTTAAAATGACTCTCCGAAGTTGATTTATTCTTCTAAGTCGTCACACTGCGAGATAAACTAAATTAGCCCAATCGATGCGATCATCTATGATCCAAACAATTGTATCAGAGATGTTTAAACTCTGAGATGAATGTATCGCATTGCGAATCCTAGCGTCCAGGGAGATTTGTGAGAGTGAAACGCGTCTTCGACTTCAATATCGACGAGAATAATATCTTTAATACGAGCTTCTGTTTTTCTGTTTGCCCAGGAATATAAACTTCACTATTCCGTCGTCGTGTATCATCTGGTCTATAACATAACGGCACTGGCAGCCTTGCTATTGTTTCTTTAAGGTTTTCAAATAATTGTCGGTCAAGAGTGTCTAGGACTATCTTTCTACTTGCCACTATCTAATCGTTTGGTTCCACGCTTCCCAAAAATCATTTATATTTGTATCTGGAATAATGTTACGCGCTATTACGCACTATATTTGATCCAACGGTAATCTGACTAATTGCTTGAACTCGCTTAATTTAGTTGGATATACTGAGGAGATTCGCCATCGATGTAATTAACAATTGTTTCAAACCGTGTTCCATCAGACAAGTAAGCATTTTTACGACCGACCAATACAATTTTCGCTCTTGCATCCGCGATTATAAAATCGTATTCAGCGTCATCTAGAAATAATCGTGCATAATGTCGTTTGTGATAATATGTCCCGCCTTGAGTACATTTACCAATTATGCTTTTACCGAGATCTTTAGCGTTTTTATCATTGATTTCGCATCTACATTCTTAGATCCCTTTGGAATGTATAACAATATCGTCATCGGTGAGATCAGGACAATAATTGTAAATAATTTTATCGAGACTATCATCATCAGGTTGTGGTAACCAAACCTCAGTTTGCGCTCGATATGATATAATTTCCTCACGGATAATCAGTGAAATCAGTATTTTACAATCAATCATATATTGTAATAAAACAATTAGTGCCCAGTATTTTTCAGATAAATGTCTACGAAACCAAGCATAACAAATCGGATAGAGTCCTTTAGCGAATTCAAATGATATTACACGAGCGAATCCGCTTAGATCCAAGTCTGGTAGTTGTGTATTAATCGCAACTCGTTTAATCTCGTGTGTCCAAATCGTTTAAAATACCCAGAGCACTCTCTATACCCGAGGAAGCTTCCTGGATAACACGCAACCATATCAGCCAAAATTACACTTTTTAGAATCATATCTGGTATTCCACACTCCGCCATGTCTGTATTCGACTCAGCTACCTTGAACATCTGAAAAATTAAAATCGTGTTGGCTTCAACATATTTCTCTCTTTTGCGAAATGAGCTGCAACTGATGGGACTATAAAACAGTTTGTTAGTAACTGGTCGGTATTATCCCTTGAATATTTTCAGCGAGTTTTCTCATCGCACCGTTAAGAGATTCTGCACGATATATTTCACCGTTAGTTCTTACAAATTGATCAAATTTACATTCTTCGTCTTCTAGACTCTGAAATAACCATACTGACACAAGATCGTTTTTTGTTAACTCGTAAATAAAATCAAACATGTTTCTGCCATCAGTGAACTCTGGCGGGTAATATCTCACAATTAGATTTCGTGGAAATATTATTACTGCGTTAGTTCACGCGTGCGCATTACGATCAATAAATTTATTGGCAATCCTCTTGATTTATATTTCGATTCGTATCATACTTCCCCAGTTATCGTTGCTACGGTTATTGGGAATTGTAATGTTTTTCTAGCTCAACCACAACTTTCATCGTAGCACAAGTATCTTCGACTGACTCAGCCCATTTGTTTGTTTTTTGGGGTTTTTTTGCGTCTTAAATCTGTTAGACCGTTCCCAAGCATTGCATTGGTAAAATGTTCCGTTACTCGCTCGGCAACACAATTTGTTTTGATAGTTCTAACGGTTTCAGATTTTCAATACTTGGATTTTCATTTATTAGTTAGATTCCATAAATAACCGCGGTCACAGGATACGCTCGTTTGTAATACGGTTTGTTGATTCCGGTCAATATTCCTGGTAAGGAGCGCTGACTCACAATGACAGTTTTATTATTAGCGAGGACAGGGTCGTATTTACCACGAATAATCCAATTTCCTGTTTCTGCTAGTATAATAAATTTCACTCTGACAAAATAATGTTAATGTTTGAGATGTGCGATTATACTCGCTGCTCGTTTGTCGTTCATGGTAGCATCAGCACCACCAGTGATTCAAAATGTTGACCAGGAGTGAGATGCGCCATCCTTCTTAAATTTGTTCTTAGCATCATAAATTTTATTATAACATTTTTGTTCTCCGCTAGACCCTTCATTGGTGCCTGTACGGAGATTCTAACGAGAATAAATCTAGAGATTTCCAGGTATTTAAAGTATTTAAATAAAAGATATTTTATAGAATAAATCACTGACAATAATTGATGATAGGATTCGTAACCCCTTGTAGCAAATGCTGTAGAAACCAATTCTGCGGATATCATTCAAAACATGAGGAGCTTAAGTCTGAAATCTTGTATAAGATGCCGTGTTGAAGTACGAGGTAAAAAGCAGCTGGGTCTCATTGTGGCGGTAAGCGATACAAAGATCTGATAAAATGAATAAAGACCCAAACAGCGTCAATGATGAAGTTATAAGAACCCCAGAGGATTAAATTACTAGATTCAAGACAAATAATAATTAAAACAAATAATGATTTAAATAAATAGAAAATATATTATATAAATGAATCAAGAATTTAAACCGCACCCCACGATCAAGAAGTATGAAGCGTCTCGTGATGTAGTAGTCAGACACTGCCAGTTAAAAAGGCCAGTGGGCGCATCCAATAATCATGGTTATTTAATGTATGGTTTTGGAAAAAAAATATTTATGTCATAGATTCGTATATGAAGTTTTTAACGGAGAACTCCTCGTGGCGTAATAATTGACCAAATTGAAGGAGATTTTAAAAAATAATCATTTTTATCGAGTTATCGCACAAAGGCAGAATTGGGGGTGGGGTGACAGTAAAATTATTTTTTGGGGAAAAGACCTGTAAAATCAGTTTATATATATCATTTATATAATATTGCGACAGGTGAAAACTAATATTTTAGGAGGTGAATAAAGCCGGAAAAGATTTTGATATGTACCAACATGGGGTACAACATGTTGTGGATAAAATATAGAATTTAGAAACTAGTTCTAAGAATAGAAGAAAGTTCTAAGTAACGAAAACGAAAGTAGAACCGCAAAGAAATATTTATTCTGAATATTTTTTTACTAATAAAATCATGCACGATAATTTCATCAGCACGGATTTATTATTAAAAATATTAAAAATCGTCCAATTTCGTAAGTTTGATAGGGTAATTACTACCAAAAAAATGAAAATCGTCCGATTTCGTAAATTTTATAGGGTAACTATCCTGCAAAACCAACCACAACGACCGATTTCGTAACTTTGATAGTATATTTACTAGTGAAAATCACGAAACTCATCAACCGATGATTTCACCAAAAACTACAATTATACTTCTGAAATATTTTATCATGATATATTCTTTTGCACCTTGATTTCATCAAGGATATAAAATTCTAATACCGCGTTGATAAAATCATCGTGCACGATCAGATTGGCATTCAAGATATTACAGAGAGACTTATTTGTAAAAATAACCAGATTGGCTAGTGAGTTTAAAATGTATTCTCGTTAATAAATTATTATGACATTGCAAATAGAAATGAATCACTGGTTCATGTACTATTTAAAATCCAGGTGGATCTTGCGGTGTAAATGATAATAAAATGTATCCCTGCTGGGCCTGATTTGATTTTACGATATCTGTTTAAATTTCAGATGATATATGTCTCCCACCCCCGTCTTGGTCATTATTATGCTTGAGGAAGCCCCCCCCCCCCTCGATGCACCGAGTATTTTAGGAAAGTTTTCATTGATAACATCGCTTAGTGATTTCTTTAGTTCATCGGTTTTCAGTGTTGGTGTTACAATTGTCGGTAATTGTTGCTCGGTTATTTTAAAATAATCGAGAAATACATAATACAATAGGTCTCTATTTCCATCTTCCTTATAACGCTTTTATGGATTACGAAGTGACGAATTTCTCGATTAATATACTTGATATCGTCCACAATTTGATCTAAATGGTGAAATGTTTCGATAATCTGTTGTTTTGGGTCATCAGAATAATACTGTGTAATACTAGCGATTAAATTCTATAATTTATCAAATATGTGTCTGGGCTCAGGAGTAATTGTGTCTGAAAGTAATTTAAAATACTCCTCTCGGAGAACCAGTCTATTCTGTGTGTCGTACTCGAGTGATTTATTTTTTTTTAAAAATCTTAACAAATTACCATCGTCAATTAAAAAATAATCATGAGAAAGTCATGAGAAAGTCTTTTTCTGTACTCTGGTTGTGGTATAAATTTTTAACATCTGTGGTGACATCGTTTAGGTTTGGTTCTCGCGGTCTTTGATAAACAGGTGGTGGAATTTCAGGCCATCCTAGCACTGTTCTTAGCGATGACTGATAAATATCTACAACATAGCTGGGTGAGTTTATCTAGATGGCGCTGATAATGTCGGTTCTTTGAATATTGTAGCTATATTTGATTCTTTTCCCATAATGGATTTTATTCTACGTTGAAATCAAAATTTGGCAGCGGTGTTAGTAAACCGTCCCTAGCAACCTTAGACCTTTTTCGCGGTACCATGAATAATACGGAGCCCCTGGTAACCTTAGACCCCTTCCCTTTTTTCTATCCTTTCCCCGTTGCGGGGGTGATCGAGGCAATCAACGCTGGTATAGCCGCGAGAAGTGGAAATATGCCACCATATTTAATTATGTCTTTGATCGCGCCTGCGGAGAGAGCAACCTAAACACCTTTTTTTATCTTTGTTTGCATCACTGAAATGCTTAATCTGACGCTCTGTCAGTGTTAGTTTATTCGGACCATTATTGATCTGATCGTGTTGTAGGGATATTGTAGTTCCACATGTTTTAGCTCAATCCGACTGCCACTTTTAATATGATTAGGACTCAGAGTAACACTAACGTTACTATACGACATTTATAATAATACGACGGATCTGATTGTATTGCATATTTTCTACTGGTGCATCAATGACTCTCATTCGTCCACCAACACCCTCGAGTAGCATTGCTTTGTTGTTGAATCTGACAGCTATTGCTTAATTAGGGATAAGTGGAAATGGATCTACCGGAAGAGTTATACGAGCTCGGAAGTGTATGTCAACGACACTCTGCCTGGCTAAATCGAGATGTTTCAACGAAAAGTAATGAATTGGACATAGGTTTCTAAAATCTAATTGCGATATTTGCAGACCAGTATCTACATTCAGATCACGTACCATAAATGTCAGCAAACGATGATATGCGCGTGCTATTTGGTTTTGTTCGTAATTAAGTAAAATATCCTCAGAAGGTTCTTGTTGGCCGTTCATTCTTAATGAGACTTCATAAACATCCAGTCGATCAAATATCATATGACTCCGAATTTGATAACCTAATCGCGTAATATCCTGTCGGAGAGAATATTATTAGGACAGGCAACGAGACCACCTCCTCGAGTTCCATTCGGAGACATGCCATCCTCCTTTACGACAGGCGCATCATGAGATTCTTCTCTAGATTGTTTTATCGCAATGGCTATATTTTGTTAGAAATTTAGATACCCTGGATCTTTTAGATCAACATCCAAATTCAGGGAAGCAAACTATAACGAAGGAAGCCTTACGGGTCGTAGTAGCAATTTGGAGGGCTTAGGATGAGGTTCGGGTTGAGATCTTTTTTGTTGCGGTGATAACGAATATTCTCCATATCGCAGTGAAGGAGTTTGAGAACCGTAGATATTATATATATATATATATATATATATATATATATATATATATATATATATATATATATATATATATATACATACATATATATATATATATAATGGATAATTATTTGAAATTCGATCTTTGTTAAATTGTATGCGATATTTTCCATTATACCATTTTTCTGTACCCATATTTATATATTCGGGTTTTAAATAATTTTCTTTGGGATTAAAACCCATAAACGCAAACACAGCTAGATCTTTTAACGTTTAAATTTAATCGCCGTATCAATACATTTTTCAGATAATGCAACTTCTCCCGTTTTTTCTATAGGTGTTCTTTTCTTAGTAGGGTCAGGAGCGGCTGCTTGCAGTTGTAGTTGTCCGGCAGCTATATCAGTTCGAAGATCTAATAAAATCTAATATATCCACTATTATCGGTAAGATAAATGAAGAAAGACACAAAATTGCAAAACAGTCCACGATTCAATATTGATCCGGAATCAATGAACTCTTCACTAAACATTTACAACAACGATTGAATGTTGTTAAATCTTGATGACAATCTTTACGGATATATATATATATATATATATATATATATATATATATATATATATATATATATATATATATATATATATATATATAGGCAGAATAATATAACGTCACACCTCTGCTTTTCAAATGCATTTGACAAACAATGTTGGCGCTATTCATCTCGTCGCGCTGGCATATGACAAAAATTGTTTTTCAATCACTGGACTTGAAAAACACAATAACGTTATTTTTCTCACAATCACCGTTCATGCAAAGATTTTTAAGCTTGAAAAATATAAATGTACTATTCACAGGCAGAATGCACAATTAAAATAATGCCTTCTACATGTACTTGATATCGATTCATAGAGGAATTGCTTTTCTGAACATAAAAGTATAAGTCTCAATTTTACTCTGTAATTTAGGTCTCATATATCCAACGAACCTATTTTTTATCATAAAAGTTATTATTTAAACATGATGAAGAATGTAATATGCTAATGTGTTAATAAAGCTATTGTTTTGTCGTATAATCGAATATGTTCTCTCCGAAATAACAAGGTGAGGATTCTCAGCCACTTTTTAAGTACAATGACAGTTAAGATTTCATCGGATTATATTCAATTTATTATTGCTTATATCTGTCGAGATAGTGTTTACCATTGTCGAAAAAATCTAAATGGACAGTAAGTAAAATCGCTATTCGAAATGTAACAGGATCGTTAAATTTCAACAATCTACTTTGAGCCGAAACAAAAGAATTATACTCTTTAGTTTAATATCCGACGCTTGGAAAAAAGGAATGGAAAAACTGAGAGAGAGAGAGAGAGAGAGAGAGAGAGAGAGAGAGAGAGAGAGATGTACAAGTTTGCTTTATTATGACCCTTTCTTTAATTAATTTCTCTCCTGCATTTAATTTGCTAGAATTTATTACCCATGGAACAGCGGTCGGTGATGTGAAAAAGTCTTCGGACATTCGTGTAATTAGTATTGAAAAGAGAGTACCTATAAGAATTGTGAGGATTTATAATAAAAATAAAAATTATTATTTTTTACCACCGAATTAATACAAGTTAACTGAATTTGTTTAACCTTGCTCAGATATAACTGTAACTCTAGGCCAAATGATTGTGAAATTTGCCTATAGATGTCGTGCTACTAATGTATGAATGTAATCATACGTTGCACTTGACGCACTTAACTTGCTCAGAATGCTGTAAAGATGGCAATAATTTCACTGTATTAGGGACTTATTATATTCGTCGTTTACGAGGCGCGACAAATCGAAATGTTTGATGTTCCAATAACAGCCGACAATTTCGGTTGAAAAAACGACACAATGGTTAGAAAAGGTGCGACTGCTAAAGGTATTTGTTTATAATTACCGTAATTAAAACTTTCAGAAAATATACACACGAGTCTTCATTTTAACTTGAGAAAGGGAAAATAGTACGAACACGTAACATAATTGCACATCTATGGTCATAATTTTGAGGAGGAGTAAAGATGCCTTGTACACAGGAAGCGCATCGAAAAGTGGAATGTAACAGCCAGTTTTGTCCATAAATCCCCTGAATTTCTGTATTATGCCAGTTAATGGATTATTGAAATACACGTTTAAGATAACTAAGTGAATTATTCCTGGTTATCACAGGTCAGTTCGCTACATATATGATGAATGGAATAGAAATAAATTCATTCAATTTTAGCATAATTGTTTTCGTCAATCTTTGTCTCTCATGGCATGTAGATTTTACATCTTTCTCAATCAAATATTGGTATAGGAAGATAAAATAGCATATGTAGAAATGCTGGGTACGAAACATCTCTGCAGCAAAATGATGCATGCACCTTACTTGAACATCACCAGCCGAGTTTCAGCCAACATATTATCGTTTGATTATATTCTTACGTGCATCGTAAAAACGGATTTGAGTAATTTATAAATCAAGACCTCCGAGTCGTTGTATCATTTCTATAACATAACGACAATTAAATTATGAAATACCTTGTTCTCTAACACGGAAAAAGCAATATACTTGTACCGTCCGTCAAATTCAGGGGATTTATTTCCGAGGGGTGTATGGTATTTAAAATTTGAAAGGGTTAGTTTGTTTGGCTCTATTCAGAACAGATACGAGGTAAATAATGTGTCTTAATGTAATGTACTCTGTTCTCATAATTAACGTTGAGAGCATTACAACGGAAGAGTACATATATGAAATATAAAAATAACAACTATAGCATTAACTATAATAATAAAATTAGAAATTAAAATAATAATGATAATAATAATAATATTATTATTAGTATTATTACTAATTTTTTATTATTATTATTATTATTATTATTATTATTAATTTTATTATTAATATTATTATTATTATTATTATTATTAATTTTATTGTGATTATTATTATTATTATTATTATTATTATTATTATTATTATTATTATTATTTCATTAACAGGGAAAACAATGAATATAGACAGGAACAGTCAGTCTCATTCCCATAACAACATTATCTAACAACTATTAATTTATAATCCGTCCTGGACAACACACAAACGTTATCACTTAATTTAGATAAAGATCAAAATAATAATAATAATAATATTTACGGAACGCAGGATCATGTGTTTGTCTGAAAACGTTATTGCTGATGGCACAATGCCTACCTCACTCAGCTTATACAGCTATGGGTATTGCGTCAAATTCTGAAAACAAATTGTTGCAGTCGAGATGAACATTAACAATATCGCACTATATTCCATAAAGTAGAATAATTCCGAGGTAAGAAGACATCTCAGACAAAGGCAACGTACCTGATAATACAATCCTCTATCGAACTCCAGTGCTCCATAAAATGTTAGTACATGTATTGGTGTGCTTAGCAAAATCCCAAATATGTGAACAAGAGCCTTTCGACATGAATGATTCATAATTCTCCATACTAAAATCAGACTGGGATTAATTTGACCCAGCAAATGTATTGTTTTAAATGCATGATCGTAGCATTGAGATCGTAGATGTAAAACGTTTGGGATAGGTTTGTCTTGATCCAGTTGCTTTTTTTTGAGACAATTTGTTTTGACGCAAGACCCATGACTGTATGAGCTTGTTTTTTGTGCCCATCAAGGGTATTCGTTTCTCATAATAAATGACATAGCTGGATTAAAGCTTATGGTTAATCCACTTGTAACTGGTATGATTTATTTTAATCGAAACGTTGAACGTTTTGAAAATGACATCCCTGATTTATTAAATGTTTGTGTAGTTACTAGAGGTATGGCAAAAGGAGAATTAGAGAACAAGGTTGAATGATTTCTTTACCTGATACATGTATTGGTCGTCCTTGATGAAGTCACTTTTGTCTCTCCTATTGATCCAGAAGAGGTATTGATCTCAGTGATCCTCTTTTTCCTACCCATTTTTTTTAGTCTAATCAGGATGACATGAGCTTATCAATCATTATCGAACATGAACAAAGTTCTGAGATATC
The DNA here is from genome assembly GCA_030141615.1 of Unio pictorum. Taxonomy (NCBI): domain Eukaryota; kingdom Metazoa; phylum Mollusca; class Bivalvia; order Unionida; family Unionidae; genus Unio; species Unio pictorum. Next base: position 22,315,669 of record JARLTB010000220.1, on the reverse strand, counting down.
TTTTTGCTTCAAAGTGTTATTGGCGAAAGGGAAGCTGCGTAAGTACATATGTGTTATTTTTTGAAAAATGGTGTTAAGGTGAAAATATATAGGCCATCTGAAACATCTCCAGTAAGAACTGTGATAACGGTTTTTTATGTCTGGAATTTTTGAACGATGTATGCATGATATAGGCATCCAACAGTTTAAATATTCTGCTTTTAACTCTGAAAGTCACGGAGATTAAAAACTTAGAATATTATTATTTATAATTTATTGCCGAAGGAAAATATGTCGATGAGGGGTGATATTATTCTGGCTGTCCTGCCCATACCGCAAAATTCTCTTCATGCTAAGCTATTTGATCATTATATAGCAGACGAGAACCTATATATACGTTAAAGGAATATTTGGCTGTGATATCCTTATTAATCATTCATTACATTTAATTATACTTTCCAACACAGTGAATATGCAATGGATTGAATATTATTTTACTATAGTGACTTTTTTATAACCAATCTTCATAATTCAGAAATATTAAACAATCTTGACAACTAGAAATATGATATAATATTATATCACTTTTGCATGCTGACATTTATATACCAAAAATAAAATCGATCACGACGTCGAGATTGTAGTTTTTAAACCTGTGAAACAACATCTTAGAGGATGAATCCTCGCAGAAATTCAATATTTGTTAGGGAATTTAACTGACGGAACAACAAAACGAATTACGGCATCTGCCCTTGTGTGCAAAATAACTTTGTCCATATTACTTCCTTTTGATACTAGGAATGGTGAGTATGTGACTGTCGGCAGAGCAGAGTAAGTATCTTGTTGAAATATACATGGGTTACGCCAGATAGGTACGTTGCACTGGCGTCCGTCTGTCAAACTTAGCACAGGGAAAATATTTTGTGTTTGATTCTGGATCGAATGGATATATAGCGCTAGGGTACAGGGCAGACGAGAGGTGTGCTTTGATCGTAGCACTGTGAGGATGATCCAAGCAGCTGTATTTGAAATTGTTTGAAGTTTCAGGAGTAGATATCGAAGCAGCCTCAAAAATACTAATGAAAACGCAAATGTTTTAGTGACATCAACTGAAGTATATTTGCGAATGGAGCTGATGTGTCTCAGCCTTGCATATGTTCATGATAATGTGAGATTACTGTCCAGAGTAGCACACAGGTTTCGTACTGACTGTGTGAATTGAATGTCGGTGTTGCTGATATTTGTTGTTTGAGGTACAGAATGTGAGTGAGAAATCTTTTTTATTTTGATCAGAATAGGCTCAGTTTTATCATCATTCATCTGCAGCTTGTTACATGTCATCCATGATTTAACATCAGAAATGGAACTCTCTACTCCTTGGATGGTAGCATCCACTTCAGTTTGATGGCTAGATTTGTATATTAGGGTGTCATCAGCATTAAATTGGTGAGACACTGGATGATCGTATATGACAGTTGAGAACGGCTGAGTGTATAGAATGAAGGGAACAGATCCAAGAACAGGAACACCACAATATAGATCAACTGGGCTGGAGTGTTTTCCACTTGCAGATGCAATGTCTGTCTTGTTGCCGAAGTAGCCGAAGTAGAACTTGAACGAGAAGAAAAAGACGGTATTTTGAATGCCAAACACATACCGGAAACGGTGACGTAATATATCATGGTATATTGTAATGCTGCAGACAAATCAAGGAGGGCAAGAACTGTACTCATTTTGCTATCCAAAGCAGCGAGAATGTCGTTAACTACGTTCAGAAGAGTAATATCAGTACATTGCTAAAAAGACTGTTTGAATTCGGATGAGATACACTTGGGTTAGAACTACTCTTCCAAATATTTTATATGAACGGGAGACTAAATCCTGGGCAGTAGCTCTTTAAATAGTTATTGTCGAGTGTTCGTTCCTTCAGCAGAAGCTTTACAATGGCAGTTTTGAAAAATGATTGAATTACCCATATGAAAGAGAGTTATTAATAACATCAGGTAGTTAAGCCAATGTTGGATCTAAGCACTCAAGAAACTGATGATGATAATGGAATTGGATCTAGTTATGATTCTAATGACTTTGGTGCATTCTTCAAAGTCCGTACTAAATCCATATAAACAGGTAACGGTTGTCTCTGCAATTTTGCATAGAAACTCTATGCTGACGACTAGTCAATTGAAATTGTGTTGTCAAGCTTATCTCTTATGATTTGTACCTTGTCACGGAAGACATTTACAAACAGGTTAGGAAGGTCCATTGGAGATGAAGTAGTGTACATGTGTTTCTTGACATTAGTTTGTTATTAATCTCGAAAAGCACTTTTACAGAGCATGGCTATATTACCTCGGACCGAAATGGCTGGACCTCAATTAAATAATAAGTATGTAGAGAGAGAGAGAGAGAGAGAGAGAGAGAGAGAGAGTTTTAAATTCGAATCAAACCAGCGACAGAGTCACAGAGAGAGTTTATAGTTGCATTTTAAATTAGAACCCAACCAGAGACAGTCACAGAGAGAGAGAGAGAGAGAGAGAGAGAGAGAGAGAGAGAGAGAGAGAGAGAATTTCCTTTTATTGTTACTAAAGCGACAAAATCACTTAGATCAACTGTAAATATATAAACATTTATTTTCCTTTTGTTCGTTCATCAGTTCACTTAATTTATACTCCATATTAATTTCAATGATCCGGTAGGTTAATGGCTTAGCGTCCATGTGCATGGCGTAGCTAACCATGTGTTTGTATCGCTCTACTTTATTATTAAAACCATTTTCATGTTTAAAACATAGGTGTGTATTATATTGATTCAAATACTGAAAACAATAGAAACTCTAAAAAGGAAATAATTAACTTTTCAATATGAAAAGGTGATTGTAAATAGCCACAAAAGGCATAGACCTAAATTTCATAAAGGAATCCCTAGGGGATGTGCGGCGTTAATTCACTAGGTCAAGATACATGGGCCGGTTGTAAATCTTACCTCCTTTCAAAAGGGCAAATATATATTTGTGCGTGATACAAATAAGACAAATGCAAGTATGTACGCTGTATTAATGATATACCACTCGTTGTAAACGTCTTTCCCTATAAACAAAAAATGTATACATTTCGTGGTTCATCATTAATTCAGCGTACATACTACACTACACTACACTAAACTACACACACACACACACACACACACACATATATATATATATATATATATATATATATATATATATATATATATATATATATATATATATATATATATAATGATTGTGGTGCATATCTACAATATGTATTTCTATTCTCAGTAAGCTAATGGTAAAGTATGCCCTTAATTATTTGTAAACATTCAACCCATCTCTTCTAACATCGCAGTACCAATTAGGTATTCTTTTATTTATTTTTAAGTACCAGAAATGAAGGGTGGATGGGCGTAGATGTACCATGAGATACAAACATAAAACATCCCTAACTAGAAAAGACGAATGAAAACAAGCTGCCAAGTTATATATCTAAATGTCCTTATTTAATGCTCCTAGTCCAGCATGAGTGTACGATTGTATGAGCTATAAGTACATATTCTTTCAAGATTTTGTATTTGTGAAACGTAACGATATGATTGTTAGATTGTGTTCTGTATTTGTTTCTTTTAATACCAATTTTCTGTAAAGGAGATCAAATTCAAAATAACGCTATAAAAACTATATTATTTTTTACCCATTTCATTCTCACAAATATTTGACAAATTTAGAACTTTCGAAATACTTTTTTTTCCACACAATACTTTTTTTTTCCTCTGAATAATTTTCAGATTGAGCGGAAAAGATAATAATTAAAGGAGGGAAATGATATAGTTTTTCAATACATAAACAAAGTTTTATTTTTTAATGAATACTTTTCATTCATTATTTAAATCCTAAGCAGTTAAATAGGTGTTTAGTTAAATAATATTTTGTTCTGTACACATCAGTATTAAAAAATCAAGAGTACAATAAAATATGCGTGTTTTTTATGTCGAAGAAGCTGGAATATTGCACGGGAAATTACATGAAATGAAGCAAATAGTAAAGAAAAAAGTGGAGCCATAAGTACTTGGTTGCTAAAATCGATCTGGTATGCATGCACACAACATAGAGTTAAAGACAAAATTAGAAACAATTGTTGATAAGGTATGCAGAATATTCTGAATTTCATACAATGTTCTGCACTTTGAATGAATGAATGAATGAATATAAATGAATGAATATGAACGAACGAATGAACGAACGAACAAATTAAATGAAATGAATTTTCATTTTAGTTGCGGTGTTTTTGATTCACATTTATGATAAATATGTATTAAAATCAACAAGTTGTTACAGTTGCATCTAAGGTGAATAAATATTGTTAGTTATTCGAAGGAAGGGTTAGAGTTTTTGAAAAGGGACTAATTGCTTCAAAGTACAAGACAGTATACTCCTTCAGAAGCAAACTCTTCTTTAACAGAGCGAGAATGATAACTATTCTACTCCAACATTTGGTGACGAAGAACGTTTGTGCATACAATTTCTTTGGGTTTGATTGGTAAGTTTCTAAATTAAATAGCCAAGATCGTTGTAGAGTTAAGGAAGCTTCCGCATAAAATGAAATTATAAAAATCTCAAACCAGAAACAGGAAACATAAATATAATATTTTTTCTTCTAGTATATTAGGTTAACTATACTATAACAAGAACATGTGCTAATTGGATTGGAAACAAGAACTGTTCTAATGAAATCATATGTCTTGATATGGAACTAACCTGGTCTTCATCCAACTTTACACTTCTTGGCGTCGAGTTTTCTCTAGACCTACAGCCAAATGGTGAATACAATGATAGGAATGAACTACTGAAGGCGAGAAGGAAATAAAGCAAGATGGAGTGAAATACATCCTTCCTAAGTATCTAAAGAAATTGCCGAAAATCCGCTTGATATACCCATATTCGGACATCCTTGTTCAAATACATTAGCTAAAATTGAAACAGAAGTAAATCGTACCTTACGTTTGTGTGGTGTTGAGTAATGGAGAGAATTAATTGTTATATATAGACGGAATTAAATATGATACATCATTATTCATTTGTGAAATAGATTAAAATAAAATGGCTTAAACGATTACTGGAAAACAAGGAGGGAGCGTGACATAAACTAGTCCATAAAAATATAATCATAACTAATGTATTTTGAATTTAAGTACGAGAAATTTCAAATAATCTTGTAAGCTAATTAAAATTGATCTAAATAGATGCAATTTGGCAGTATTGAATTTGATAAAAGATCCGCACAATCCAAATGAGTATTTATCCCCGAGTTTTTAAATTTTGTTCCACCTATAAGGTTCCGACAAATCCTGTATAGAACTGAAATTTGTAACGATTGACTTAATGATCGTGGTAATTTAATACATTCTGAAATGACAGAACAAACACCTGGATGCGAGAATGTGTTAAAACACATTTCATTAATATCCTAAATTCAAACTGCTTATTAAGATACAATCAAAAACCATTTGGTTCACAACATGTTTTTAAGCGGCAGGATAAAATAATGAACTTGCAAAATCAAACGTCACTGACATATGTTTACAAAGATGTATAAAAATAACAAGTACAGAGGCAATACACTGTTAAGCAAGAAACGTGGAAGCAGTTAGTAAATAGAAATATAACTAGTGAAGAGTGGTCAAAGAATTATAGCCGGGCGAAACTTTGTGATAAGTATACAAAGTTGATCTCTTTTAACTTTAAATTAATTCATAGAATAATTGAAACTAATAACGTTTTGAAAAACATGAACATATTAGATGACGACAAATGCACTTTCTAGAAGATCGAAACGAAAGTACTGAACATAAATTCTACTACAGGAATATTACTTTCACTTTTTGGCACTCTGTTACTAAATATTTGCACATTGTTGTCAAAATATTGCCCATTTGTCCAATACAAGAAATATTTTAGGAAGTGAGCACTTGGATATTTGTGTAAGTTCTTGTTTATTTTGATAAATAATCAAAGCGCATAAGAACATTGAAACAAATTCTTCAGAAAAGGGCCCTAACCATGAACTTGTATTGTGTGCAATGCGGAAAAGTAGAACTAATAATATAGTATTGTGAAGTAAATTACTAATGCACTGTTATCAGCCTACGTAAAATGTGTCAAATGAGATTAAAAGCAATATACATGTGTGTACGCGTGTAACAGTTGGCCAGTTCAAATATCTTGGTTCCATAATCACAGAAGAGGGATCAGGATCAGAAATCTTGTCACAGCACAGAGAACGGCAGCAAAATCTTGTCACAGCACAGAGAACGGCAGCAAAATCTTGTCACAGCACAGAGAACGGCAGCAAAATCTTGTCACAGCACAGAGAACGGCAGCAAAATCTTGTCACAACACAGAGAACGGCAGCAAAATCTTGTCACAGCACAGAGAACGGCAGCAAAATCTTGTCACGAGCAGCACAGAGAACGGCAGCAAAATCTTGTCACGAACAACACAGACAATGGCAGCAATGTCAAAGCTACGATCCATCTGAAGAGACAATGATATCTGTCTGAAAACTAAATCAGACTATTAAGAGCCCTATTAAGAGCTACAGAACCATCCTAGGCATCTCTTACATGGACCACATCACAAATGAAGAAGTGCCTAACACCATCCTTCACAAAGCAGGCCATTATGAAGACCTCATCATTACTGTCAAAACGAGAAAGCTGAAATGGTATTACCATTTCACTAGAACCAACAGTCTATCAAAAACAGTACTGGAAAGTAGTGTCCAAGGTAGTAGAAGGAGAGGTAGACAGAGCAAATGTGGAGTGACAAAAATAACAGAATGGACCAGAAAAAGTTATGCGGAGACACAGTCATTGGCACTTGATCGAGACAAGTAGAAGGAACTGGTCAGATGTTCAGCAGCACAGTGCCTCAACGACCACACTAGGTCAAGAGACTGATGATGATGATGATGATGATGATGATGATGATGATGATGATAATGATGATGATGAGGATGATGAAAGAATAGAGACAAAATATACCATATTAGCCTTTCTTTATTCCAGGATGAAACAATATTTTAAAATAAGGATATAATGGTTTAAAAATCGAATTCGTTTTCCACATTGACGATGGCATTTACGAATTTTCACGATGCAGGGGGACTTACCAAAAGGGTAATAACTCTAACTAAACTCGAAGATGTTCAGTGATTAGTTGATTTATCGATGAGTATATCTTCACCCACATCTAAAATATTAAAGGGGTAATAACTTTAACACAAATGATCACAACATATAATCAATACATTTAACAAATTATATTGTGATTCATTAAAATATTATCTGACTGGCTGAGTTTATACTGTTATGCGAGGCATTACTATGAAGTTGGAAACGCTAGTTACACATACAACTTGCGGCAAAGATTGATTGGTCGATATATGCAATTTTAGATGATGACCAAGGTTCATAACAATCAAGAAACCAGCGAGATTAGTTTTTTTCAGAATAAAAACACGCTGATTCTTAAAAAAAATCAATATGTTAGACATTCAAAATAATAAATCCATTAGTCTGGTACATCTTATACTTTTGCACCTCATGATGTTTATTTTCATAAACGTAAGTGCCGTTTATACCACAAACATATGCAGTAAACATTACCAAACAAATGTTTGAAAATTATCTGAAAAACGTATTCAAAATATAATGCATGATGTAAAGTGGAGAAAGTACGGCGTTTAAAGGTCGAACATATATACTTAAGGGGATTCAATCGACTATTTACTTGTACTCCTGAAATCGATAACTGAAGAGTTAATTCCCTCTATTGATCGCAATCTAATAATCTCTCTCTCTCTCTCTCTCTCTCTCTCTCTCTCTCTCTCTCTCATATGTTTATTCCTATTTCCTATTGGCGATTTATATATTCTCTCGATTTCGATCATTCAGCCGATCACCATCTTGCAATCTCCTCCCTCTTTCTTTCTTTATTTCTCTCTCGATCTCATTGATTCCTATCTACAAATGGCAAGATCATTCACTTTACAGACGTGTACATTTCGTATTATGACTAATTGTGTGTTGTAATATTAGGGAATTAGGGAGCTGCTTGTTTTTTAATTCATAATAATAAGATCTCAATAACAATAATGTTTCCTATATTACGTATATTTTTCTTGTCCATATCAAAAATCTTACACGACTGCTTGAGAGTTACTAATAGATGTTCTAGACGTTGTTTGCGTGTAAAATAATCTCAGTTTAATCAACGCAATACCAAAATCGATATGTATATGCCAGAGTTGTAGAAAAATGTTGTTCTACAAAAGGATTGTGTTCTGACGTATTTAATTAATTGCGATGGAATTATAATGTACTGACCAAACGGACACATTTGCAACGTTGCGTGGTTCTGTTGCTAAGAATGTTTCAGCAACTGCCATAACGCAAAGCGCAGACAAGCTCATTGGAAATACAAATGAACACAGTGTCCAAAAATGGATCTCATTTGTTTGGCTAAGTACGATACGACACACAGCTGAATAACCTCAACATCAAATCTGATTCATACTTTGCACTGGGATATATCCTAATGACTAATAACACTAACCTCTTAATGCTGTGCGGTTAGAGAAACAAGTGCTGTTAGTATCACACGTCTTTGGTCTCACTCGGTCAGAGATCAAATACGCGACCTACTGCAACCAAGGCGGACGTTATGACCACTAGTCCGACAGAGCTGTCCCATGCAGATAGATATATAAAAGGTTTAAACTTTCATAGCAAATTAGTTGACATATTAGAATCAAACTCTAATTTTTGTCCTCAGTCAGTATTAAAGTCTCTCTGATAAGTAATACAACTCCATAAATTAACTATTTAATTCCCTTTTCTTAATTTGGGATAATTTTCGACTGAATCTTGTACTGAATAATATGCCAAAAAGAACAGGGCTGTTATAGGTAAGGTATACATTACAAATAGTTCATATAAACGTTTATAAAAATACCATTCTTTACTTGAATTGAAAAATATCGATTGCTTTGAACACGTCTGTCAGCTAAATTAAAATTTTAACAGCTTAAGAATGTTTTGTATTGAGCATGTTCAAATAATTTGGACATCTCACTGAATTATTTATTGCTTTGATAAGAGTTTTCACATAAATGGTAAAGTATCCATCATTTTGATGACATCCTGTAGGCTATCAATAAAATTGTAAAAAGTAATATATATATATATATATATATATATATATATATATATATATATATATATATATATATATATATATATATATATATATATTCTTAATTCGTACTACCTTCGACACGTTCCTTTGATATAAAGTGTATTTTAGTAGATTCTTTCACTTAGTTTGTTTGCATACTTAATATCTGCATTAGCTCTGCTTCCACTAATGGAATACAATAGCCTCTTCACAGCACGACAGTTAAGTTTCGGAAAAGGGGTGTGGTCACGTTTCATGGCTTTGTCAATATATCGAACTTCAATCACACACAAACACACAAACACACACATACATACATACATACATACATACATACATACATACATACATACATACATACATACATACATACATACATACATACATACATACATACATACATACATACGCAGATGCATTGCCATCAATTCAATATGACAATTATACAGACCTTTTAACCCACATCAAACGATGATGGCAATTAATTGGATAATTCTTACATCAACCACAAGATTACATTGACAACTCACCCAAGAAGGACATTATGTTTGTACATGAAGACTGGAATGCAAATGTAAGAGAAAACTCACATACAAAATGGCAAAACACTTGTGGACGGCAATTCGGCAAAGTAGAAGCAAATACAAGAGACCGAAGGCTCGTGCTGTTAGCCGCCTACAATGATCTTACGCTCGCCAACACGTTTGGCTACCACAATCTAGAAAATGAACCCAACGCAGTTCAGATGGACGACATGACAACCAGACTTCCTACATCTTGGCGAAAAGACGATTTAGCACAGAATTGAATATCTAAAATAACACGTTTCCCTAAATAGACATTGGAATCGATCACAATAAATACATTGGAACGTTTCGCTTAACCTGACATTGATTTTAAAACAAACCTAACCAACCAGGAATCAGATTTGACCTTGCACAATTGAAAGATCCAAGGAATGATAGGTGACCTGGAGTCCGTAACAACCGCATTTAATACATATACGACTGGCACAGCCAGCAAGATCATTTGCAACAAATTCATCTTGCGTCACAACAATTGTCCTTGATCTATGTTACAGAGAAAGAGAGCTCAAATGGGGAAAGGAAATCATGAATGCCCTACACAATACAGATCGAAAGACAACATGATCAGGAAAAATACGAGAAACCCAAAAGGAGTCCTGGATAGAAAGACAATGCTGTGAAATAGAAAACATTTTGAGCAGACGAGACATCAAGGGGCCTTTCAGAGAGCCGATCTCATAACTATGAAACAAAGGAAAACTAACATCATACAAGATAAATAAAGAAATCGCTCACAGATTATCAAGAGATCCTCAATATATGGCCAGAACACTCCTTGAAATTGTACAATCATAAGACTCCACTATTTTCAAAACAACTATCAAGCCCTTTGACAGAATAAATTGATGACATCTTGATTCTTTGTGAGGACATAGAGACCACGGTCCTAACAATATTCTCCAACAATAAATGGATAACAGGCCCACTTTGTTGAGCGCCTCGACACAACCTCCTCAACATATACCGAATGGCCATTAGCGCCATGAAATGAAAGCAAACACAAACAACTCAAATCGTATCAGTGCAAACATAAAGGTTAGTGGACAGAAGGTGAAAACAATCACACTCTTTAAGCACTTAGAATCAATTATCACAAATGCGGGCTCCTAACCAGAGCTACTTTGCTCGATTAACATGACAACAACAGCATTAGCAAGGTTGAATCCAGATCGGAATGACACAAACATTGCTCTACATTCCAAAATCACCCAGATGCGCATGATTGCAATATCCTTTTTTGGATGCTTGTGAAATATGGACGTTTATATTTCATCTACAAAGCATTAATCAAACCTTCGAAATAAGATGCAACATAATAATCTTGAGAATCTCATACATTGACCGCGTAACCAAAATAGAGGTCCACAACGTAATTCAAAGAGCCACCGGACCCTATGAAAATCTTTTGACAACTATGTAACAACGCAAATTAAAAAAGTTCGGTCATGTCTCATCTGGACTGTTAAAAACAATATTACAGAAGAGGCGGACAAAACAAAAGGTAAAAACAAAAAATTAAAGGGATTCCCGGCATCGGTTTAAGAGATTCCCAAAGGAAATATCAGAATCAAACTCTGATTTTCGTCTTCAGTCAGTATTAAAGTCTCTCTGATAAGTAATACAACTCCATAAATTAATTATACAATTCCCTTTTTCTTAATTTGAGATTATTTTCGACTGAATCTTGTACTGAATAATATGCCAAAAAGAACAGGGCTGTTATAGGTAAGGTATACATTACAAATAGTTCATATAAACGTTTATAAAAATACCATTCTTAACTTGAATTGAAAAATATCGATTGCTTTGAAGACATCTGTCAGCTAAATTAAAATTTTAACAGCTTAAGAATGTTTTGTATTGAGCATGTTCAAAATAATATGGACATCTCACTGAATTATTTATTGCCCTGATAAGAGTCTTCAATTGAATGGTAAAGTATCCGTCGTTTTGATGACATCTTGTAGGCTGTCAATAAAATTGTAAAAAGTAAAGTAATATATATATATATATATATATATATATATATATATATATATATATATATATATATATATATATATATATATATATTCTTAATTCGTACTACCTTCGACACTTTCCTTTGATATAAAGTGTATTTTAGTAGACTCTTTCACTTAGTTTCCATACTTAATATCTGCATTACCTCTGCTTCAACTAATGGAATACAAATACCTGACCAAATTTACAGTTGTCTTCAGATGACGGAAATTAAAATATGAAGGAACAGGTGAATAAAATATAAGTTACAGATATTCTTAGTATTTATCCTAACTTTGATATAATATGAAATCACATCACTGTAATATATATATATATATATATATATATATATATATATATATATAGAGAGAGAGAGAGAGAGAGAGAGAGAGAGAGAGAGAGAGAGAGAGAGAGATGGGTAGGGGTACTTGAGCGTACTATGCACAGTTAGTCTGATTTGAAGAAATGATTTGAAGTCCCGTTTATTTGTTTTTAATATTTACGAGAGACATACATGGGTTGTAATAACATTTTAGATATTAAAAGTAATATATCATCAGAGTTTATATCGGTTTTATAATTAGTAATATATCATCACAGTTTATATCGGTCTTATAAAAAGTAATATATCATCACAGTTTATATCGGTTTTATATTGATAATATTCCCTTGATGGAAAAAAAAACATACCGATATAAATGAATTAAAAGTTAGTAGCAAGTAACGAAAGCTTTCATAAAATATCAATCATTTAAGAAAGTGTCTTTGAAACAATGAATTCAAAGAACCTAGCAATTCAGTGATTAAGAATTGTATGGGTGTAGCTGCTATAATCTTCTCAGGAAAGGATGTCTTTAAGGAGATTTTGAAATACATTCCAACGCATCTTTGGCATGTAAACTCTGCAGAGTTGTACATGTTTGCATGTATCTGCTGTCCCTTCATACCGGTAATCAATACTTGCATTTCAAACTTTTATCATATTAACCTTATATTTGTTTTGAAAAACCAGAATAAAAAGATGTTTTTTTCAGAACCAGAATCCTTTTATTGGGACAACGACATGTGACCCGTCGGTAGAAATGTTTTCTGTTATATGCAGTCTGATTCAAGTCTAACATTTTGTAATATAAATTTCTTCTCTAACAGATGCATGTCATAAAGCTGTTACTGGTGAATAGCCTCTTCACTGCACGACAGTTAAGTTTCGGAAAAGGGGTGTGGTCACGTTTCATGGCTTTGTCAATGTATCGAACTTCAATCACACACACACACACAAACACACACATACATACATACATACATACATACATACATACATACATACATACATACATACATACATACATACATACATACATACATACATAGATACATACATATATACATACATACATACATACATACATACATACATACATACATACATACATACATACATACATACATACATACATACATACATACATACATACATACGCAGATGCATTGCCATCAATTCAATATGACAATTATACAGAATTTTTCACCCACATCAAACGATGATGGCAATTAACTGGATATTTCTTACATCAACCACAAGATTACATTGAGAACTCACCTAAGAAGGACATTATGTTTGTACTTGAAGATTGGAATGCAAATGTAGGAGATAACTCACATACAAAATGGCACAACACTTGTGGACGGTAATTTGGCAAAGCAGAAGCAAGTGAAGGAGACCGAAGGCTCGTGCTGTTAGCCGCCTACAATGATCTTACGCTAACCAACACATTCTGCTACCACAATCTAGAAGATGAACCCAACACAGCTCAGATGGACAACACGACAACCAGACTTCCTACATCTTGGCGAAAAGACGATTTAGCACAGAATTGAATATCTAAAATAACACGTTTCCCTAAATAGACATTGGAATCGATCACGATAAATACATTGGAACGTTTCGCTTAACCTGACATTGATTTCAAAACAAACCTAACCAACCAGGAATCAGATGTGACCTTGCACAATTGAAAGATCCAAGGAATGATAGGTGACCTGGAGTCCGTAACAACCGCATTTAACACATATACGACTGGCACAGCCAGCAAGATCATTAGCAACAAATTCATCTTGCGTCACAACAATTGTCCTTGATCTATGTTACAGAGAAAGAGAGCTCAAAAGGGGAAAGGAAATCATGAATGCCCTACACAATACAGATCGATAAACAACATGATCAGGAAAAATACGAGAAACCCAAAAGGAGTCCTGGATAGAAAGACAATGCTGTGAAATAGAAAACATTTTGAGCAGACGAGACATCAAGAAGCCTTTCAGAGAGCCGATCTCATAACTATGAAACAAAGGAAAACTAACATCATACAAGATAAATAAGGAAATCGCTCACAGAGTATCAAAAAATCCTCAATATATGGCCAGAATACTCCTTGAAATTGTACAAACATAAGACTCCACTATTTCCAAAACCACTAGCATGCCCTTCGACAGAATATATTGATGACATCTTGATTCCTTGTGAGGACATAGAGACTATAGTTAGGGAAGTCATCCGACGTTGACAACATACCAGCAAAGTTCATTCAAGAAGGAGTAGAAGCGATAACCACGGTCCTAACAATATTCTCAAACAATAAATGGATAACAGTCCACTTGGTTGAGCGCCTCGACACAACCTCCTCAACATATATCGTATGGCCATTAAAGCCATGAAATGAAAGCGAATACAAACAACTCAAATCGTATCAGTGCAAAAATAAAGGTTTGTGGACAGAAGCTGAGAACAGTCACACTCTTTAAGCACTTAGAATCAATTATCACAAATGCGGGCTCCTAACCAGAGCTACTTTGCTCGATTAACCTGACAACAGCAGCATTAGCAAGGTTGAATCCAGCACGGAAGGACACAAACATTGCTCTACGTTCCAAAATGACGCTGATGCACATGATTGCTATATTCATTTTTGTATGCTTGTGAAATATGGACGCTTATATTTCATCTACAAAGCACGAATCAAACCTTCGAAATAAGATGCAACATAATAATCTTGAGAATCTCATACATTGACCGCGTAACCAAAATAGAGGTCCACAACGTGAGTCAAAGAGCCAACGGACCCTATGAAAATCTTTTGACAACTATGTAACAACACAAATTAAAAAAGTACGGTCATGTCTCATCTGGACTGTTAAAAACAATGTTATAGAAGAGGCGGACAAAACAAAAGGTCAAAACAAAACATTAAAGGGATTCCGGGCATCGGTTTAAGAGATTCCCAAAGGAAATATCAGAATCAAACTCTGATTTTCGTCCTCAGTCAGTATTAAAGTCTCTCTGATAAGTAATACAACTCCATAAGTTAACTATAGAAATCCCTTTTCTTAATTTGGGATAATTTTCAACTGAATCCTGTACTGAATAATATGCCAAAAAAAAAAAACAGGGCTGTTATAGGTAAGGTATACATTACAAATAGTTCATACAAACGTTTTTAAAAATAAAATACCATTCTTAACTTGAATTGAAAAATATCGATTGCTTTGAAGACGTCTGTCAGCTAAATTAAAATTTTAACAGCTTAAGAATGTTTTGTATTGAGCATGTTCAAATAATTTGGACATCTCACTGAATTATTTATTGCTTTGATAAGAGTCTTCACATAAATGGTAAAGTATCCATCATTTTGATGACATCTTGTAGGCTATCAATAAAATTGTAAAAAGTAATATATATATATATATATATATATATATATATATATATATATATATATATATATATATATATATATATATATATATATATATATATATATATTCTTAATTCGTACTACCTTCGACACGTTCCTTTGATATAAAGTGTATTTTAGTAGATTCTTTCACTTAGTTTGTTTGCATACTTAATATCTGCATTAGCTGTGCTTCAACTAATGGAATACAAATACCTGACAAAGTTTGTAGTTGTCTTCAGATGACGGAAATTTAAAATATGCAGGAACAGGTGAATAAAATATAAGTTACCGATATTCTTAGTATTTATCCTAACTTTGATATAATATCAAATCACATCTCCGTAATATATATATATATATATATATATATATATATATATATATATATATATATATATATATATATATATAGAGAGAGAGAGAGAGAGAGAGAGAGAGAGAGAGAGAGAGAGAGAGAGAGATGGGTAGGGGTACTTGAGCGTTCTATGCACAGTCAGTTTGATCTGAAGAAATGATTTAAAGTCCCGTTTATTTGTTTTTAATATTTGCGAGAGACATACATGGGTTGTAATAACATTTTAGATATTAAAAGTAATATATCATCAGAGTTTATATCGGTTTTATAATTAGTAAGATATCATCACAGTTTATATCGGTTTTATAAAAAGTAATATATCATCACAGTTTATATCGGTTTTATAATGATAATATTCCCTTGATGGAAAAAAAAACATACCGATATAAATGAATTAAAAGTTAGTAGCAAGTAACGAACGATTTAATAAAATATCAATCATTTAAGAAAGTGTCTTTAAAACAATGAATTCGCAGAACCCAGCAATTCAGTGATTAAGAATTGTATGGGTGTAGCTGCTATAATCTTCTCAGGAAAGGCTGTCGTTAAGGAGATTTTGAAATACATTCCAACGCATCTTTGGCATGTAAACTCTGCAGAGTTGTACATGTTTGCATGTATCTGCTGTCCCTTCATACCGGTAATCAATACTTGCATTTCAAACTTTTATCATATTAACCTTATATTTGTTTTGAAAAACCAGAATAAAAAGATGTTTTTTTTAGAACCAGAATCCTTTTATTGGGACAACGACATGTGACCCGTCGGTAGAAATGTTTTCTGTTATATGCAGTCTAATTCAAGTCTAACATTTTGTAATATAAATTTCTTCTCTAACAGATGCATGTCATAAAGCTGTTACTGGTGAATAGCCTCTTCACTGCACGACAGTTAAGTTTCGGAAAAAGGGTGTGGTCACGTTTCATGGCTTTGTCACTGTATCGAACTTCAATCACACACACACACGCACACACACACAAACACACACATACATACATACATACATACATACATACATACATACATACATACATACATACGCAGATGCATTGCCATCAATTCAATATGACAATTATACAGACCTTTTCACCCACATCAAACGATGATGGCAATTAATTGGATATTTCTTACATCAACCACAAGATTACATTGAGAACTCACCCGAGAAGGACATTATGTTTGTACATGAAGACTGGAATGCAAACGTAAGAGAAAACTCACATACAAAATGGCACATTACTTGTGAACGGCAATTCGACAAAGCAGAAGCAAGTGAAGGAGACCGAAGGCTCGTGCTGTTAGCCGCCTACAATGATCTTACGCTATCCAACACATTCTGCTACCACAATCTAGAAGATGAACCCAACACAGCTCAGATGGACAACACGACAACCAGACTTTCTACATCTTTTAGAAAAGACGATTTAGCACAGAATTGAATATCTAAAATAACACGTTTCCCTAAATAGACATTGTAATCGATCACGATAAATACATTGGAACGTTTCGCTTAACCTGACATTGATTTTAAAACAAACCTAACCAACCAGGAATCAGATGTGACCTTGCACAATTGAAAGATCCAAGGAATGATAGGAGACCTGGAGTCCGTAACAACCGCATTTAACACATATACGACTGGCACAGCCAGCAAGATCATTTGCAACAAATTCATCTTGCGTCACAACAATTGTCCTTGATCTATGTTACAGAGAAAGAGAGCTCAAAAGGGGAAAGGAAATCATGAATGCCCTACACAATACAGATCGACAAACAACATGATCTGGAAAAATACGAGAAACCCAAAAGGAGTCCTGGATAGAAAGACAATGCTGTGAAATAGAAAACATTTTGAGCAGACAAGACATCAAGAGGCCTTTCAGAGGGCCGATCTCATAACTATGAAACAAAAGAAAACTAACATCATACAAGATAAATAAGGAAATCGCTCACAGATTATCAAGAGATCCTCAATATGTGGCCAGAACACTCCTTGAAATTGTTCTATCATAAGACCCCACTATTTTCAAAACCACTAGCATGCCCTTCGACAGAATATATTGATGACATCTTGATTCTTTGTGAGGACATAGAGACTATAGTTAGGGAAGTCATCCGACGTTGATAATATACCACCAGAGTTCATTCAAGAAGGAGAAGCGATAACCATAGTCCTAACAACATTCTGCAACAATAAATGGATAACAGGCCCACCTGGTTGAGCGCCTCGACACAACCTCCTCAACATATACCTCACGGCCATTAGCGCCATGAAATGAAAGCAAGCACAAACAACTCAAATCGTATCAGTGCAAAAATAAACGTTTGTGGACAGAAGCTGAGAACAGTCACACTCTTTAAGCACTTAGAATCAATTATCACAAATGCGGGCTCCTAACCAGAGCTACTTTGCTCGATTAACCTGACAACAGCAGCATTAGCAAGGTTGAATCCAGCACGGAAGGACACAAACATTGCTCTACGTTCCATAATGACGCTGATGCACATGATTGCTATATCCATTTTTGTATGCTTGTGAAATATGGACGCTTATATTTTGATCTACAAAGCACGAATCAAACCTTCGAAATAAGATGCAACATCATAATCTTGAGAATCTCATACATTGACCGCGTAACCAAAATAGAGGTCCACAACGTAATTAAAAGAGCCACCGGACCCTATGAAAATCTTTTGACATCTATGTAACAACGCAAATTAAAAAAGTACGGTCATGTCTAAAGGTCATCTGGACTGTTAAAAACAATATTACAGAAGAGGCGGACAAAACAAAAGGTCAAAACAAAACATTAAAGGGATTCCTGGCATCGGTTTAAGAGATTCCCAAAGGACGGTAGAAATCATTGAAGGATGGAACGACTTCGTTGTGAAGTCAATTTTAGTACCCCAAGAACCTTTTGGTTTATGTGCTTGATGATGATTTTGATGATGACGATGATAATAATAATAATAATAATAATAATAATAATAATAATAATAATAATAATGAGGCCTTTGTATAGCGCCTAAGATTTAGAAGCTCTAAGCGATTTACACCATACTTTCACCATCTATAATGATATGATACACTATAGAAAAACAAATGACACAAACAATGAAATTGGAAAACATTAAAAGATGCTGAAAATATATAGATACAAAACATTATTAGGTCTCTAAGTTTGTTCCTGCAGTCGAAAAAGGTTAGTTTTAAGAGAACTCTTAAAAGAAATCACTGTGTCTTTGTGTCTAATTTCAAAGGGCAATTCGTTCCACATCGCCTGGCCTTTTTATGCAAGAGAACATTGTCCATATGACTTCGTTTTCATAGTGGGAACAATGAATATACGAGCGTAAGTATCTTGCTGGTTTATACACATGAATGAGGCCGGAGAGGTATGTTGGACTGCAGTCTGTCAGTTAAACATAGCACACAGAACACAGATGCGTCTCAGTTCAAGATATGGAGCCTTGCATATGTTCATGACATGTTTTTTGCAATGTGAGAGTACTTTCTAGAGTAGCATGAAGATTTCGTACCGACAGTGAGAATGTAATGTTGGCGTTGATAATATTGAATGAGAGATTAGAAACTAGGCGTTAGTTCTTTAAATCGTTAAAGTCAAGTGTTGGCTTCTTCAGCAGAGGCTTTACTATAGCAGTCTTGAAAAATGATGGGAATTATCCCGATGAGAGAGAGAGAGAGAGATATTAATAACATCAGTTAGTGAAGGCAATATTGGGCATAAGCACTCAAGCAGCAGTGACGTCGGAATTGGATCAAGTTCACAATACTTTGGTCACTCTTCATCACGATTGTCTGTACTAAATCAATATAGACAGGTTCCAATGCTCCTAATGGTTGTCGCGTAAATTCTGTATCATAACTGTATGGTGACGAATCAATTGAAATTGTGTGATCAAGCGAAACACTAATGGTTTGTACTTTGTCACTGAAAAAATTTGCAAATAAGTCCTAAAGGTCGACTGGAGAGAAGGTAGTTGAAAGTAGTGTATATTTGTTCCTTGACATTAGTTTGTTAATTATCTCGAAGAGCTCTTTGTAGCTGGAACTCTCAGTGATCTTAGTATTCTAGTGAGATAATTTTGTTATATATGAAAAAAAGAAAGGCATTACATACATATCGATCATAAAACATATTTTCTTGCTGAGGTGACTGAAGCTAACAGGGCTCGCCGTTCTACTAACTGCTGTTTTTTTCATTTCTATTTATTGTGTTTCTGCCATCTCAAAGTACAATCGAATGTAAATATAAGAAAATGTGTCAGTCAAGAGTTGTTCACTGTGAGACCATACTATCGACCGCTTTCATAACAATTTAGTTTTCATATTTCTTTTCTAACTTGTTAATGTTCCTTTCACCATTGATCATTATTATTTTCGTTTCATTTAGAAAACATGGTACCATTACGAACTAACAAAACATATCACAACGGGACATTTGATCAGTTTTAATTGCAAAACCCAGTTTGCTTATACTTCTTCCCTGTTGCAACCGAGTTATCTATGTTATTGTGTATATTTGCATCCATCAATCATTCTTGTTGTGTGTTCGTCTGTCTCTGCCTTTTCATATCGTTATCTTTTTTTCTGACTACCTTCATATACATTTGTATTGTTTCCTTCTGTATCTTTCTCTTTATTATTCATTTCTTTTTACTATTATTATGTCAGCTCAAATCGTGACGTGATGATACTATAAGATAATGTGACGGTCAGTTGTTTCACTTCATAATATTCTCAATCCAATCAGCTATTATCAAGGATATCACCACATATTTTCCTCTGCACAGGAATTAGGTGTTTGCGTGTATTCCTCTGCACAGTAAGTAGTTGTTTGTATTCCTCTGCACAGGAAGTAGTTGTTTGCTTGTATTCCTCTGCACAGGAAGTATTTGTTTGCTTGTATTTCTCTGCACAGGAAGTATTTGTTTGCTTGTATTTCTCTGCACAGGAAGTATTTGTTTGCTTGTATTTCTCTGCACAGGAAGTATTTGTTTGCTTGTATTTCTCTGCACAGGAAGTATTTGTTTGCTTGTATTTCTCTGCTTGCAGGTAGTTTTTAAAACAAAGACGAAAATCGTTGTACTCTTACCAGTCCTAGCGATAAACTTTGAAAGAATTGCTATTCATGGAGATAACACTTTCTGAACACTTTCCGGCCGTTTATAAAATGTGTTTAATAAAAATACTTGAAAAAAACAGAGGCATCTGTTCTATTAGATAAATAAATATTTGAAGATTGCTATCTTTGAATCAACACCGACCAGTGCGGATCAAGAGAAGTAGATACATAATTTAAAACTTGAACACAGATATTTGAGAATCGAAATCACAACATCTCTTTACGGCATTATTTTGGTTTGAACGTAATCATATGCAACAGCATGGCGTGTTAAATGGCTCATATTTTGTTGCCCAGTACAACCGCTAGCAAACAACTCGCTCAGCAAGTGCTGCATATTCCGGTGATGGCTTTTGGATATTACAATATTCGATTGGAGCTGAATAACCATTCATCAGCGTCAGTCAACAAGCTGTTCCATAAGATAATTTCCATGTAGTGTACCATTTGGGTAGTAATAGCAATATATTCCATATCATATTTCCAGGTCAACAGTCGTGAATTAGAAATCTACTCAGTCAATAAACGCTTCATTAGAACTGAAACCGATATTATTTTAAATGGTAAAATGCCAACCGTAGATTTCTTTTCCAGTTAGAACTGCTAAAATTTAAAAGTTAACCCTATAAAGATATATTAATTACTTATCGTTATTGTCTCATGACATTCATCAATTAAATGTGATAGTACAGTAATAATACCAAAATGTCATTATGTTTCTATTTTATCATGCGTAAAACTATGTACTTAGGATCGGCAAGTCATTCCATTGCCTTCGTTATTTCTTCGTATTGATACGCGGCATTTATACAACAATAACAAATGGTTCGAAACGCTAATTGTACAATCCTTCCAGCAATTACAATTATAACCTTTTCTTCATTTTTTCCTTTTTTAAGAGCAGCATTTAGTTAGATTTTGATTTGATAATTATTCATATTTTTTATAAACGAGTACAAAACCTGACGACTTTAATTTAAAGTGAGTGGCAACAATAGTAGCTGACTATTACTGTATGTGCTGAATCTGCTAACTATAATGCAATAATGCAGGCTGTTTTAATTTATTGGAAAACAAACGGGTTAGAAAGCAAAATGTGTCGTTGTTTGTACCAGGGAGAAGAGAATCCAAGCCAGAACCCATTGGTGAGGCAAGTTACGTAACAACGTGACTGCGATTTCTTTGACTGTGTGCAAAACCCAGGATATATTGCTTTACTCGTTACCGTCAATAAACATTATTGTTTGTAATGGTTGAGTTGATTTGGGATGTTACAGATTTATGATAGATTGTCATTAGGTATGTTATGTCTATTACTTATCCCTACCTTCTCTGGTCTGTTTTGTTTGTAAAAACGAATGTTGGATTGTATAGATGGATATTTAATTGGAACGGTTATGTGTTAATCAAAAAGATATGGGATAGTCAGCACGACTGTATAAACATTTGAAAAATGTGGTTTATTCATATTGATGATAGTAAACAAAAGTGTCAGCCATTCCCTAGTGGCCAAATACACTATGATAGTAACAAAACGTTTCAGCGATTTTATAGTGACCAAAGCCCCATATTAATTTCCTATGAGTACCCAGATTATAGACAACATTTATTTCTATCATATTTCCAGAGTATCCCAAATGTTACATTCTTATTTGTTCTCAAAGTGTCGAACAATTCTAAATTATACTATGTTCACAGAGTGTATCTAATGTTAACTTATCGCAGGTGAAAGCTACTGTTACATCACGTTCGCATTGCAGGATTAAAATCGATTGAAGATTATATGTTGTTGTTGTTGTAGGGTTTAACGCCATTTTTCAGCACCTGATAGGCTAGACATGGCGGCCAGTATTAATGGTGGAGGGAGAACCCGGAGAAATTCCCCGGAAAGAACCACCGACCCACGAGAAGCTACTAGTAAGCTTTCTCACATACCCACATTGGCCGAATCTGAGACTCGAACCCACGCCGACAGAGCGACAGAGGTGAGACGACAGTGATCCGAAGATTATGTTTCATTACAAGTCACCACAATGCACGTGGTGTAATAACCTATGATAAAACAGAACATAAAGCGTTTAGTGTACTAGTCCCAGTCAATTCCAGGTTAAGCCGAGTGCGCACCTCTTAAAATTATTAGATATTTGCAATAATTTATGTCGACCATGCATCACACCTAGATAATCATCAAAGCCTTCTTATTCCGTAAGACCGTATGTGTTAACAATACATCGCTATCTTTATAGATAGATAGATTTTCCACAGTTGCTACACTCAAGTATGTTAAATGTTCTTGATACGCGACACTACACAGACTCGAGACAGCAAGTGAAAACAATTTCTATCCAAATCTCATGGTTCCTGAAGTTTAAGATTCCATGCATCGTCTAAAGTTGTTTTTTAAAATCAGTTTAAATTAGAAAATTATCACCAAACTTTTTTTACACATCTTTACACATTTGATCTGGAAACAAAGACGTTGAAGAAACGCATTATATTGTGCAGTTATAAAAGATAAATGCGTTCACCAAGTGAATTTACGACTTCCACTATTTGTTAGGATTATTGATGGTGATGACAAACTTGTAAAAGTACTTATTAATTATCTATTTTTTGGTGCCATTTGATGAATAAAGTGGTGCTAATTTCTCAGGTGTAAAACGTGTAGAAAAAAAACTGAAAAACAAAACTAAAATATTTGCATGAGCTAACATTAGACACTGACATGACTTCGCTGAATCAAAGTTTCTAGATTTGAGTAATTCAATCCATATATACATGAAACGTTTAAGAAATTTGAGAAATATGGCTGTGGCTTTCACCATTAGCCAGATAAGCTAACATACAAGGCGACGAAACTCTCATTTCGTCCTCCATCGAGATTATTTATTATGTAGACGTTTTCAGCAGAGATACTGCCCCATGTCATCCATTAAACAATAAATGCTGCATTGCTGTTTATATCAATTAATTCATCAATAGCTGTCACGTTGAAAGGTTTTATATTGGAATGAGCTTGACGATTTAATCCACTTCTAATAATTGGCGGGAAAAGGTGGTGCCTTTATGTTTTGAATGAACATGATAAAGTTCAATTATAAGCGTCAATATCTGTGTATTTTATTGTGAACATTATCATTGCTCTTCATCTTTTAACGTTTCGTTTATTCAAGCTTCTGGTTACGGTTCTTGAGAAAATTTAGTGGTATGTATTGTAAATGCAGTGTACATATGTATTGATCCCACTACGTCTTTGCTTAGTGCTTTTATCGTGCCCATGACAACTCATACGACCATATAAACCCGAGCGTTGTCCATTGGTTATCAGTTGCGTGAAAATCAGTGCCGGTTGTCCTTTTTAATTGTGGCTGTGATTGTCTAATTTGATCAACTCGCTACATTGCTAAAGTAAGTGAGATGTGCTTCAATAGTTTTCTTTGTAAATAAGTCATAATTAATTATAATTATTTCTGCTCAATCAAATTGTTCTGGAATATTTTGTAACACATTGTAATCAACTTTGATGCATACTTAAATTGTTCTCTTTTATTTTGTTACTCTTAATAATCAATTATAAAAATGACTTAGTCACATATCGTAGTTATTATTCAATAAAGTTACTTTTTGCAAAACTAGTTTGACTTAACAAATTCAATTCTCTCTTTCAGATGAGGATGTCTCTGATTATCTGCACACTTGCAATACTCTTCATACTCAGTGGTACGTATTATATCATTGTCATTTGTAAACGTTATATAATTCGATAAGACAATTTCAACAATAAAATATAAACCATGTTGTATTAATGCACATATAATCTGATGCTTAGTTTCCATGTTTCTAAATCTGCTAACTAGCCATGCAATCACAGATGATTCAATTATATAGATTTTGATATTGTATTATACCGAGGTAGAGAAACAATGTTGCTAGATTGCAACTATACGTTTTGAAATAATATATAACACGCGTACAAACCGGAAGTAATGCGTTTTCTCGGAAGCTGGTTAAATATGCTTGAGAGAACATATTATC
The DNA here is from genome assembly GCA_030141615.1 of Unio pictorum. Lineage (NCBI taxonomy): Eukaryota > Metazoa > Mollusca > Bivalvia > Unionida > Unionidae > Unio > Unio pictorum. The sequence goes on along the minus strand of JARLTB010000220.1, from coordinate 22,290,575 downwards.
TCAGGAACTAACAAAGTAGAGATATTTGATGAACAGCGCTCTAACCAACTGTAATTTCATATAAGCATGTGCATTAGACCCGTAAAAGTCAAATTTTAGAATACGTTTAGGAACATATTCGTCGCACATGTTGCTTTTAAATAAGTCAACTGTTTAATAAAAACGACAGCATTTTGTTAATGGTCTTTGAGGCACAAATTCGATAATTCCTTGCATTGTAGAGTAAGTATTCTTTGAAAGTCTGAACATCTCCGTATAACATTTTAATAAGATAATAAATAAGATCATAGTGTAGAGATATTTCGAACATAATCGAGGTTAATTTATCAAAGGTATAGACTTTCTTAACATTATTTGATGGATTTGAAATTTGAAATAATCAAGAACTATCGTGCAAAGAAATCAGCCTTGCTTATTTCTTAATTACGGTGTCAATATATAATGTTCGTATTATAGACATAATGAACCCGCATCAACCAAGCTGACGATAAATGTTTCTACTGAATTTAAAATGCTTTGTTAAATATTAATTAATCTACTCATCACGATAACATTTTGTTTGTCTCTACTTTTTTCTTTTTAATTAGAAATCATGATTGTAAACTTAATTCGTTTTGTGCACTGATAGTTAGATTAGTTAGATTTGTTTGCTATCCAGATCAACTTGATCGTCGTAATTTTCAGGGAATTAAACAATACCATTGACTAACTAGAGAATCTTTTTAAATCATTTTAGCCTTTTTGTAGTCAACTATGCACCAATCATTCTGAGAAACAGGCAGATAAATCATAGATAAAGATACGTACGTTATTGTTGCTAATAATATATCTCGTATTTCCACTACAATCTTGCTTATGCTTTAAAACCCCATTTTAATGAGGGAGAAGAAAAAAAAATTCACAAGCTTTATATGTTTTTCTTGACATAAAAGCACCTTTGTCGTTGATAAAACCCTTCTGTAACAATCTTAGTTTAGAAATCAAATAAAAACTATTCAGTTTATGATTACATATAGGAAAAAACAATTATATTCGTGCGCAAGAACAAGAATAAAAGTTTGAATTGCCTGATTAGGTATATTGCCGTACGATCAAGTAAAAACAAAAGAGACATTGTAACCTTTACCTTGAATATTTGCTTCCAATGTTGAAAAGTATTCATGCCATCCAAAACAGTCATTCCGGAAAACAGTTATGCTAAAGCTCTGAATTAATGTCCATTTACATTTAATCATAATTTTAGCCAGCTAATTGGAAAGATATATGCATAAACAATTTAATATAGTGCGCTGCCATCTTGACTGTAAATGATGTTGTTAATAAGCGGCTGAGTAACCTCACCTTGCAATGTCAGATGTAAATACATTAAATTATACGGCACATCAATCGTATTACTAAAATATCAACATGTTGAAAGCTTAATCATATTAAAATAATAATTTTATGATAAAAGACGAGAGTTGCGTGTATCAGACTGCATATACACAGCAAAACTGGGCTTTATATTTTAATCTTTGAAAAGTAAATCCTGTATGAGGCGGTCAAGTACAAGTCGAATGCAGATTATTTGAAGTGGAAATTCTGCTTGAGAATAGTAGATTTAGTGCCTGCCTAGCGTACAAATCTTACATATTCGTGAATAAAATATTTTTTCAAGTTTAACCACTAAAAAAGAGATATTTTTTTCTACGACAAGACGATTAGATTTATTAGTGCTAACATTGTCAATAGGAGCTGAGGGACCAATAAAAACGAATTTATTTCACTGTGATTACAGTTCTACAATACATTATTATTCCATACATATATCGTAATGTGGCCAAACTACATAATTTTCATTATGACTTTCACAAAGCAGTTTTGTGAGAAAACTAAATCATAAGCCAATGTCAAATCGAGAACTGTTTCACAACTTTTGTCTGTCTTAATTATATTATCAATAAGAGTGGACATTAATTTATCATGTTCACATTATATCAATGCAACCATACGTTTTTACGCTTTATGATACAACTTTCCGTTAGGGAATATGGCTGTTTCATACAGTCTTCCAAATTTATATATTTACATATAGGTCTAATACAGTCAAGATATATTTAAACCGGATATTAGTCAGCTGTTTCAAAGTGTATGCAAATGTTTCAACACAATGTATTCAAACTTGTAATTGTATTCATTGTTCGTCTGTTATGAACAATTAAAACTTTGAAATCCTTACAAAATGAAGGATACTTTATCACAACTTCGAATGAATTTTACCAGTTTATCATTTTAACCACTTTGGTGACTGTTGAAAAATAACACCCTATGTATGTATTCCCTGCATGTATTCCTTACTGGAAAAATGCATTTGCTGTTGATCGATAATGGTCACATACATTTTGTTCGTGCTTTTTGCAATCTCGTACTTTCGTCTCAAGTTTTATTTTATCAAACATGTTACACCTTTCTGTCCATTAATAAAAAAAATCATTTTTCTGAGACAAAATACCTGGTAATTCATATTTCAGTATTTATTCCTCGTGCACTAATATTGCAATATTCACAAACGCAGTGGTAATTATTTTAATCCATTTTACTCAGTTGGAAACAATTGTGGTACAAAGGACTTTGATTCATTTGAGGTAAATATAAAATGCCGATGGAATGTGTATCGCTGTTTTGATTATCTTGGACAGTTGAGTTCAAAACTTTTTTTGGGTCACATTCCCCTTGTTAGTCTAAGCGCCCCTCCACCTTACCTTGTAATAACCGTTATTTACCATTAGAGCCCCCATTGTTAGTCACATCGCCCACTTTCGGAACCATGGTCTAGAATATTTAATTGTGTTACTAATTTTGACTCTGTCCATCCATTGCATTTACACTGTGGGACATCTCGAATACGACAATGTACGGAACCTACCTCTGGCATGATAATAATATTCAAATCGAATTTAAAAAGATAAGATGATGATTGGTGTTGTCATTTATATTTATGTTGAATATATACAACATTCCATTCTTCATGCATTATACCCATCATGTTATCTACATGTTCTAAATGGTATTTTGTGTTTTGATAACTTTTGCGTGCATAGAATAATGTAAGCTTTTACACATATTGCAGTGCAGAGCGTTACGTCAATTTATATGGCAATTAAAAGAAATAAAATCTATCTCAAGATATTCTTACTACCCATCTTTTGTAGCAATAGTTCACACTTGGGCGGTTATGATATGCAAAAGCTTCGATTCTATATTTTCGCAACTCATAATATATAATACACATTAATAGTATGTATATATCACCTTCATTTTCAATCTTACTAATGGCCTCTATTCTTCCAGGACATTATCATGGAATGACTGTATCTATATAAACTGTAGTTTTAAAAGTTCTATCTTTTCATCATCAGCTTACATATCCAACACAGTTTCCAATAATGACAGAAATGCTTAAGGCATTTGTTGTTTTGAAATTAATACACTTTCATCTTCTATTCACAGTTAGGCAGATGCATGTATGATGTTCCTATAAGCGATGAACATCTATGGATGTTGAAACCTTATATACTCAGACCCGTCATGTCCGTCTAGACTTTTCGTTGTTTTCAGTGTTTCACATTACTTTTACAAACCAAATTGTCCAAAGTTTAGACTGAAATATCCACTGTTCCTCCGTGCTATTCATAAAAAAACACTTAAAAAGTGAACTTTATACTCTTACAGAAATGTAGGAAATCAACATTTAAGTTCTTAAGTTATGATTCGATTTTGTTCTGTCAATACAACCAACCACCACCTTAACTATTTTCAAGTTATAATTCTTAATAAAGGTGACCGTTATTTATTTTTGGGGGAGGAAAGATGTTTTAATTATGTACCTGTATCGCTTATCATGGGAATGTTTATTGTACCTGATTCGTGTCCTAACTTTGATACAGTAATAGGTGCTTTTAGGTAACAAATACACGATTTATGTATACGTAATACCAATTACCTTAGGTACAACGTAAATGTCGTTAACATGTAAATACAACCATGGGTCATATGCAATAAATAAATTGATCAATAAATAATGAACTAACCCTTGCAAAAACGGCCATATTCGTTCCAAAATAATTGGTTGGAGTGTTATGCTATGTCTTTATCCCTCTGCACAATGCAAAAAGCTTTGCAAAATTAATGGAAGAAGAAACATATGTCATTGTGCTCTACATTTGGTACTGAGCTGTACACTCCAATATTTACACCCCATGATGTACACTCTAACCAAGTTACACCAGTATACATGCAACAGTACTTGATACACTGAGTTAAATGTTACTTCACCTTGCCACCTGCAAAGAAGATAAAACCGTCGAAAATATAGTCTATGTTACATACTATACGTTTCGCAGCTCCTGGTACAAATACGAATGCAGATTACCTGTCCTTGACTTTGCCACAAGTATGCTAAGTCTAGTAGATATATCTTCCACAGAGCTTCGACTCGGTTAAATATAAACTAAAGAAAGGTGATTCGTAATTTATAATGTTAAAATCGCAGCTTACCAATACATTTCTTCTACGTTCAACGAACATGGTGCTTCTTCCTACTTTGTAGTCGAACATCACTCAGCTATGATATTTTGCTTGTCCATTTAGTGGTCATGTATTGGAGGGTATTACATTTTACTCCCTTAAATGTTTCCCACGAAGGGGGTTAAATGTGAAGAATGACACCTCGCAACTAGTGTACCTGTATTCTATCATATATCTCCTACTTTTTACTTGTCTAAAGTGGTAATGTTTTATGTTATCTATTAATTTCATATTGCAAAGATTGGCAAACGAGAAATATGTAGGAAGTGTTTCAAATTTTAGCTAAATGTATTTTATTTATGATAGTATAGCTGTCGAGACAATTCTGCTTTCATAATCGTTGAATTAAAACTACGTATTAATACATTGACAAGTATATCACTATATTAAGAAATCAGTCTTGATGATATGTTGAATTCCTTAATAAATCGTGTTGTGCCTTTAATTTTCATTCAGAAGTGATTACAGCTGGTGCGAATATGACATCATCTACTCCAGCAACTACATCAACAGCTAAACCAACAGCTACACCAACATTTACACCAGCAACTACAGGTATTCCACCAAGAAAAAATGGCGCTATGTCCGTAACTAAAGGAAGTGGACATATGATCCTGTTCCCTATAATGGCTCTGGCGCTCATCATATTGAAGTAGAAACTCATTTTCCAAAGCCCTACTCCTCGCCTGGATCGTTTCACTATGTTTATTCCACAAGAGAATAATTCTAATTACTATGTAGAATAGATATTCTACTACGCTAGCAACATAAACTGTAAACTACCATTTTGTTTGTCTTCCTGAGGATATAGACACGATGAATCAAACAAAATATATTTATAGTTAAGCACATATCAACAAAGAATTGTAATTATTTTGAATAAAGAAAACTATCTTTTATTTTCTAACAAAACGTAGCGGGAAGATAAAGGGAATAGATTCCAAGTCATTTGCTCTGATTTAATAATGATGCTACTTTATAATTTCTTTTGTACGTTAATAGACATCAGTTAACCCATTACGAACTTAATTAAATTGATTACGTGCTACCATTTCTTGCGGAAAGAAAAATAGTATTACGATAGATATGAAACTACATTTGTTGAATTTGCAGCTATCATATTTTGCATTACCTTCTATAATACTTCTCTCTCAAACATAACAATGTAACTCCGCTTGAAATCAGGAATAGTAATAAATAATGTTTTCTTACGAGGATTTGTTTCCGAATGATAGTGCGATATGACGAGTGTGTAATGACACCTTTGATCACATGTACAGTATAACTGAATAAATTATTAGCATTTACTTCCTCTTGTTTTATTTCTCTCTACAATATAATCCCGACAGTGTCAATATATCATGGCCTTTGTTACTTCGAAAACATATATTATTTTAATTGGAACTTGAATAATAAATACTTTTATTTAAATGCTCATACCATACGCCAGTTCAATAATATATTGCTGTCTAAATAGTGTCTATCCGACAAGTAAAGGCATTTGAAGAAATAGAAACATTAGTCTTTTGATACACATCTGTTTTGCTAATAAAACAGCATGACATAAATCAAAATACTTTCAACCATCCGCCAAGTGATTGTGGTCAGTTCTTCGATATCGGTTTCGAAAGATTACAAAAGATGACTATTTATTTAAGTGCCTTGGCCTTTTTATGTCAAAACTTTAGTCACTATCTTTGTTCGTTATATTTGTAGTTTATACTTCATTAAAATATATTTCGCATATAACATTCGAAGTACAAAGCCGTTGGTATTAAGAATTTTAAACATATATTCCACGATACTTTCAAAACGAACTTAAGCAGGTAAGATATCATTCGAGAGATTAAACTAAACTTTATAATCTTTCAGGAGCCCAACTTAATAGTGGGTATCTAAACTGAATACATGCCATACCGTGATATTTCACTGAATATAGTTACAGAGATATTTTTGAAAATATATACATCTTCAGAAGCAAATAGTCATAACTGTATCAAATGAGTGACAACACAGTTAACTTAGTGGTATAAAACAGAAAAAGTGATTAATGTTTCGATCGTAAAAGCAATATGGTATATTGATCAGATTCCCTTTGAGGTCGATGTCACATAGATTTGACCCACCAAGACGGTATCCGTACATCAAGGTCATACTTTATACAGAAACGAAACTATTTATTTAATTAAAATACCTCAGTCAAGATAACCATTCGAATATTCTTCTCCAATATCCAAATTCAATTGATAAAAATGTTATTATTAGAATTGCAAAGTCATTTTCTAATTTTTAAGAATGGATATGATGTATGCCAAATTAACCATTCTTTTTCCAAGCTGAAACATTAATATCAAGCTACAAATTATAAATTTATCGACTCACTTTTCAATTTATTTGTGCTTTGTGTCACATAAACGTATAACAGGTTATTTCTTGTCAAGTCCGTAAAAGTAAAAAGGATTTCACAGAACCATGGCAAGGTTAATGATTTCCAAGTGTCCCGTCCGGGGGCAATCACATATACACCGTGCTCCGAGTGCAGTCATAGAAATAAAGTGACATTTTATCTTATATCACTCCACTTTATGTCTCTAACAGGTGCAGTAACCATTAAAAACACATATTTAAAATTACTACAAGAAGGTTTTTAACATGTAAAGCATGGTTTTCACTCGAGGAAATAATGCTGAATGTAATGGGATATATATATATATATATATATATATATATATATATATATATATATATATATATATATATATATATATATATATATTTATATATATATATTTATAGGTATGTGTGTGTGTATAACTATATATATATATATATATATATATATATATATATATATATATATATATATATAAGGGAAATAAATCAACGATTTACTTGTTCTATTGAACACGAGAATTGCAGAGTTAATTCCCCTCTATTTGTCAGCATTTGAAACTCGCTATCGATCTATCCATCTCTCTCTCTCTCTCTCTCTCTCTCTCTCTCTCTCTCTCTCTCTCTCTCTCATCAGATTCATTCCTATTTAGCATTTATAAGAACTATCAATGGGCAGATATTTATATTTCATATTATGACTAATTGTGCATTATAAGTTTAGGACATTCTTTGCTTTTGAATTCCTACATAACATATAATAGCAATAAATTAGCATAATATATAACAGATACATTCTAACCTGATTTCTTCAGGACTAATACAAGAATGTGTAGTCTTCATGTCATGTATAGAATAATCAACGGACGACGAACATCAATTCGTTGATGCTAGTTAAAAGTTATTTAAAACCAGCTGGTAGAAACAGACAAAGTTTCTGTTCATGGAACAAGACTGTTTAAATCCTATGGCTAATTTCGGTCAGCTTATACTGTACAGTAGTGTTTTAATGTGGCTTTTAGACTTGCTTATTTTAGTAGTCACTGTTATCTATTCCCCGTGACTATTGTATATACTGTATTAAAAAAAGTCATTTGTATATGCGCAGACTCAATTTATATCATCACTGAAAGTGACCAATATGTGATAGTACCGGAGAACAATAATGGTATTTGAAGGCGGTGACCTATATCAGTAACTACTAGACCCGCCATTATCACACTATCGTATATGTTTTTTATGACAATCAACAGCATCTAAAAGTTTTCAGTCAGGCCTATATTATTGATTTTGGCTTTGCATCAAAATTATATACATTTATAGACATAAGATTGTTAATTGCTGTTACATCGTGTACCAGAGATTTATGGTATGCTGGTAGAGAATATATTTTCTAATGGTAGAGAATTTTGTATGACAACTGCGACAGAAGGTATTTGTATCGAATAACTACAGTAGTTCATATAAATAGCAAACAATTCACAGATAAATGCGTGTAGTATATTGTACACATTATGGAGATATTTAGTCATTTCATTTTAGTCACTGTGTGGCTTCATTGCCTCATAAATATTTATGACAGAAGGCCTAAAGATGTTATAAGAGTTTCCAAATATATTCCTGAACAACTTGCTAACTTCGTAAATACCGTTATCATCTTGGAACAGGAACGATGTAATTTAAACCAATATTTTAATAAAAGAAACACGACAAATCACTATTCGAAATTGTCCTTGAAGGCGAACACATTAAATACATGTATTGGAACCAATGATGATGACGACGATATTGTTATGTCAAGAGAATATAGTGGTAGTAGTTAGGATCAACAAAGGAAATCGAATTAGAAAATTGTTATATATAATAATAATAATAATAATAATAATAATAATAATAATAATAATAATAATAATAATAATAATAATAATGAGGACTTTGTAAAGCGCCTAATCTTTAGAAGCTCCAAGCGCTTTACACCATCAATAATGATATGACTATACTACAGAACAACAAATGACAAAAACAATGAAATTTGAAAACATACAAAAATGTTGAAAACATAAAAGATACAAAACATGACTAGGTCGCTAAGTTTGTCCCTGCAGTCGAAACAGGTGAGTCTTGAGAGCACTCTTAAATGGGACCACTGTGTCTTTGTGTCTAATTTCAATGGGCAATTTGTTCCACGTCGCCGGGCCCTGGTGTGTAAACGAACGTTGTCCATATAACTTTGTTTTCACGTTGGGAACAATGAGTATGCGATTATCAGAAGAAGAGCGTAAGGATCTAGCTGGTGTATACACATGGGTGAGGCTGGATAGGTATGTTGGACTGGAGTCTGTCACTGAAACATAGCACAGAGAACAAATTTTGTGTTTGATTCTGTATCGAATTGATAGCCAATGTAGGGTACAGAGCAGTGGTGAGGTGTGCTCTGATCTAGGTACTCTAAAGATGATCCGTGCAGCTGTGTTTTGAACTTTATGAAGTTTCTGGAGTAAATATTGTGATGAACCAGACAGAATTGAGTTACAATAGTCCAGTCTTGAAAGTACTAATGAACACACAAGTGTTTTAGTGGCATTAACTGAAAGATATTTACGAATGGAACTGATGCGTCTCAATTCAAGATATGCAGCCTTGCATATGTTCATGACATGTTGGTGCAATGTGAGAGTACTGTCTAGAGTAACGCCTAGGTTCCGTACTGACTGTGAGAATTTAATGATGGTGTTGCTGATATTTATTGTCTGAGGTAAAGGATTTGAATGAGAAAGTCTTTGTGTTTTGATCAGCATAGCCTCAGTTTTATCATCATTCATCTGCAGCTTGTTACATGTCGTCCATGATTTCACATCAGAAATGCACTTCCCTACTCCATGGATGGTAGCATCAACTTCAGTTGGGTGGCTAGACTTGTATATTTGGGTGTCATCAGCATACAATTGGTGCGACACTGGGTGATGATCTATGACACTTGAGAGCGGCTGAGTATACAGAATGAAAAGAACAGGTCCAAGAATAGGTCCCTCTGGAACACCACAACATACGTCAACTTGGCTGGAGTTTATTCCATTTGCAGATATAATTTGTGTCCTGTTCACTAAGTAGGACTTGAACCACTGTAAGGCTATATTCTGAATGCCAAATACATGCTGGAGACGGTGAAGTAATATATCATGGTCTATTGTGTCAAATGCTGCAGATAAATCAAGGAGAGTGAGGACTGTAATCTTTCCACTATCCAAAGCAGAGAAAATGTCACTAAATACTTTCAGAAGAGTAGTTTCCATACTGTGGCAAGGGCGATATGCAGACTGTACATTGCTAAAAAGACTGTTTGAATTCAAATGAGATACAAGTTTAGTTAGAACAACCATTTCTTTAAATCTTTAAGACAATAGCTGCAAATGAACGCTTGCGTTAGAGGTTATATGTCAAACTCCTTTATTCCGACACCGATTCACTGTTGATGCACATGACTACCGGTAATGTTTGATTAGACATCGCATCAAGCGAATGTGACAACACTGGATGTTTAATACACCAGTATAAATGAATTTGGACAAATTGAAAAACGGCGTTCTCAGGTAAAACAGTGTTTTTGTGTTCGACCTGAAACGTATGAGGTTGTGGTTAAAACTGGTAAAACCAGCACGAACTTTAAAAAGTCGAAAGAAGTGTATAGAGTTATTACTCAATAGGATCTAGGCCATGTTATGTATGAGGAATGTCTTCAACAGCAATGTGAATGTACGGCTACAGCAATTATAAGGCCACATAAACAATGCATAAGTGTTGACATATGCATAAAATCAAGATTTTCACTAGCTGGTAACAAACAATAGATATTTGCCTATGGTATATCCACTTACGTGTTTGGTGATCATGCGATTACAGTAAAATAACAGATCATGTTTTTAATGCAGGACATGTCGGAACAACCTGCAATGCTCTGACACCACTGGCCAACTCGGCGGACATTATTGATATATAGTTGATGATTGTTATTCACAGATGCTAATGGACTTTACAAGGTCCTTTACGCGACATTGTCCGCATTCCTAGCTCACTTGGTGCGTATGAAGACCTAATACAATTATTCACAAGTGGTTTTAACGACGGTGGTTGTGAAATCATTTTACGAGCAGCATTAACAGTTTTCTGCTGAATCGCATCGCAGTTTTAATTCGATCATTTGTGCTGTTTGACTATGTAATATATGTATTACTGATAACAGTCGTGTTACTCATTTATGCGATCTCTGTGGGGTGCGAGCATACTGGGTCCGTGATAGTATTCATAATTCTTGTGAGTATTGATGTCCTAATAACCTTACAGCAAGGTTGTGATTAAATTGTTCCACAATGGCTTGGTCACGCTAGTAGTAATGTGGGGCACTATAGCGACAATGGGAAATCCAGTCAAAAAGGGCTTGGGGCACTATAGCGACAAAATTTATAGCGACAATGGAAATCCCAGTCAAAAAGGTCGTGGGGCACTATAGCGACAAAGGTCGTGGGGCACTATAGCGACAAAGGAAAGTTAACATGGTGGGCCTGTATAGCGACAAGAGGAATTTAACATGAGAACTATTTGGGCCTATCTAGCGACAAGGGAAATAGAACATAGTGGGTCTATATAGCGACAAGGGAACTTGAACATGGGAAATATTATTTTGTATTTGGGACTGTCTAGCGACAAGAGAAATAGAGGCAAAGAAAGCTAATGTCTTTTCGAGGCATATGAGTGGCCCTGAAAAACGCCTTTAGATATTTCTTCTTCTTTTATTTTCTGCCGTTGTTCCACCACCTTTTGATTTTACCAATGATTCCAGTTTTCTTCTTCTTTTCGTCCTCGGGAATCCAGTTATGATGTCCCATAGTTCCAAACTTTTCCTGAGCTTTGATCCATCTCTGATTTATTTGATCAAAGTCCTCTTTCTTTTCTTTTTTCTTTTTGTTGTTTTGTTCCTTTCTTTCCTTAGTCCAGTCATCTTTAATCTTGATCACCTCTTCTTCCACAACCTTTCTCATCATTGCTTATGCTTTCTTTAGTCGGTCTAGTCCCCACTTCACATAATTCCACCCACATTTAATGTTTCTTCTAGAAAGTACCTGACTTTGTTGACATTATCAAGTGCCTCCTTCGAGTCCCCTATTTTTATATATTTTGTTTTAATAAGTCTTCTTAATTTCTTGACTTCCTCCTCTATCATACCTTCTAATAGATCTCTCGCTAATTTCAAATTGCTTACAAAGTCCAGGTTACACTGAAATTCTTCCTCAAATCTTTCCACAACATATTCTGCATCAATGATCCCAAACCAGCTGTCTCGGTGTTGGATAAACAAGTCGATAGCCATCTTGATGTGTTCAAAATTGAATGGCTCAAATATATATATATATATATATATATATATATATATATATATATATATATATATATATATATATATATATATATATATATATATATATATATATCTTAAACACGGACGTGAAGGAAAACATCCCTTACACTCACTTTTCATATTATGTACTATTCACAAACCATACAATGTACCATCCACACACAGGCAAACCAAACCATATAATTTACTATCGAATATCACACCATTTACCATCCACACGCACGGGGAAGCAGTCAAAGCAAAACATATAATTTACTATCCAATATCACACCTTCCACCATCCACACACACGGGGAAGCAGCCAAAACAAACCATATAATATACTATCCAAAATCGCACCATCTACCATCCACACACACACACACACACACACACACACACACGGGGAAGCAGCCAAACCAGACCACATAATTTACTATCCAATGTCACACAATCTACCATCCAAAAGAGTGTGTATTTATAATCACACTACTCCTCTCTCATACCCATTGGCAATTTCAACAGTCTCTTTTCTAGACATTTGGTTCGCCGTGAGAAGGGCTGTTTTTTTTACAAAACTCCTAAATGCACCTGGCTAATGCTGACACCTCCCAGTCTGCCCCGCACACACATCTCCTACTCCAATCATTCTCCAAATTGACTCTTGTAATTAGGAGTGCAGAGGAAGCTTGAGTGGCTTCACTATCCCAATCTTCCGTTTGAGGGATAGTGAAAGCCTGTTCACGTCTTCCTCTATACCGCAACCGTGGATGAAGTTGTGGTTGTTGCGGCTGGGGTTGTGGTTGTTGCGACTGGGGCTGTGACTGTGGTTGGCGAGCTGATTCTGGTGCTGGAGTCGTCCTCATCTCAGGTTTCACCTGACAGACTTTAACCATCATGAGGTGAGGCAAGATTGGTCTTCTCTTGTCCTCCTCTTCTTTCTTTTCTCTCTCCTTCTTCTTCAATTCTGGCCTGTTCATCTAAGGCCTCCATAGCCAGCTCGTCCAGGAGACGTCTAGCATTCTCCAGGTGCATCTGAAGCTCCCTAAGTTTGTTGAATCTGCTCATCTTCTTTGGGTCGATGTGCCAACGATAGGTAGCCAGGCTGACGATTGCTTCTTTATATATGGCACAAGCGCGGACGTGAAGGAAAACACCCCCTACGATCATAAAACTTACATTATCCCTATCATCACCAAAACACGCGGACTTAACAGAAAATACTCACTCACTTTTTTACTTTACTCACATAAATTATAAATTTAACACGTTATTTGAAAAATACGTTGTGCTTATAGACGCACTTCAAACAAAAGTAAAAAGAGACTGTGATTATAGACTCAGTTATATTTCCTCATATACCATTAGCAAATTGTATTATTAATTCTTTTTGAGAATATTGGGTATCCCTGAAAGGGCTGCTTTTTGTGTGCACGAGGAGGGATGACAATCTTTAATCGTCTAAGATTGCGTCCTCGTCTGGTAACAGGATAGGGTCTGCTTCTTTGGAAAGAAAAAGAGAACTCTTTCGTGTCGACACGACAGTCGACAAAACTTCTGTCTGGTTCTTGCTGCTGATGTTGCTGCTCCTGTTCTCTCTGCTGCTTCTGAAGTCTATACTTCTCAGTCCATTCTTCTTTGTCTTTTTGAATTTCCTCTCTGAAGAGTTCTTCTATGAGGTCTTCCGTTACTTGCAGCATTCTAACATTCTCTATCTCTTCAGACTATGGCATCAGATTATGTCTGATACTATGAAGAGTGACGTAAGCTTCGTTCAGCTTGGCTAGTCTTGAGCACATCTTCGTAAGAGGATGAGTCAAACAATGGATGGTCAGACTGGAGATTACCCCTGCTTTATATGGTTCTAGCGCGTACGCGATAGAAAACACCCCTCTACGGTTTAGGGTTGGATACGTTTGGATAGTTTGATGTGAGGGATAGAAAGAAGTCAAAAAGCATCTATATTAATAAAAATGTAAAACAAATTTTTAATTCACAAATATTTTTCTCAAATAACAAACATTTTTTTTTCAAATAACAAAAAGTTTTCAAAAAACAAACATTTTTTTCATTTTGTGAATTAAATTGAGATTTCCACTGCTGGAAGTCATTGGACCATTGATGTACGCTACGTTTCCTAGCTAAAGACAACATATAGCCATAATGGTCACAAAACCATCAATCTACTTTGTCATTATTTCGAGACGAATGACGATCAAAAGAAGTCACTAAATGTTCTAAAGAATATCAAAGACTGTGATGATGCAGAAAATAGACACAATATTGTCCACACACCATAGAATCTGTACCTTGTAATTTCACATTACTGAATCGTGTCGTCTGGGCATTTCTTCTCATAAAGTCAATGATATCGTCTTCCAAAGGAGGCAACCCATACGAATCAAAATACTCCACACAACCCTCTTGAGGAAAGTATACAGCTACCCAGTGAGTTCCTGGAAGATGACTGTCATCTGTGTTGATGACATAAGTTTGATTATCTTGAGATATGAGATGAGGTAGTTCATCTTTAGCACACACGACAGGATTCCAAGAAGCAGTGTACAAACTACGGTTCATAAGATAATAAAGTTCCCAGGTATCCATGTTTTTGTGACCATGTTTTTCCTTTATTTACAGGTGATGATAAGTCATCAGTTCAATACAGACTTTTTGCTTGAAAAGGTCTGTCAATTAACTGTTTTTTGTTTTTGCTTCGTATCCTTACTTTTGGCCAAGAGAGCTTCGATGCGATCAAACAATGGAGGAGAGGAATGATCACGCAAGTCTTTATTCCACTGATGTAACATGGCTTCTTCTGAGATGAGACTCCAAGCTCCGTTCAGGTAATAGTCCAATTTTTCTTTCTGACTCATCATCATACATTTATTGTGTTGAATTTGACTGGGATGATCGATTTGACATCCATAACAATCTTTTTTGATCATGTCTCTCATTGTATTCTCCAAGTGTTTGGCAAAACAGGTGACTAAATGTTGTTCCTGTTCTGGCCATCTGGGCTGCATTATCACAACTTCTTATTTTTGGTCTTTGGGGTCTGCTTTCTCTGTAACCTCCCATTCCATTTCCATCGATTCTCCACTATTCAAAAAGGGACAAGAGTTTTCCATAGTGTTTAATAGTCTAGAATGACTTCTGTCAAACTGTTGATTTATATGGTATTATCGAATTCGACATACAGAATGTCATTCACCGTTTCGGTAAGAACTCTTGCAAACTGAAGTTCCACACGCAGTTGCCCATATTTTATAGGGTGGAAATGTCCCTCGTCGCTGCCTTGGTCTGAAGTGAAATCAAAAGCCCACAAAGTCTAACCTCCTGCATAATCATCGTAGGAAATACCGTGACTGGTGTTGGTTCCTAACTGTCCTGTGGCTTCGTACAGCGACAAGTACGACCTCAAGTAATTCTTCTAGGCAAAGTCAGGTTCGAAGGATCGGGTACACAACGTTTTGACATCGCGACTTACTTCGATTTTGGATACTCAGCAGTGCTTTAACAGGAAAGGATTTTGATCGTGGGTACCATTGAGGGCTGAATTGCTGACGATTCCAATGAATAAACGTTTGGGTAACTGTCCTTAGAACAGATGATCTTCGATCTTAGATCGGAGTCCAGTGGCAATGGTGAAAGTTTTTACTACCACGCGTCGTATCGAATACTTGGCTGTCGTTCTGCTGATATCATTTCCCACTTTAGGTACCACTTCCACACGACGCACGTATAACCTGGCTTCTTGGATAATGGTTTCGTATTCGTTGGCATGAGCCATCAAATGGAAAGCAGTTCTGCTACTATTCAGTCTCAAGCGAATATCCACCCCGTTCAGCAAATACGTCTCTTGAAACCACATGTCCAAATGCAAACGATCGAACAGTTCTAAACTATGTCCTTGCAGAATTTTCTTTCGGCGCTCGTTAAAACCCACATTGTGAGAATCGTCATCTAATGTCAAGGCTGTGTCGTTAAACTTATTATTACCTGCTGTGTCAGGTTTCCATACCACGCAAGCATCTAAATAAGTGTTCTTGGCTTCTTTTCCGTACGTCAAGAGATTTTCGACGTACGCTCGTTAAGGGAAAGTATGCATGCTACTGATTACCAGTTTGTTATTTATGTAAACATCCAAATCGCTGAACAAGGAATGCATGAAATTGTTGACAGGAGCTACTCGGGCATCGGCTCCTGAAACAGAGTTGTCCGTTTTAATCACTTTCACTTTCAAATACAAGTAACTTCTATTTAAATCAATGTAATCTTTGGGTTGCCCTTTCATTTCAAACTCGATGGGAGCTGAATCCATCAAAGAGGAGACGGGATGAAATTCGACCCATTGGGCTTCTTGCATGGTAATCGTCGTGGGTGGCATGGCAAAGAGATCCAGTTCCGACTTGGAACAGGCACAAGATTCTTGGTGCATCAATTTTTCTCTGAGTCTCTATGTTTTACTTTTAATTATCAAAAATTCTAAGTCACGAGCGGTTCTTTTTTTCTTCGTCGACGCCTTGCTGTGTCCTCAGGGAAGCAGGAATGCCAGACTCGGTACCGTTCAGGGCATTTATAGGACTTTGTCGTCGACCCAAAATTTCTTTACCCGTTTGAAGCAAGACATGTTTGCCTGCTCTCAAAAAAGCTTCTTTGGGGTTTTGTTTGTCAATGAGAACATTGTGAAGAAATTCTTTGCCGTGAGTCAATGCGGCATCTTTTAAGACGTGCAATCCTCGTGTCACCATCGGTTTCAAAACAGGGACCACGGAACGAAAGGCTGATTTAAACATATCTCCTAAACCATGTCCTCGTTGTCAAGCTACTCCTCGGTACACAGGATACATCACTTTTTAAGTTGTTCAAGAATCGTTTTTGAAAATGGAGTTTCAATATGACTTTCCCTTTGGTAAATGAAATATTTTTTCCCAGTTCTCCTTTTATAGTAATGTTGACACTGTCGAAATACGACTTACTGACGGGCAAATAATGCGAATGTACAAATCCGCGGTGAACGTGATAGGTATTTACACCATCCTCGTCAGCGGCTGGGGCAGAATACACTTTGAAAGGAATGACACGCAGTAACGGTACAAAGGTTTGTGCTACCACGTTGTATTCCACCACATCGGAGTACACAAACATCAAGTTGAGTCCTTGCTTCATTTCTACAGGAAATGGAAAATATTTCGCAAAATCCGAGTTAGTGGTTATGGATGGTATTTCATTTTTCTTGACCACCATCCTTGGGTCTCCACCTAAAAAATCATTCAATTCAGGACAAAAGGTAATGGCCATCATTTTATCCTCTGAAATTTTCATCATTAGGCGACGAGCCACTTTATGGTACTCAAAGGTAACACTTTATTTTACTTTCTCCATGGCTTTACCAAACAAAGTATTGAACCTGGTAGCAAGTGTAACAACTAAATGTTGACCACTAAAATAATAACCAGCAGGTATGGTGAACACATAGGATGTCCCTTTAGATGTGGGTCATCTGTTTTATTTGGATCACTGCCAGTGATGCCTCGTTCGTCTAAGGTTTTTTGCAATTGCCCGTCATACACTAGTACTTTGAAAGTGTTTTGATTTTCGACGATGCTTTTGATTTGTGTCGGGTGTACCATTTCCACTAAAGCCTCTTCCCAATGAGCATCTTGATTCAAATGAATGGTTTGAGGTAATTTAGCCGTGTAACAGCACAACAGTATTGTTAGGAACACCTCCATGGAACTGTCACTGGGCAACGTTAAGAAAAATTGGTAAATAGTATTGTTGATAATGTCAACGTTCTTCCTGTCCGAGGAGTCACTCAAGGTTAAAAGAGTGTCTAAAAGAGGATTGTGATTGGAAGGGTGACTGTTAGGAGAATGACTAACGTTGGACGCAATATTGTTACTGTTGTTCTCGTTGTAATAGTATTTCAGGGAAGGATTGGGGAGAATATAACCGATGCAACTGCTGAGTAAAATGGTCCACAATTGTTTGTCTCCTTGGTGCAAACACCAATTAGCAATAGCTGCACCGATGACACAATACACCACAAGGATTTGACAGAAAAAGACGATTTGTGTTTTAGGGACACGTTCTCCACACCACACCCACAAGGGTTTCTTTTGTAAATCTTACAGAGAAGAACTGGATGAAGGAGTAGTCACTGTGGTCGCTGAAGCTGTATTAAAGGGCATGATGGACACTTCTTTTTATAGTCGATGACTTGGGATTTGAGTGTCGATGAGAGGATCGGCCAGTTGCGTCCAGGCTACTTTGTTTCTGTCAAGAAAGCGTTTGGTTTGATGTGGAATGTGAATGATACCTTGCAGTATTTGACGTGCTGTCACCGTAAACCATCGTAAGACCTCTTTGAGACTCGTTTCTAAGACGTGAGCTCGTATTTGTGGATTTTTTTCGCGACTGATACCGTACAATGCACGAATCAATTTGATGGGAAGATGAGACTGAAGGGTCGTCATGTTCACGATGCATGAGACAAGGTCAATGTTACCGAGGGGTTTATAGATTTTTTTAGTGGTTCTTATTGTTATGTCGACGACGTGGACGTATACACGACAAGTCCTACGTCTTGACACCAGTTGTGAAACAAATCGTTACGAAATCGCAAATAGTCGGGGGTGGAGGGTTTTAAATCTGCGAGTAAATAGGCGTGTGGTGTTTGAGTGGCATCATCGTACGCATGAGTCAGCCAAGGTGTTCCTAACTGTTTGGCTAAAACTTGCACTTGTGATTTATCTCGAGGACGTTTAAACAAGACCACGTAATGAGCATTGAGACTAATAGTACGATGGGCTTTACTTTGTTGAAACAAATTTTGTGTAATGTAAATGACACTGGCATTACGATGATGCCCTTTACGCGTAAACCACAGTTTAATTTCTTCTTCGTCTTCTCCTAACATGTCGTCAAAAATGACCAAATGAGTTTGACTAGGATCAGACACGATCCCATCGTCTTCACTAGGAATGCCTTCCACAAACACAATGGAATCACCTTGACTTTCTTGCAAGAGGCTGTATGCCGATTGCCATTCTTTGTAACACCACACGATGCGTTGAGGTGAACGATCAATAAAATGATGTTTATGTTCGATCAAACGTTTCACAAATTCGGTTTTGCCAGAACCGCGCAGTCCAGCAACTAACATGTTAAAATGATGACGAAGAGACAAGGCCTCCCAACTAGCATGATCTAAGTGTTCGTCAATGACTTTGAAGGAGTAGAAATAGTAGAATTATCCATAGTAGTGTAGGTTATGACACTAATGACACAAAACAGACAAGACAATAGGTTTTTTATACTTTTCTCAAGACACGTTTATTTCAATGCATGTTTTAATTGGAACAACACGAAAGATAAAAAATACATAAAAGCCAAATGGATAAGTACATGAATAAAATACACATGGAAACGTTCAAAGTGGCATATAAACAAGTCACTGTACAACATTGTTTGGGTAACGAAGGTGTCCTAGAGGTAGTGTGTAATGTTCTTATCGTCTCTACATGGGGTACAGTCACATAGGTGTCCTCTCGGAAGGGCGTTTGTCGGGGAATGTTCATGACAGTCCTGTCTTGAACAGACTGATTGTCCTCGGTGACAGATTCTTTTTCTTCTTCTGGCACTGTCACTAACACAGGTTTAAAAGTGACTTTTTTCACTTGACCATGGATTTTACGAACATAACGCATGGGCATAATCGTTTGTCCAATCCTCAAAATCCCAACTTTTCCAGTCACGTACATCTGTCCAATGAGGGTGAAAATCACAAGCTACACACACATCATCGTACACCACTTCCGTACGTAAAAGTTGACGAATCTTTTTTTTCCTGTAGAGGTCGAGACGTATCCAGATGAAAGCGTAAGGCTTTTAACAGAATGAGTCTCTCGTGGACATTTAAAGGAGTCAACATACTATCTTTTTTGTAGGTAGTGTTCGTAAAGTGTCCACAAGAAATCGACAGGTAAACGAAATCCCAGAAAGCAAGTCACAAAAACACACACTACACGTCGACCCAAATTAATGGGACACAGTTCTTTTAAAAAATGTTCGTAATCCTTCACTGTGTGAATATTCTCATTGATATCCTTCCACGGAATCTGTTTAATCACAAGTGATACAGGTTGTGGCATGGTCGTTCTATTTTATACTCTTTTATGTCGAAGACCATAAGTGTATATTCTGTAATGAATGATTTAAAATCTTCTCCAAAAGCGAAAGTGATTAATATAACGTGTAAATTCGTCCCACTGCCATTCAGGGCAACGGTCAAGAATGATCAAAAAATATTCAGATGTAAACAAACTAAATTCGAATACGTGGAAGGAAGACTTAATCCAGAGAAATCTGACACGTTGGTTGATTTTTGTCACTTTCCTCTTGTGAATTTCACGACACAAAAGTTCTTTGAGATTTTTTTTTAGCAAGGCCCTGCCAAACGTCCTTGTAGATCTTCTCTTGTACTTCGTGCGGTAATCCTTGAATATTATGTTTTAGAGAGAGTTTATATACTGGTCTAGGTTTGTCTCCAACCCAAACTATTTTGTTAAACGACATGGACCAGTATTGTCACTTTCAATCACTAGGTCCCACTAAAGGTAGGTATTGACAATCCGGAGACCATCGAGCATGTTCCAGGTAAGCGGAATCTTTCTGTTCCCACTCGTAAATTCACACACCACAACTGAAACACTTGACTTTATCCCCTTCGCCCAAGTAGAAAAATCCGGCTCTGGCTAATTCTTCAAGAGTCCAGGCAGATATTTTGGCCATTTATCTTTGAAGATTTGGAATCGACTTTTAAAGTGACAGTATTCAGGCAAGCTCGTAGGGAACGAATATTCGACTCTCCTCATTCAGTTTGATGCAGGTAAGGTGCAATACCTAGCAGTCCACGATAACGTGTGGCACCGCTTTCGCATCAAACACGTTTAACACGCACATCATCACTTTCCATGGTAGATAGGGGTAGTAGTCATAGCAAAGCTCCCACGATGTCCTGCTGAATTGCTAAGGTCGCAGAGTCTGGCATCACTACAATCGCAAGGTTTAGCATCGCACTCCACTTGAGAATTCCCAAATTTGAATGATGCCTGTTTAAATGGATTAGTCTTCTTTCGCTTGGTCGTTGTAGTTACAAATGAACTATTGGTCTTGGGAAATTTCCCTTTTTATATGCTGCCCGATCTCGACGTGACCGTACGGTAGAGCGAAGTGTTTGGAAAGTCGTACTCTTTTTCGGTACACGATTTGATAGACTTTTTCCAGAGGTCGGTTAACGATTTGGTGTGTGGGCAAACGGACAATCTTGTGCGGTTCGTGGGTTGTCACTTTAAAAGTTTCATCCTGTCCAGACTGTAGGGCTTCTTGAAGCACGTTAACGTTCACCACTCGACTGGTGCGATAATTGAGACTCAATAATTCCACTTTACATTCGGTGTGCATTTCTCCTTGTGGATATCGGTATTCGTAACCGTAATTTTTAGGACCGCCACTTGCAAAACATAGACTCTTGTCGTCGGGATGTTCATCGGTCCAGGCTCCTAAACGTTCTCCTTCGATGGCAGGGTTACACTGGTTCGGTCGGTGAATGTAGATGCAACTGTCCGTGTCAAAATACAACACGCGATCTCCTAACAGATCTAACACTTCGTACAATTTTAAGCGAGCTTGGGCTGTCTCGTAAGCCGCAATGATGACATTTCCAAATTTGTCGGCTTCTACAAAGTCTAGATCTTCTTCGTAATTGACTAAGATCAAGTCCTCATGAATGACGTCTACGTGTTTCATGTATTTGGGTTTGTCGTGAATAATCTGGAAGTAGCGGGAAGGTTCGGACAAATACTCCGTCTACGGTCGTTGTGCCATTTTACCCCACAAGCAATTTAACATCACTTTGACACAAACGATCGTCTTCCTTCGTTTTTCTCGATGTGGCCTAAAGTGATGCCTTCCTGCTCCCGATATTTTTCTTTGAATATCTTTTGGTCTTCGGGAGTGTGACACCAGGAAGAATATCCGCTATCTTCTTCTTTTAGTTTTAAAAAGGTATCCACGTAGTCTGCAAGAATACCTTTCTGTGTCTCGTCGCACTTGTGGTATTGTTGTGTCTTGGAAAAGTGGTAAATTTCGTACACTTCTAACAGTTGGTATCCCAGGTCCAGCGCTTTAATCAATTCCACCCTAACCCACGTTCCTGTCAAGGCACGTTCCTCCTGGGTGTGCTAACAAGGTTAGTCTTGGTTGCACGTTTCGGCACAAGTTCGACACAATGGAAACATCAGTTTACCTTGGTAATGCTGAGGTAAAATCGGGATGGTACAAGTCTGTGGAAGGCAAGACTTTGCACTTGATCAATCCTTGGTACTGGCGTATGTGGTCGAAGTCAATGTGTTCTGTCATCAATTTTGGATGCCCTACGGGAAAGTGACAATATTTGCAGACGAACGGATACAGCGATCACACGTCCAAGTATTTGATTTCTTCTCCTTTCTTCTCGTCCACTTGGTACAGTAAACAGGTGGCATTCGTTCGTCCTCCGTACAAACTATCCCGGGGGTTCAATGGGTCCACCAACTTGCAACTTTCGACGATGCGTTTAAACTCGGGATAGGTTTTCAAAAGCTGATCGTACTCGTGTTCCCACATTTCCACCACCTGGTATCCTTGCTGTTTTAACTTCAAACGTCGCTAACAAGTTGTCTGGTAAAGGTCTTCCATGGTCCGTTGTAAAAACTGATTTTTGGTGTCACGTTGAGGGTAGTACATGGGACATCCTCGTACACGATCTGAGGGTTTTCTAAATCTCAACCATCCACCGAATACGTTCCGATGGTCTTTTCGCCACCTCCGTTGCGAGCGTGTTGGATCAATGTGTCTTCCTTATCGCACAAGTAATGTAGCCAACGTAGGGCTTTGACCGAGTATTGACGTTTGACAAAGTTCATCGTTTTAGGACTGATGACAGCTAGAGTATTTTCAGGCGTGAAGCGTTTTCGGTACACTAAGGAACACGCTTTGGCGATGGTACAGGCTTCTTTCAAAGGTTCGATTCCACCGTGCTCCATGAACAATTCTCAAAATTTTCCACAGCAACGTCGTAACATGTCCACGTCAGATCGACAATACTTTAACATTTCTTCTTGAAAGTCAAAGGGATCCGAGGCGTGAGTCTGGTACCAAGCATGGAAAGCTTCTCGTTGTTCGGTGCGCATGTTATCGGGGTCGTAGTCTTCAGCCTCAGGCAAATGGGGTAGAACGGCATGTTGATTGCCTTCGGTATTGAAAAAGTGTGGAAAATAACCTTTCGCCATTTCTGTCATTCCAAACGTTTTAGGCATGCGACTCAAAGGCATGGCCAAGTAACACATTGAATCTTTAAACTGTACTTGTCCTACTTGCATAGAAACAATTTTGGTTCCGTTTAAAGTCACTTTAGAACGTTCGGTACTTTGTTCCGCATAGTGTCTGAGCAGAAATTGACCATCGTATCCCGAGAAATTATGAGCCATTACCGTGGCATGGTGATGACAATCTCAATAACGTTTGATGTATTCTGGACTCTACGTTACGTCGATGGGGTTTAGGATCCATTGGGCAAAATCGGCTAGCGTGTTTGACCCTCGAAAGATTTTTTCACGTCCTCCAGGAATCTTGCTACAGTGAGGGCAATGACTAAAGATAGGTTCTTGGATGCACTGCTCGCACGCTCCATGAGCCATGCAGAAATTAGGAATGTGAATGCCAGTCTCTTGCATGCATTCGAAATCAAAAATAGATAAAATTCTCTTTCTTCTGGGTATTCTTCTGGTTGGGGTTGGTATTTTTGAATGAAGCATTCGTGCTCCAAGTTCACGATTTGGTGACAAATGTGACATCGTTTCTTCCCTCGGCAAACGTGAAACTTGACATTATTGGTACGTATGCCTTGTCCACAGAAGCAGACAAGTACTTTTCTGCTGTGAACCTTGCATCTTCAAATGTTGTTGGTAACAGGTAGGACTGACAAATGTGCGCTGACAAACAGGGCAATGTACTCGTACTTGTCCTTTGTCCAGACAGGGTTGAGAGGCCAAACATCCCTCACATTTCGATCCACAATGATTGTGGTGTTCTCGATTGTTATAACCATAGTCACATTTTTCACAGTAGTAACTGTATCTCAGGAATGCAGTGATGCTGGTAATGGTATCAAATGTTCATCGTGATGATAGACGTGAATGTATTTTCCGTTTTTGAGGTCCACGCAGTTTTTGAGGGTGCACTTTCAAGTTGTAACGTGGAGCCAAGACATCTTGCAATGTTTGCATTTCTGGAATACAGCAAGGGGTGTTTTTGGATATCCCCGCTTGCTGTAACAGGACTTCTGCTTCACTTCGTTGATTGGGTCGGTCCGATCGTCGAATAGTTTTCCAGGCTCTTTTCCATTGTTCCGTCTCGTTCTTGTTGGCATACGTTTGTCACATGACGATGGCACGGGCTAAATACATCTGATCTTGAGAAGTTTTAATTCGGACGAGGCTTCGATTAACGTTGCGAATGTTGTCGACCAATAACACTTTTTTTCGTCTTGTCCTTTGCGGAAGAGAAACATGGGTCATGAACAGTGTGGCTTTTCCATCGGTGATGTTAAACTTGTCGTTGGATTGTTGCACATGTTGAATTTTGTCGATGACTTTGGAAACTGTTAATAGGGATGGGCTACTAACCTCGAGCCAAACGGGAGACTTCAAATTATCGTGATGAATGGAAAGTCTCAAGCGATCGTCTTCATTGGCTTCACATTGCTGTTTCAGTGTAATTAACACAGAATCCCACACCTCGGTAATGGACCCTTCTGTATTCTGCAAAGGAGCATTGGACTTGAAATCTTTAAACTTTACGGCGTACTTGTAAGCCGTAGTTCTAAATTTTCGAGAGGAACGCTTTTCCGTCTCTCGAATGTGATAGTACTTTTCATGGTTTACTAAGAGAGGTGAACTTTGCTTGGACGTCGCTTGTCTGGGTGTGGATTCGGACTCACTCATGTCATCTTCAAAATCACTAGCATAAATTTGAGCCAATACTTCAGCTACTGTGCTTGGCGATACATCACGTTTTTGTCTCTTACTGTCTTCTCCTTTCTCGACAACATGAGGCGGTCTTTTCATCTTATCTGCAAAGTCAAATGACTACATTTTAAAGACCATGACCCTATATATTCATGTCCGAACCGTGTATATATAAAGGGTCAGTGTCTAACCTTTCAGTATTCATTTTATTCTCACATTGTCCAGAATGATGGAAGAACATACGCAAGTTGAACTTCTCATCAGAGCTTTGCGTGGTGTCATACGAAAGTTTTCTTCAGACAAGCCTACGAACTACTCTCCCTCCTTTCGAGATAGAAGTCAAGATACTTACTATATCTGTAAGAAGAAAGGACATTGGGCTAGAGAATGTCTAGATCGTGACAAAAACAAAAAGGGTACCAGAAGAGACCAAAGTCAAGATACCTGATATCATTGTAAAGAGAAATGATATTGGTCTCCAAACTGCCCTAAGAAACAACACGAGCAGGAGGAGGAGGGGAAGAGGAATTCTGAACAGGAGGAGGAAGAGGTACCCTCCCCCAAGGAAGAACCCCGACACGTTCACAAAGACAAGAAAAGAAGACGAAAGGCAAGTGAGGGGGAAGAAGAAAAAGAAAAACCTGTGACAGTAAAGAAATTGAAAAAACAGAAAGAGTGAACAGAAGAAGCCCTTGAACTTTTAAAAGTGGTATTGTGTTATGTTATGTTGTGATATTGAATTGTAACATTTGTACCAGAATACATCAGATGGAAAAAACGTAAGTGCCTCTTGGTTTTGATTTTATAGAATAAGAACCAATACTCACACACTCCTACGCTCACACGTACATCATGGGTTTTAAAAAATAATAAAAAAGGACTTTTGAGTTTTCATTGAATTAGGCAATAGAAATAGTATATCTTTTCGATAGATTTGAGTGGCCATGAAAAGGACCGTTGGTGTTTTGTTTTAAACAAACTCAGAAACGTGACGTAACCATCTTTAGCTGTCTTAAGCCTTTGCCACCACGACCAAGGCCTACTTCTGGACTTTTGGTTCCTGTCAATGATTTGGTAGAAATCACTAAAGGTGGTATGGTAGACGTAGTCACAGATAGATTGGGTTGTTTAGCTCGAGAAGGTCTTTTTCGCGTCGTGATAAAGAAGTCTGATACATTTGTTTCAGACTCCTTAACTTAAATATCTAAAAGTACCGTCGTGACCGTTTGATGTTCACTATTCTCTTTCTGCCCTTGGTCTTCCTTCTTCTCTGTTGCTTCTACTTCCTGATGTTTCCTTCTTGCTTCTTTTTCTTCTTCCCGCTGTTGAATAAGAAAAGCTTGTTCTTCTACTTTCTGTTGTTTTAAAAATCGCTCCAATTCTTCGTTTTGTCTTTGCTTAAAATCATCGACATGTACATAAGAAGAAGCAGAAGGTAACGAAGGTTCCAGAACAAACTCTTGTGAAGTTAGAAAATCCACAATATCCCAGTTAAAATCAACTTCTTCTGGATGTAGATTTGTAGTGACTTTGGTAGTCACTGCTGTCCCATTACTTGCTGTCTCCACTAATGGCTCACCCAAATTTATCGTCTTCTTAGTGTCTGACATGATTGACAACTCTGTCGCATCGATTGACTGCGCACAGACGCTAGTACCTCTATATAGGGAAGGTGACGTCACATACTGCTCTCTTCCGATTGGATGACTGTGACTGACTTTTGTAACGCACGTTTTGATTGGTGAATACACTCAATCCTTTTCTATCCGCTCTTCCCCTATAAATAACCGCAGTTCACGGTATTCGCTTCACCTGTTTCTCATCACAAGATGTGGACCAACGTAGAATCTTCTACCCTTGTTTCTACCATGCTATTTCGTACTGACTTACCCATTATGTCAGATCATTGTGGTCTATCAATCATATGACTGATACAGCCTTTTGGAAGAGAAGGATATATGTGGAGAGGCAAGGTTGTTTAAAGAGAGTTCTCCTCTATGGCCCAGCAGTGAGGAGAAGTTTAAGGAAGAGAAAAAGATCTGTGAGATGTCCTCTGCGTTAAAAAGATACTGTTAACATTACACATAACGGCCCTTTTCAGGGCCACTCGTATGCCTCGAAAAGATATTAGCTTTCTTTGCCTCTATGTCTCTTGTCGCTAGACAGTCCCAAATACAAAATAATATTTCCCATATTCAATTTCCCTTGTCGCTATATAGACCCACTATGTTCAATTTCCCTTGTCGCTAGATAGGCACAAATAGTTCTCATGTTAAATTCCCCTTATCGCTATACAGGCCCACCATTTTAAATTTCCCTTGTCGCTATATGTTCAATTTCGCTTGTCGCTAGATAGGCCCAAATAGTTCCCATGTTACATTCCCCTTGTCGCTATACAGGCCCACCATGTTAAATTTTCCTTGTCGCTATAGTGTCCTACGACCTTTGTCGCTATAGTGTCCCACCACCTTTTTGACTGGGATTTCCATTGTCGCTATAAATCTTGTAGCTATAGTGCCCTAAGCCCTTTTTGACTGGATTTCCCATTGTCACTATAGTGCCCCACATTACTACTCACACTGTATTATTGACTTGCTCAGCACGAACTCGCACTTGATATGAAACGTATATTACATCAACAGATCAGACAAAATCTTTACCTTTATTAATGTGTTTGTTATATTGGTCTTTCTTAATGTTGAGCTTGCATAGACGTGTTTAATTGCATCAGCGGTATATGTTTTAGTTCAGCTTTTTTAATCTGTTTGCAACATCTACATTGATTAACTTGTATAGTATAGTAATCCGCTAACACAATATCGTAAACAAAATAAGACAGCTGTATGATGAACCTGTTTAAGTATGTGAAAATCAAGCCAATCTTGGCACATAAAGGTAAATTTGCCACAATGCTGGTTTGACCAACCATACCCAAAGAATCCCTTGAGTTACCTTTGCAGACCTTGCTACGTTTGCAACAGCAGCTTCGCCTTTTCATAAGGACTGAAATATACTTCGGATAAAATTCGCTAAGAAACCATGTTTGATTTGTTTGTTTGTTTATAATTATTATATGTTACGATCAATGACCACCTACAATAAAATTTTGGCCTCATTACTCCATTTGGATTTTCCATCTAGTGACTCGTTCTCAGGGAATTGGATTTTTAAATAATTCAATACATGAATGAGACCTATTTTGGTAGCTTAATGTTCACAAATATGACGTGATGTATTATAAACAACGTCGGCATGGACATGCTTAAAATGTGTTTTGCTTTAGGTTGATTTAGAATCTAGTCGTGTACCAATCCCACCGTAACTGTTTATCACCAGGATATTTACTACTGGTGTTTCTGGTAAGTTTGTAAATAATGGAACTACATCACCATCGACATCCTTTTCTAAATGGTCAATAGAACTGGAAGGTCCAATGAACGTGAACTTATTTTCCTCACACAGAAGAAGAGTTCCCATTCATTGCTGCTTATCAATACGAAATCGCACAAAATATGATACCATGATCGTGTTATATGCAACAATTGTATTATTCAATGTCAACAAGATAAAATACAAGTCACTCTTTAAGCACCATAACATAGTTCCGATGGAACTAGTTCCGTGTTACCAAACTTAGTTTTCCTTTTGATATATGGTCATGTTGGATCAAGAAGCAACTGCATTACCATTCAATATGATTTTAAGATGATTAGTATGTGATCAGCTTTATTTGATTGCAACTTAGGCTGATGGTCACAGTGTTGGGATGTCTTTAAAGTGTTTTAACAGATGGAATTCATACCGCGACCGTACTACACTTCTTTTCCACAATTGATGATATACCTGCTTTGATGACCTAGATTCCTGATAAAATAATATTGTCTTTTACGAAGATGCTATGTTTGAACATCAAATTAATGTCGCTAGAATTTGTTTTAATGTCCATACAATAACACCAATGTGATGTACATAGCTGTACATTGCGATGATGTGTATTCATGCCACGGATTAAAATGGGTGTATTTGCACGTATTGTGTGGAGTGAATTTTCCAGAATTAGTCGGGATTCAGAGATAAATGGGTAATCAACCTGACTGGAATAATTTCCTGACAAGAACTTTTATATAGAGATGAGTGTCGACGACGACAACAAGAGGAGGATTGTAAGGAAAATGCCTTAGTTGTCTTGTACGCAAACAAAAATCAACCAGTGTGTTCAAATGTGTGTCAGTGTCAGTGTCAGTGTATGAATTGATAGATCGATCGAAAACACTGATTGGGTTCGTGCCGATAACAAGTCAGTAATTATACACCAACGGCACCATTTAACGAAAATAATTGGCGTATTGCATTTGTTGAAGACATTGATGATGTTCATTACATAACGTCCCGATGAACAATTTGTAATATATATATATATATATATATATATATATATATATATATATATATATATATATATATATATATATATATATATATATTAGGGCATAACCGATTATCATTTTTCTACCGATTTCCGATTCCGGATTTTGGGCATGAAATTTTTCCGATTCCGGATACGATTCAATTAATCGGAAATGCTAAATCCGTATTTTTTTTCTACAAAATTTCTTCTTCTGTTTCCGGGTTTCTGGTATCTGGTTTTGCCGTGTCTAGCATGTTACTTAGTACTTTACCATATCCGGCTTCATTTCCGGTTTTCACCCATCGGTTCAAATAGATTGTCTCACAGCGTGGCTGTGTTGACCATATTGGACTTTTCAGACTTCTTATTTAACTTTATTAACGCACTATCGAATGACACGCAGTGTTAGACACGGTGCTATAGAAATTCAACTTTATTATTTTTATTATCCGAATCGGTCGTTCCTGCCTTGTCCGACTCCGATTAATCGGAAGTACATACTATCCGGTATAATCCGATTTCCGGATCAAAAGTCGGTTATGCCCTAATATATATATATATATATATATATATATATATATATATATATATATATATATATATATATATATATATATATGGGGTCCCTTTATGATGTTTTGATTTACATAGGTTTGTTTATAATTATTTAATTATTCTGTATGTATCATCCCATAGTATTAAGTGATGATAACATACGTAAATGTGATGAACATGACTGTTCAAGTCGTTTTAGTATAGACCCTAAAAATGTTTAGACAATATCACCATAAATAGTTTAAAACGCAACGAAAGATTTGTCGTTTCTAAACATTATTTAGAAGACAATCTTGGAGATTGAGTTTATTTCATTGAATGATTCATCACATTTTCAGAACTTAAATGTACAAAAGAAAAGCAAGTTTCTGGGAGAAATTGCAAATACTTCTTGCATACCGATAACATGGAAAATATAAACGAGAGAACTTAAGAGATTGTCGTTGGATATTAGTTTTCATTAATTTGAAGCTGGTACGTATATGTGTCACTGTCAGGAACGAAGATGCTGATATTTAGATGTGTCACTGCCAGGAATGAAGGTGCACGTCCTTATATGTGTCACTGTTAGGAAAGATGATGCTGGTACTTACATTTGTCGCTGTCTGGAAAGAAGGTGTTGGTACTTACATGTGTCACAGCTATGAAAGGAGATACTGGTACGTACATGTCACTGTCAGGAACGAAGATACTAGTACTTACATGTCTCACTGTCAGGAAAGTAGATGCTGTTAATTATATGGTCACTGTCAGGAAAGAAGATACTAGTACGTACATGTGTCACTTTCTAGACAGAAGGCGCTGGCACTTACATGTGTCACTGTCAGGAATGAAGATGTTGGTACGTACATGTGTCACTGTCAGGAAAGAAATGCTGGTACGTACATGTATCACTGTCAGGAAAGAAGATGCTGGTATGTACATGTGTCAATGTCAGTAAAGGAGATGGTGGTACTTACATGTGTCACTGCCATTAAAAGGCGATGTTGGTACTTGAATTTGTCATTGCCATGAAAAAAGATGATGGTACTTACATGTGCCACTGAGATAACAAGAAATAATGGTCCGTACATGTGCCACTGCCTTGAAAGGAGAAGTTGTTACTTGCATATGGCACTGCTATGAATGAATAAGCTGGCGATTAACTGTGTCATTGCCATGAATGGAGATGAGGACTATTTACAAGGTTGTATTGTCAAGTAAAGATACAGGTTTTTAACGCGTAAGCTGGGGTATATAAAGTCACTAGGTTTATTTGTTGGTGCTATTCAAGGTGGAATGAATTATATTTAGTTCACCTACCGTCAATAATCAAGTATTCGTGTTATTATTTTTAGACAATTTTGTTGTAATGTTAGCTTTTATATTTATGCTTTTAATTTTATGTGATTGTATTCATGAGCAGGCAAGACGTGAGGTTAAATGAGTTTGAAATGGGACGGCAACATAAGGAAATATAATTAAAGAGTTTCATACATTGCTTTTCGCAAGCTTTGCAGACCAGAAGGCAAATTAAATTCGTCCTAAAACACAATTTCATAGTTTTGCTGCCAGCGTCTAAATTAGCTATCATTAGCACACCTTTATTAAAATGGGGGCCCCGAGTGGCCGAGTGGTCTAGAGCGCTCTCCGTTACGAATCACTGCCATCTCACGTCTGTATGTGTGTGTTCGAGCCTCATATTCGGCTAATGTGGTTATCTGAGAAAGCCTGTCGGTAGCTTTTCTTGGGTCGGTGGCTCTTTCTGGGTGTGTTCCCCGGGTTCTTCCTCCGTCATTAATACTGGCCGCCATGTATAGCCTATTGTGTGCTAAAAACTGGCGTTAAACCCTACAACAGTTATTTGAATACGTTGAGATTATCTTCACATGCTCCCTTGCTACACTATATAAAACCTAGACTATAAATATCTGGTTCTCTCCAACGGGACTATATTAGCTGTTATTTTTAAATTTGTTTATTTGCTTAAATATTTTTACTATGAAAGAATTTCTTCTAAATGTAATGGATCAAGGTATAATTCAAGTAGATAATCTTCCTATTAAAGATAAATAAATGTCTTTAAAACAAATTACAGTCATTTTGTTTTTATTTTGCTATCGAATTATTTTTGCTTATTCTACTCTACTTTAAATATGGTGCGTCCATTCATGCCCTTTATAGTAGCTCTAATGTCGACCAGTGCTGCTAAATTATTGTAATTTACTCGCTTTTCTTTCATATTGCATTTGGGCAAACATCATGTCAACGTTCTTGTATATATGGAATCAAAGCAACGTTTATACATATCAGACAAGCTGCTACTGTTCATTTATAATATTATAAAAATTCAAATAGACCACAGTGAGAACAAAGGGAAGGTTGAGTTTCATTAATGCGATATAGTTATCAAGCCGAATGATGTCAGTTGCGTACAGGGCCGGGTTAAGGTCTTTAGGGGCCCTGGACACAGCCACTATAGGGGTCCATATGTATTCTGCCTTGTCCATATATATATGGTTACGGTACTATTAACAACCCTGTATGTGAAGTCAGACGATAATATACGAGGCTTCTTGTGCCTCGAGGGCCCTGAGCATGATGTTCACTTGACCCTATGGATAATCCGGCCCTGATTACGTAAACAAACAATGTTATGAACGACCAAATCATTTCCATTTCGAAAAGAGAGATAACTTATTGATATATTAAATTGTTCCAATAAAAATAAATTTCAAACGGAGACGAAAACTATGGAACTTGAAAACGTAACATGTCACAATCATCTCATTACAAGAAAATTTGAAACGGAAACGTACACTAGGACACTGCAATAAGTGGCATGATAAGATCGTCCCAACACAAGAACATTTCAAAATTTTTATCATCAAATATGCTTCATCTGTACGTACTGCATAATGCTACTAATAGTCAGTCCAGTTTTGTGCCCTGAAACGTACATAACCGTATTAATGTAAACGTAGAAACTATGACAGTACAATATTAATCTTACCTTCACTCTAATAAATATCTAAATGTTATATACCGGTACATATTCACAGACTTCCCACTTCAAAATCTTAATGATAGAACAAACGCAGTTATTTTTTGTATAATGGCATTGTTGGCACATTGAGCAATAAAGATATTTTCCGACAAAAATGTATGTATACGCCTAGTAAATGGCGACATTATTTTAATTAGTATGCACACAAATATAAACGGTTTCAAGGCCAAGCTATTATCAGGTATATTTTGATAATTTGCATATTTCCACCTTATACAAAAAGGGCTTGTTTTTAAAAATTACCAGGTATCGAATAAGTTATGTTCAGTTCACATCTCATTCAATGATGATGATGATGATGATGATGATGATGATGATGATAATGATGATGATGTTTCGTCATGAGAGGATGCTAGTAATGTTAAAGATGATGGTAACCACGTGAACACATATCTGGTCAAATTCGTCTATAAAATATACAAATTAATATAATCCTAGTCAATATTTGTCTCAAGGTGAAATGTTCCTAAGCATGGACCTCACACGTTGACTCGGATTAGGGGTACACAACAAAACACTTTTAGATAAGAGCGTATTTCGGCGTGTTTCAAACGTACATCGTTTTGATGATGTTTATAAATTGTTGTTTTATTGCTTATCTTTGTTTGTTTTTCTGTAGACATGGCAACAAATATGTCGGTCATTTATAGTCAACCATTACATTAATAAATTAGTCATCGATCGTTCTATTAGTTTATCAAACTCCCAATCCGACCAACCAACTCTCCATTCATTATTCATCAAATAATGTTCAGTAATATCACATATCTTTGGTTTATATATTTATTATATCATGTATATTAGACGGCTAAAACAAGTTTATAGTAAATGTATTACCCTTAGACGTCGGATAGTACACTATTATATTTCAATAGTAGATATTTGACTCCTAAATATATACACGTACAACGGTTAATTTATGTCATCGTGATTTTCTCTAGAATTATCTTTAAAGTTTGCTTAAATGCTTTATTTCCCTCTTGAACATTATTTAATTTGCGTCTATAATTAACGAACATTATTACAACTACAACAGATATTACAGTTCTGAAGCAACATTTATATAAAGATGTTTCCTATAAATTTCCCTAGAACATGTATGTTAGACAGGACGTTTAAACCAAGCTTACTATCGAGAAAACTGGTTTCAAAATTATTAAAAATATATGCATTAGAAAGTCTGTTCGCTGTAAGGGTCAGCAGACACTGTTCACTGTCTCATTCTTCTTTCATCTAGCGTTGTCTTACAACAGTTAAATGTTTTGGCCTAAAATGATTTCATGAATGTAGTTTCATCAACCGATCGCAAAGATTAACCTAATAAATAATAATATAATAAAGTTCTTTTTAAACTTATTTCATATTCAGGTAATTTTAAGAAACAGTAACCATATCTTACTTCGCACAAGTATCTATGTTCGTGTTCAGACGCTAATCTAAAAACTGTACTATGTTAAAGACAGAAATATTTGTATCACCAAGTTTGGTTTGCAATTGTTACAAGAGGAATTCCTTTACAGATTAAAATATTCGTGCTGATTAAACCATGTATAAAATTGCATGGCTTATACTGATGGTATTGTCATTTTTGTGATATCAATGAGCTCTCGAATGTATCAGTACTAGGCTAATATTTATCAAATTGACCTAAAAATTACACATCTTCAGTTTGTCCATAATGTCATAAACGTTTAGTCTGCGCTAAAGACATTAATCGGTCAAAGTCTGATTTAAAATTCATCTAGCTTAAATGTTAAAATTTACTTTCAGATTTAAGGGATGTTGATATTCAAGCTTGGTTCAAGGTAGCATGATAGCGTAGCGGTAGCGTGTTTACTATTCACTATTATGCCCTTAGGTTCGATTCTCCGTGGGGATACTCTCAAGTGACCCCCCTCCACATCGCCACGGTTACTTAGCGGTTAGAGTAACCGACATAAACGGTTAAAGCTGTAGGTTAGAATCCTACCATTGTATTAGCCCAGTCAGGTATCTTGGTGAGCTAGCTTACATATATAGTATCAAAATTCTTTTAAAACATGTTGATATGTAAGATAATGTGACAAGAAGGTTCCTACCGCCTCCGTGGTTAATTTCAGCGCTCCCTACCCTGTCCCGTAAAACGTATTATTCAGCATCAGCACCACCTCTGTAATCAAACCGCCGCTGCCGCCCCCACCCCACTTCCATACTGTGGTACAGCATAATTTGGGAAAAACTGGTGTAACGCATAGTATACACTCATTCATCAATCATTTTGCTTACACAACATACAATGAGTTGAAATTTCAAGGCGTGCTGTCTTTTTATACACGTATGTTGCTACAATTATTGAACAGATTATAAGATTTAAAAATCAACTGAACGAGAGAGTAAGACATTTTAATATTGACACTGTTGTTAATATTAACACCATAATACGTGTGAGACCAAAGTGCTATATGCATTTGCCCTATCAAATTCTAACCGAGCAACACTAAGCTTCATCTGAGATAGTATTAGCTCAAGATGTATTAGTGTTTTATGTACAACGTTATTTATTCATATGTGAGATGCATGGTATAATTGCTGCACAAAATATAACTACGTAGTACACGGATAATGTGTGTTTAAACGATGCAAGCATTTTCTTTAGATATTATGTACATGTATCTGCTGTGGGATAATTCAAAATGCGATTGTTGGATAATGGGGGTGGGGTGTTGCATTTTATTTATCAACCTTATTAATTTACAATTACTGTTCATCCCTATGACGTCTCCAACGTGTTAACATATGATACGTTTTCCTAATATGTTAAGAACTGTACATTAAACCACTCTGCACTGTGAAAAACCCTATTCAAACCACTTTGATCTGCGCATGCCCAGTTTTAATCAGTTTTCCAAAAAATCCATGTGCAATATATACGTCCAATCAACCTAATACGTGTAGTCGTCTGTATACATTGTGCCTGGAATGAAATAGGGGTTTAATTATTTTATGCAATACCGCCCATACAGAGCAGTATGGTACATTTTTAATTTTTTTGTGTTTTAGATTTTTTGTTCTTTTTGCCAAACGTTGTTTCTTTTAAAATATGGTTTAGAATACCATGTACACACATTACCTTCCTGTTTCTACTGATGGAATTTGTTATGTAGCCTAAATATGTCGTTTAATAAGAAAATGAATCTTAGTAGCAAATACGTATAATTAAACCATACTGGTCTGGATGTATGTAGTAAGTCACTTTTGTCTAGTACCCAGTTTTGATACCCAGCCAGAACGGTTATTACCAGGTCATATTTGTCCGTTCTCATTTTGTTCGGTCCAGCTCTCCGCTACCACCATCCTAGTTTTGTCAACTATAAAAAACGGATATTTTACTATTTCGTTTTTAACATAATATTTTTTAACTATTTTATAAGTGCCAAAGGATGTGAGACCGGCAAAGACAAATTTTTGTTTTTAAACCTGGCATAGTCTGGATTTTCCCGTTAGTCCTTAAATGCAGCTTATGCATCGTCATCATACTATCAGACAATCTGATTGGTTAGTATGAAATCATGTTTATAGGTGATTGATTTTTCATCAGATTGGTTCTTTTTATTTACTTGGTAAAATATGTCGAGGTTTCTAGGTGTTCACAAAAAAAGAAAATAACAAAGAAAGGAGAATTGGCAAGCTCCAAGTTTCTCATCATCATAAGATACGGGTGGCAATAAGTTCCACTCCTTATTTGTGCGAGGCTGCCTGTGTTGCGATTTCCTTGTTGGATCACAATGGCGGTAAAAGTAACTCACGCTCGTTATCATCAATCAAGCAGGTGTATGCATAGTCATGACAGAAGCAGAAATAGCAGACCATGTATCTAGGAATGATAAAGGAGCGTAGCGGACGGTCGCGTGTGCCTTACGACAATCCCGTTCTCTATATCGATGTAAAGTTAATCTTGGCAATCATTTTGAAAACAAACAATAGCATTAATCTCAATTTAGTACCATGTGTAGTTCATAAGGAGTCGTTTACAATGTGACTTTTATGCACACCACAATAAACGCGCATACACCTGTTAACAATCCAAATTGGACTCGTCAGATCTGATTATTTACATTATATTACCTAAGTGGGAAAATACCATCAGAGGTTACTAAAAACAAAATTCACCATCTTTGCCTGAACTGTCTTGAAAATTAAGATGGTCTAATGATCAAACGTTCTATCTAATGGCATCAACAAAAGCTTCCGTCAGAAAGCAGAAACGCCATGCTATGGAAAATATGTTTTTACTTCGGCTGTAAGTGTTTCTTGGGAAGACTATAACGCTTGCATCCATTTCTTGATTTGACTACTA
Organism: Unio pictorum; assembly: GCA_030141615.1. Taxonomy (NCBI): domain Eukaryota; kingdom Metazoa; phylum Mollusca; class Bivalvia; order Unionida; family Unionidae; genus Unio; species Unio pictorum. The sequence goes on along the minus strand of JARLTB010000220.1, from coordinate 22,252,805 downwards.
AAGACTCACCAATGCTAAACGTTGCATGAAAATGATTAGATTTTCAAAGGAATATTTGTCATATAAATGGTACGCTATATCATTGGATTCTCTTTCGAAGTCATAGGCTTGTAAGAATGCGTTTCTTCAACCTGATCGGTTACCATCAGATACGTTCGTATGCGGACATTTTGCAGTATTAGTCTTTCATGTATCATTCACTCATTAGTAATGAGGGTCACTTCCATATATACGGTCACGACAGTGCAGACATTGAGATATGGATAAGTGGCTTGAAACTCTACGATACTGATTGTTTTTAAATTAATATATGAAATTATGAGACAGAGAAAAAAAAATGTTGAACCAATAGATGGCAAAGACACATATATGTTCTTTTATATATAAATGAACTTAAAAATATATACTGGTCAAAATAAATCGGAATACATTAGGAAAACGATAAAAGTACGGAATAATTAATCAAGTACTGTTTAAATATCCATGTCGGCATGCAGTACGTTGAGCTGCATCCACCGAATAAGGTGATCAAATGACCTTTGAAAATACTTCAGACAGACAGAAAAACAGACAGAAAGACAATTAAATAGTTATTAAATATACTACACATTGTACATTAAAACTAGACACTCTTCAGTACGATATAACATGAGATAACAAGCAGTCAGTATCAGAACAAGGTTAAAAAGGTGTTCAAACCAAACAGTATTTTGCGTTAGTACCAGCGCATACACAGTTCTCAATTTAAAATTGACTTGTTTACATGCAATATCAGAATGTCAAAAAAATTTAAAACCTGAATATAGGATTGGGTTCTCTAAATCTTATGTGGAACCATTATCTCACTTGTAGTGTCTTGTCATAAAATTTCATTGGGCTGGAATTTTAAAAGTGTATTTACACAAACTAGCGCATTTACTGGAATAATATTAAACGTCAGTTTACTATTTTGCACACTGTTCATGCGTACGCTTTGTCTCTCAGTAAAGTGGATCAGTTTCTTAGTGCACTGGAATCTTTGTTGTGCAGACATTTTTGTTTTTATTGATAGTTTCTTAATAGTAGAGAAATGCTTCCTAAATGACAAAGGACAAACTTGGCAATCAAAACAGTTCTCTTGATATATCATTCTTCACAAATATTCTCTGATTGCAATACGAAGAGAAAATATTTCCACTCTTTTAGGGAAATAGTGGTTCTTGAATTGGAAATGTAAGTGCTATAACTCTCTTTTACTTGCAGAAACATATATTGTGACCTAATTCTGAAACATACAGACGAACTTTAGAAAGCTCACACGTTAGCCCTATGTAGTTCTTTCGGATAGAAGATACATGGTTCGATTTAGTTTGGCGCATTACTGTTGAGCTACCACGAACATTATGTAATCCGTGGAAATTAATAGAAACGAGACTTACACTGTTACACAAAAGTCAGCCTATCCTGATTAATGATATGATTATATACTGGAGAACTTGAAAACACTGATGAACATCGATGGGGGACCACGTGACATTGCACGTTGCTGACACAAGGATAGACTGTGTAAGCACAAAGTGAACACGTTACCGCACGACATTCACAGGCTATGTACCGCAGCTTGGATTTCAAGAACAGTAGAGTCTGTAATTTAATCTTAAGCCAAACCTAAGCGAACGAAGCATGTTAAAGACAGGAAAAGCACTAAAGCAAATTTTGAGGGAACCTAAACACCGTTTGGTCACATACGCCTTTGTTTCTTATTGAGTCCTTAATTAGATAGGGCATAATGCACATTTGCGAAATAAATGAAAACTTGCGTAAAAAGCACACCAGTATAGTTCCGATCACATAGCTCAAATGTTGCATATACATACAATTAGGGTTTAATATACGGTTCACCTATTGAAATAGTATTGCATATCCTCTCAAGATATAGGATATTGACTTTAGCTATGTTGTACTCATGATAATAAATAGATAAAAAAAGCAGGAAGACAGTGGATGGATACATCAAAACATGAATGACGGTTTATATAGGATTGATATACTTAAATGGGGGGGGGGGTAGATTGAGAGATTGAAAGAACTAATATAAAAAAGGATTGAAAGACTGATTGTTTAATTGATTGATTAACCTACCTTTTGATTAGTTATTGGGTCACGAAAAATACATGGAGACTTGGGCAAACGATAAACGTACTTATCGAAAAGATGTAAACCATCCGAACCTGACGTTCAACATTCTTTATCTAAAAGTGTTTTGTTGTGTTCCCCTGGTCCGAGCCTAAGTACGAGTTCCATTAAAGAACTCTTGAACTTGAGATAACTAACAATTGTGATAATGCTAAATGTCAAGTTTTAGCGTAATGACGCTTAAGAGGAGGAAGTTTATACACTTCAAATTGTCTCGAAATAAAGCTCGACAAACAGTAAAAGGTTTATCACAAGTCTTTGATAGCATTTTGCAATAGTTGCCATGTTTGATGTTCACCAAAGAATATTTTAGTTTGAATATATATATACTTGGCGATTGGTATAACTGGTGAAGGACAAACCAGGGGAACCACGAGAAGCTACTGGCAATCCTTTTCACATACCCTCATTGGCTAACCGACACTAAAACCCACGCAGAGGTGAGATTGCACCGATCGGTAAAATGCTTCAGACCACTCAGTTCGTGCCGAGATGGCACACTCAAAGTACGGAGACATGTGCCGCACTACCGTTACTTACAAATAACTCACTACAGTACATTGTATTAGCTAAGGGAGCATTAACGTATACTACATATATGTGCCTGCATATAAAGCATCTGGAAGACTGTGAAGCGCATTGACAAAAGCTGTGACCGTAATTACTTAGCTAGGTAATATAGCGGGCCATAACATATCTAATGTAACTTGATTTACAAATATCAAAAACACATTTTAGTATATGTTCACACTTGTCTTGTCATGACAATCATCTGTTTGTTACAACTGTGGTTAAAATGATGCAGATAATATGGTAAGACTCACGCCTAACAACGAGAGTTTGTCTGTATGTGTGTGTATGTGATTTGTATTTTTAACTTTTCTTGAAAACTGTTTCAGTCATATCGTTACATTGTCATCAGTGTGACAATGTATGATGATGTCTAGCACGGGCCATCCTGCTGCAGACATGTATCATTATGTCCCACCCAGTCATATTATCCTGACACCAGGCCGACCAGTCCTAACACGAACCTCTTAATACTGAATGCCAGGCAAGGCAGCTGCTAGTACCATTTTATAAGACTTTAGTATGACTGGGCATGGGTTAGAACCCACGTCAGAGGCAGACGCTGTAACGACTTTGGCGGCTGATGCGGTCAAGAGCAAATACCCCAAACACATAAACACATATCAGAGTCTATTAGCACTAGTCATGCCAAGCAACTGTCATAGCAACTATGATTACAATGATATGGTAAAACTCACCCCTAATAACGAATGTTCATGGGCTTTAAACGGAAAGAAAAGCCATTCGAATTATAATGACAACGCAATTTGTATAGTCCGTATCAGTAGAACAACCATCTAAATAGTTTCTGTAAAAAAGCATTTATAGAAACATTCCAAATGATAGTAAATATGCGGTGTAAATATATCAAGAATAAATGTTGTCTCATATTCGAAGGTTGAATGAAAACAACATATCGCCAAAACAGTTTTAATACAGGCTACACGATTTGAACATGTAAAACGGCAGTTACAATGCAAGGGTACATTTTTTCCCTCAATACTTTTAAAATCTTCATGTCATGTAAGTTAAAGACAGAAACACTGTTGCTATATCACTGAGTAATTTATAAATATCTGAATGAAATATTATTTTACCCTATTAATTAGTACATGTTGGATCACAACATGATCTAATTGTACGGATATATGGCGTTGAAATATAATTATTGACAGGCAGTTGCATGTATTTGATAACTTAGAGTGGAATATGAGGTGGCATTAGTCTTTCAAGATACAGTGTGTTATAGAGCTTTAAACGGAAGACGTACAAATCTTACTAAAACAACATATATATATATATATATATATATATATATATATATATATATATATATATATATATATATATATATATATATATATATATTACTAATAAGGATTCATTACATATCTAAGATGAGACAAACGTTTTGCAACGATGTATAGATTTATGACACTAGTGGCTATCCAAACAGAGAAAGTAAAGAACAAACGAACACAGGTCAAATCAAAGAACGGTGTTTCAAGTCACAGATTTATAGTGTAAAGGTAAGACCAATATTCCTTCACAACAAAAGAATGACGAAAGAAAGGTCTGCAAGAGATTACAAACTGCGCAGGTTTGTTTATGTATTTGCAATACATGCGGAAACAAATGTAACGAGGACCGGAATTGGGAGTTTAAATAAACGATTTAATTTATATTATTTAAGCTATAAAAAACGTCAGAGCTCATGCCAATGTAATTTCCGTCAATTTCACATTTATTCAATACTAATGTAATATGAAAATCAATGCAGAAATTCACATTTGTACGCTCTGATAGGTCTGTATCTCTAACGAAATCAAATGCATATTAGTGTATCCAGGACAATAAGTTCAGTTGAATGAGATGCCGTTTTGTCTGTTTATTTTTTGTCTATTTGCCAATGCCTGTTTATCATATTGTTCAGGACATTGACTCAAACACATTATGTACAATTTACTTGCAAAAAGGAAACTGTAGGTTGAAGAGATTTGCTCGATGTCACATGTCAACTTGTGTAAATTATGCTATTATTTTTTTTTTAAATAATTATTACTAGATGTTATCATCTTCATTTTTCCGCCTGATTTCTTATGACGATCAAATATATTAAAGTTTTAAAACCATAAGTAACTACAAAGTACTTTTAAAACGTTTACATCGCCATTATTTGTTTATTATTCCTATGAAAGACAAATGAACGTCGCAAACCCACTTGATAATTTGATGCATTTATGCAACAGTGTCGTCTTATGCTTAGAATAGAATGCAAGGACGCAATTTTCAGATACCTTACCGCACACACAATGCTCAAATACACGTAACGTACATACGCATTGATTCATATATACCCAGAATGGTACTATTTCATTCTCAAATTATTATTGTTATTGTCGGGCGGTGATACTTGTGCACACACACACACACACACACACACACACACACACACACACACACACATACATACATACATACATACATACATACATACATACATACATACATACATACATACATACATCTACCTAGTTTTTATTTACTCTAAACTGTAGGGGAAGAGCAAGCACCTTAAATGATCTAGTATTTCTCAACAATCTGACGAATTTTTCATGCCGCAAAGTCCTTCTTATATTTGTTTTGGAATTTATTATGGATACACATAGTAACACCATTTGAGGGAAAACGATGTTGACCTAATAAATGTCTCCTTAAGTACATCCCAAACATTAATAAAATGTAAATGTAATACTGCGATATGTCCAAGAAAAATATAAAAATTATTAAATCAAAGAAATGAATAATAACGTTTTGTTGCATACACAGTCACATCCAATGAACTATTCTGGTAATTATGCCTTGCTTGTTCTGTCGAGGCATACTGTAAATGAGTTGCAAAGTCAATAAGACAAGTTGTTGTTCTTGTGGGTTTCACGTCCGTTTTCAGTAGACGATAAGCTATGCATATCGGCCAATTTAACTGGTGGAGAAACAACCCAGGAAAAACTACCTACCTACATGAAACTGCCGACAGTTTTTCTCACATACCCATTTTGACCTAACCGGAGAATCGAACCCAAGGTTGCAGGGGTGTTAGCAGTGATAGGTAAATGCAAATACATTAGTGATTAGGAGCTGCCTATGCTGCTGGTTTGCTGTACCCTCCGTGAGGTGTACTGTACCCTCCGTGAGGTGTACTGTACCCTCCGTGAGGTGTGCTGTTACGACAAAGACAATGCAGTAGGACACGTGGTCTATATTCCATTAGAGAAGCTTCATATCCACGATTATACACAGGAATGCAAGTTAAATTTCCTTGAGAGTGAGTCACCAGTCATAAGTTTAGTACGTATTATATCTCGTATACAGCGTACAACTAGGTATAACATGAACTGGAACAAGTTAAATGGTATATTGTTGTGAAATCGCATTTTCTGATATGAAATATCAATGTACAAATCCGGTTTCACGGTTTATTTCTAACTTCCCAATGGAACATCACAGAAAAATGTTATTTTGCTTGTCCATTGGATAGACATTCGTAGGAGGGTTTAACATTGACCCCATACAACTAAGTTTGCTATGAAGAGGTTAAATATAAAGCAATGCTCATCCTTAGTTCCTTGTTCCCTGCGTTCCAGGCTACTTTGTTTTCTCTTCTATCATTTTAATGTGTTACGCTATCAGTCGTCTTGCAAACATGACAAAAGTAAATATGTCCGATTTTGTTACATACATAAATACATACATACATACATACATACATACATACATACATACATACATACATACATACATACATACTTTTAAAATAATGAAAAATAATTTGTTACAAGGCACCCACTAAATAGTATATTGCCAGAGAACTTGAAAACCTTTATTTTTTAAAACAAAATGATAATAATAATGAGGAGTTTGTAAAGCGCGTTACAACATCTATAATACGATGACTGCGAACAACAAAAACAAACACCATACAATTGGAAAACATTAACGATGCTGAATATATTAAATATATTAGGCATTATTAGGTCTTTAAATTTGATCTTGCAGGCAAAAAAGGTGAGTTTTAAGAGCACTGTTAAAAGGGACCACTCGGTCTTTGCGTCTAATTTTAATGGTCAATTCATTCCACTTTGATGGGCCCTGGTATGCAAAAGAACGTTGTCCATATCGTATCGTTTTCATAGAGGGGATAATGAGTATATGATTGTCAGTAAAGAAGCGTAAGTATCTTGCTAGTGTGTACACATGGGTGAGGCCAGATAGAGATGCTGGATCGGAGTCCGTCAGTGAAACATAGTACACAGAACAAATTGATTCTGGATCGAATGGATAGCGAGTGTATGGTACAGAGCAGCGTGGATGTGTGCTCTGATCGTGGATGTGTGCAGCTGTGTTTTTAACTTTTTGAAGTTTATGGAGTAATATTGAGACAAACCTGACATAACTGAGTTACAATAGTTCAGTCTTGAAATTACTAATGAACATTCAAGTGTTTTAGTGGCATCAGCTGAAAGATATTTGCGAATGGTGCTGATGCGTCTCAGGTCACGATATGCAGTCTTGCATCTGTTCATATCGGTACAATGCGAGAATACTGTCCAAAGTAACACCTAGGTTTCGTAATGACTGTGAATTTAATATTAGTGTTGCTGACATTCGTTGTTTTATGTAAATAATGTGAATGAGAAAGTCTTTGTGTTGTGATCAGAATGTCCTCAGTTTTATCATCATTCATCTGTAGCTTGTTACATGTCACCCATGATTTCACATCAGAAATGCACCTCTTAACTCCTTGGATGGTAGCATCAACTTCAGTTAGGTGGCTGTACTTATATGTTTGAGTGTCATCAGCGTAACATTGATGCGACAATGTGTGATGATCAATGACACTTAAGAGCGGCTGAGTCTATAGAATGAAGCGAGCATGTCCATGAACAGACCCCTGTGGAACACCAATACATATATCAACTGAGCTGGAGTGTATTCCATTTGCAGATACAATTTGTGTCCTGTTTATCCAGTATAACTTAAACCAATGTAAGGCTGTATTGTATATGTCAAATACATGCTGGAGACGGTGAATAATATATCATGGTATATTGTGTCAAATTCTGCAAGCAAATCAAGGGAGGAGAGGACTGTAATCTTTCCGCTATCCAAAACAAAGAGAAGTCATTAAATACTTTCAGAAGAGTAGTTTTAGTACTGTGGTAAGGGCAATATGCAGACTGTACATTGTTCAAAAGATTTTTTGAATTCAAATGCGATGCAAGTTGGCTTAGACCAATTTTTTCTAAGATTATTGTAAATGCACGGGAGATAAGAAACTGGGCGGTAGTGCTTTAAATTGGTATGGTCAAGTGTTGGTTTCTTCAGCAAAGACTTTACAATAGCAGTTTTGAAAGATGATGAGAATTGCCTGAATGAAAGAGATATTAATAACATCAGTTAGTGCAGGCAATATTGTGTCCAATCACTCAAGCAGCAGTGATGATGTAATTGGATGACGTTCACATCACTTTGTTGCACTCTTCATCACGATTGTCTGTACTAAATCAATAGAAGCTTGAACAAATGCTCTTAATGTATCGTAAATGTATGGTGACACGATTCAATTGAAATTCTGCTGTCACGGTTTGTGCCTTGTCACGGAAGAAATTTGCAATTAGGTCTTGAAGGTCTACTACAGAGCAAGTAGTTGGAAATCGTGTTCATTTGTTCCTTGACACTAGTTTGGAAGTTGTCTCGACGAGCTCATTCTAGCTGGAACTCTTTGTGATCTTAGTACTGTAGTGGGATAATTCGGCTAAATGGAGTATGTTTGTGACGTTCTTTCTTGCGACTTCACAGATTTGTTTATGAATAGTGAGTCTGGTGGAAAGCCAAAGCCTCTCTGCTGTACGGCGGTCTCTTTTAGCAGTGCGAAGCTAGTCCCTAATAATGCTATACCACGGAGAACACTTCTGAATTGATAATTTGCACTTGATGGCTGAGGAATATTTTTCAAGCAATGAACGCAGGCAGTTCTCGAGTTGTTCTGATGTAGTAGGTAAGATGTTTTCTTGGATGCCATGCATTAGTTTGGTTCTATTTATCATACCGAGGTTTCTCTTAATAGCAAATAAAGGTGGAGGGTTAGGGACTGATACCTCGACACGGCATGTAATGCAGAGGTAATCTGATGTAAGTTCGTTGGATACAAGGGTGGATCCTAGACTATTATCATCAGGTATATGAAGAATCCAGTCTAAAGTATGACCATGTTTATCGGTGGGATGGTTAACTGACTGTTTAAGATTGAAAACATGAATGGAATCTGAACGTTTGGACGTGTATGAGTTTCCAGGAAAGCTAAAGTGTAATTTGAAATCTCCAAGAATAATCAGGTTGCCATCTATAGATTTCCCATACTCCAGGAGATTCAGAAACTGCTCCAAAAAGAGAGAGATTAAGTCAAGTTGTTTTTACTACTAGGATGAAGGCGGTATAGGCAAAACAAATGGATTGACCTTTATTCCAATATGAGTAGTGTTTGGACTAGTTCAAACAATGTGTGGCAGAAAGTGAAGGTTGTGTTGCACTTAAGGCATTTTATCATGGATTTCTTAGTGTGGATAGTAATTCCCCCTCTGCGAGAATCCCGAGGGAACTACTTGTTGGAGTAAGCGGTAGGTGTTAAATCTACTCACTTAGGCTCATCGCCTGATGTTTCTAGTCATGTTTCTGTCAAAAAGAAAACGTCGATATTCTGCTCGCTGATAAAATTAACTATTTGTGTGCGCTTTTCCGGTGGTCCTATTGATTGGGCGTAGACTAATGGAATACGCAGTTGTATCTCTGGGACAATTGACACAAGGGTTGACGATTTAAGATGGATTTTAAACAGGTTTTCAAAATTAATGGCCGACTTTTTAAATTGTTTAGCTAGAAAGGGCAAAAGGGAGATAACTAGAATTTGTCTTCCTGTTCTACGCCGACCATATCTGAAACAATGTTTTTTTTGTAGCTTCTGTTTTCATTTAAGTATTGATGCACGTAGTCCCAGTTCCTTTAGTCTTGAGCACAATGTAGTGTGAAGAGCCAAGGAGTGGTCATTTAATGCAGTTAAAGAGGGTCCATCATAGCATAACCAATTTGACTGGCGATAACGTGATAGCGGTTTATTAAAGAAAAAAGGACATCTTAACAGTGGAGCAAGACAGCTGATAAAAGTCTAAGAATTGTTGTTTTCAAAACAAGGAGATGATTAAACACATACGAACTGAATAGCTAATGCATGATAAACACTATAATGTAGACAGACGAAGATAGACAAGAAGCACATGTATCATTTAAAACAGCACAGAAACGGAAGAGCTGCGTCAAGCAGGTTAAGCGATAGCAGCCATCTTTCCGGAAGTTAAAAAGGATAATATATTATTATCGAATACTTTATAAATATCGATTATGTTATTACCCAAATCTTTTTTTAAAAGATGAAAAGTAAACTAGATTTGATTTACATTGCTGACGGATGAGTTAGTAATGTTACCAGATAAGGTAAAGTATAGCTATATAGTTCGACAAATGTTTAGACGGGTATATTTTGCTTCGTATCAGGTTAAAGTATACCCTGATAATGTTGATGTTTCATAATTTGGAGGTGCTAAAAGCTCGAGTGTGATTTTCAAGCCATAGGTTAAAAGTGGGTGGCCAAAACCGTAGAAACCAACTGACGAAAAACTATGAGAAATATGCTGCATACTGGAGGATAATAAACATTTTACTTTAGAGTGTCATTTATACAAAAAATTCTGGATAAGAATGAAGAAACGTTTCATTGGAAAAAGCAAATATGTTAAATATATTGAACTTGAAAACTAAACGTAAAACATTGCCACAAGACAAAACTTCAGCCTTTTGATATTTATTCATGAATTTTTTGTTACTGGTTGGACATTTTCCCATGATCGACTTACAGAAGAATGTGTGCGTACACGTGTGCGTGTGTGGCAGTAAAGAGTGTTTGTGTACATTTGCTTGAAGATAGTGTAGTGTTTATTCGTGAGTCTCACTGTACCCCGATACATTAATTGTATATGCTATTGAAGATGTATGTACATTTAATGTATTTCATTGTAACCGTATTTATGTTTTACACTTTCTATTACTTATGTACCGAGTTTTTAACTACGCAATTCAGGTGTTCTAATGGAAGCAAATAAAGTTTTGTCTAAACTGTTATGTCGTTCTTATCGAAACAACTGTAGTTTATGCTTGGAAGGTACCGAGACGTACATTTTTAGTACTCTTAATAGGAATGACCTTATCTATGAAATATGTTGTATTAGCTACATATATTTTCATGAACGATTTAAGATATATATATATATATATATATATATATATATATATATATATATATATATATATATATATATATATATGACATTAAAGATATATTAATCAAAGCACTCTTGATCATCTTAATAGTAACTGTTTTATATAATCATTTGACATTGTTATATAGCAACTCTGATAATACTCAACTTGACTGATGGTGAAATTTTCCTCTACTTATTTCGTATATTCTTCTTAACAAAACAGATGTGTATCTAAATCATTCAAACAGCATTTTACACAAGAAATATATGATACAATACATTAGTCTGGATTATTTAAGTTCATGTGAAATCAAAGATAATTTAAATGTCACGTACAAATTGCCATTTTAAATAAACGAGTTCTTTATGAATCTCAGAAGAGATTTTATTCCTGTAAACCTTTCCGACATATTTTGCAGCATACCTTCAATCGTACTTGGTTGGGAGAACAATTCTCTTATTTTCTTAAAATCGGGCATATTCTAAACTGTACAGGTACAGACCACACAGTGCATATTCACCCAAGCTTTAGAAGTATGGAAAGCTTGCATGCATTGTACCTTCAAAGCTTAATACCTTAGAAATGATCTCAGGTGAATTGGATGTTAAGTTATTTCACACTACTTTACACTATATTCATATTCTTCAATTAGTCTTTATTTTAGTATAACCCTTATCAAAACGAATTCAAAACGGACGCACAAAGAGGTAGAAGCCATAGACAAAGTATCTGACGGATAGAACCACATTTCCATTCCAACAAGTACTTTGGAAGAGACCAGCTAAAGTCTAACAGATGAAATAAACATAGAATCAAACTATATCGTACGACGCACTTGCTAAGGTTATTGGTGGAATAACTACGAAAGAGAATATTGGATAGAACTTAACTGATATTGTCACAGATGAAGTGGTTACATATGCATTAGAGACCATAAGAAACACAAGAAGATTAAATCAAGGAACTTCCAGCAGAAATGCGAATGCAAACAAAATAAACTAAGAGGAGAACAGTTCCACTCTCTAGCATATAATGGGAACTCTGGAGAAAACATTGGTGAATAATAGGCTACATTTCCTCTTGCTTTCTGATGTTTTCAAACCTTATATTATCGTCCACCATTCTGTAGGTGCAACAAAAATGGAATCATCACCTGGTCAAATGTTATGTCTTTATTCCATGTGTCTGTAGTATACGTTTGTTTGTTTGGTAGGTTATTACTTCTGTAAGTTCAGTTTCTTTATGGAATCATGTGACTTGTTTTTAAAAAAAGTTGGTTTTTATATTGGGTTTCCCCCCCCCCTTCTCTTCATACTTTAACCCTACATTTTTTTACACTATTTCTGTAAGCATCATGTGAATTCCTATTGTATCTATCCCATATATTACTCTGCTATGACGCAGCTCAAACCATCTTAGTTCGTATGCCACATCACGAACAGCCATTTAAGCAGTATTCTTCATATTGTACACTATACGATACTATTGCTCAACGTCGTCTGATGGCATTTTTATTCTCCAAAATCTGAGAGGCTGAAGGTGTCGTGATGATAAAATGATAGCAAAGGAGGACCGGTATGCCATTTTTGCAACTGTCCGTCGCAACTCACAGTGGCAGAACAAAACCAGGCATGTTTGAAAAGATGCTCATCATTCGGAGAGTCTCTCTAAAGCCCATAAGGATCGGTCTACTCATTTCGTGTCCCATGCATCTAATATGTTTCATTTAGAGTTTATATAAACTGGGATTTATACGACACCATTTATATTCATTTGCACCATGTCTTCCCACATGCGCAACTACGCATTTCCACTTGCACCACCATCAGTTTTGCACAAGTACATGATGTCATTGCATTGCGTTAAGAATGACTACAGATGTGGGTGGATTATCAAAAATAGAAGGCCATATCAAGATAGCACACACTTTATTAGAAGAAAGCTGTCTCCATCATTGATTCTGTAATCTCTGATTGCACCATCGCTTTCGATGGTGTGTGACAATATCGCATGCATATTCTTCACCACGACGTCATGGATTTTCTTTAGAAAGTTCAACGTCTTGTCTTAAATTTCATTCTCTAAAAAATATTTATGGATACCTCTTAAACACTGGTTGAGCCTGGTTTACTCGTCCGTAATTTAAAAGGCCGGACAGTCCCTAATGTTGAGTTCTCGCATGTACCCAGATCGTCCCTTAGTTTTAAATTACCGTTAGTGTCCGTATTATTACCTAATGCTCAATAAGTCCCGGTAGGACCCAAACTGTCCGGTATATCCACAGGGTGTTTCCCATGTTAGTTTCTGTTATCTGCACTCAGAGTCACACTTAGTGTTAAATTATCATTTTCCACACAGCATCATCTTTCAAGACAGCGGCCTCTTATGGACTCCTTTTGTCCCTCGATTGAGTTTAACATGTATTTGGATTATTTCGTGTTTACGTGTTGTTAATGAGGCTGCCATCAAGCTATGGTTATGTGACTTGCACGATTATTGTATTGAATTGATAGCAATTTAATTTGATATGTGTATACCAGCATAGTGAAAACGAGGTATATTTAATATCTACGTAATAAGTAAAACGTAGAAGAGCAATAGATCTACTTATGTTTTAACCAAGGGTTAATGTGGAGTGGGTGAGAACACAATGAAAAGATGCATGCGTTGTATTAGAGAGATACTTCATTTCGTTTATATCATTCATCAGAAGACACCACAAAAAATAATTTTTACTTAACAGAATAATTATCTGGAAAAAGATATACACTTCAATTAAACAAATCATCATTCCTTTATTGCCAGGCGCTTTAGTAAGGTATTCTACAAGTATAAGTGGAATACTAAAACACGTTTTAATACATCAAACAAAATGGTGATATTTAGGTTCTACCTTGATCTGTATGCTAACTGTTGAGGGTTCCCTTCAACAGAATTGTCATGATCTAGTATATTACGCCACGTTATCGTCTGACTCAGACATGACTGCGCCCTCCTATGATGATGTTGCAACATTACCTCATTCTGTATATCAATGTTGACGACACACCCGTCAAACAGTGGTGGCATATGCGTAAGGTAGGGACATTGACCTTTTATGTTGCAAGCAAGATTCAAGATGGAAGATTATATTTCATTTAGTGCCACAGCGTGCCACATGATGTTATCAATATATAACAACATGCATTGATAAGGAAGTGACAAACGAGTTCATTTAAGAACTGCAGTGAAGACTCGGTTATATTAAGGAACAACCGATTACATTATGAATTTTCACAGCATTTTTAATTATTGTTTCCACAAAAATGCCGATATGACGTCAGATATTTTCCTTTTCTTCCACACTTTAACTCCCTTAATGGTTAAGATTAGAACATACCATACATTGTTAACTTAAGGAACCATGGGTAATGGAATGTAGAATGGTTGCACCTGCCAAAAACAAATCTGAGTTGCCTATGTACCATTAAAAATATATTGAGAGTACTCAACACCCGAGGGCTTAGAAACTGTTCTAATATTCACTCGGAAATAAAAGATAGGTAGTGGTGTATTTGTGGTGCATACGGTATCAAGCATAAACACATTACTTTAAAGTCTATGAGGGTAATTCACGACCAGACAAATGTTAAGTTAAGATTTATTCAGTCTAACTGGTTCTTCCTCTGAATAACCCAGGTAACGCTGAAATTAAAATGATGTCCGCTTAGTGAAACATCTCCTTTGCATCCAATGTATGATATAACTAAATAATAGCAAATTAAGCATTGACTGACGTGATTATTGGACTGCATAAAGCTCTAAATTAAATGTTAAAATCGTCAGAAGTCTGAGTGCCCTTTAATCGCTCTTAATCTTCACCAGTCTCTTTTATTTTAAGATTTAAATTCCTGATTTTACTAGTCATTTTAGTTATGTATTGGACATACACGTATAATCAAATTATCAAATGTTTACACCACGGCTTCGTTTAATGTTATATCGTGACCATGACAACTCAAGACTATATAAACAAGAGTGGGTTGTGTTAACGTGCTATCAGTTGCAAGTTAACCATCGCAAACTATTTCACTTTCATTCTAATTGTGGTCGGAGTTGTCTAACTAGCCAAGGTAACTGAGATCTTCTTTAATATCCTACTTTGTAACTTAGTTTTTTTTGACCATATTTTTATTATTATCAACCATAATGTGTGTTCTCTTATATTTTCTTTACACTCCATTTTTCTTTTTGTACTTCCTGTAATTCAGTACTTACATTAACAGTACTTTTAAAATTTAAGTTTCTGCAATTTTCTTTTTCAGATGAAGTTGTTCCTGCCGATCTGTACATTTGCAATTCTGTTCTTAGTCAATGGTAAGTTATGTTCTACCGTTATCGCAAGAAATATACTCTTTGATGCAAAAATAATTAAAATAGTTTAACTTTAGTTAAATAGTTTAAATGGAGTATATGTGTTTGAAATTGCAACTAATTAACAAGAAAAATCCAGTCCAGTTTGTACTGAAAAAAGATAGTTTTTATTATTTTCTGTCACTTAATTCCTTATTATTTTAGGCAGCATTTACATCACATAAACATTGCTTACATACATACATACATACATACATACATACATACATACATACATACATACATACATACATACATACATACATACATGACTAACTAGAAAATTACATTTATCAGGAAAACGGCAAATAATAGAGGGCATTGGTCAGTTTTTCTTCATAATCTCTCTCAATTATGCGGTTATCTTCTGGACAAGAGACAGCGTCAAATATACATCTGTCGTGTTATTTTAATGTGTCATAATCGTGTGTGTGATAAGTTTGCTTCTAAATTACTACACGTTAAAACGATATCCTTTATCGCCTATTTGTGAATTTTACTTCTGTAGGATAAAAGCAAAATAGTTAATCATAGTTACATCCTCTTTTCACAACACGACACATTTCATCGATGTTAGTACTATGCTAAAATGTGTTTCAGAGTCAAATTAAACTAACACAGCTATATTGGGTTTTATCTGCGATGACAGGAACATTATAAGAATTACATTTTAATATTCATTGTACAGCAGTGTGTGTATGTGAATTGGATTTTTAACGTAGCTTTAACACTTTGGTTTAGTCAAATCGATATAATGTAGGCAGTGCGGCAGTTTATAGTAATACCTAGCACTGGGCCATCGTCATATGACGCAGACATGTAGTATGATGTCCCACCCAGTCACATTATCATGACACCAAGTCAAACATTCCTAAAACTAATGTCTTAATGCTGAGAGCCTAGCGAGACAGATGTTCGTACCATTTGTATAAGTTTTTGTTATGACTCTGCCGGGATTCAGACCCGGGACTTCCCGCATCTGAGGCGAACTCTCAAAGTACAGCATACAGTAATTACATTAGTCAATGTAACATTAATTAAGTAATTGCAAGTTTGGATTAAAATATGGAATTAGGGCTCATACGTATGAAAACAGGTAGAAAGTCTAATTGTGAGGATCAAGTTGCAACCAAGAAAGAACACCAGATATATATATATATATATATATATATATATATATATATATATATATATATATATATATATATATATATATCACCAGCTGATTAAATAGTTGAACCTGCGGAAAATGTGCTCGATGTGTCCTACAATGTGTCATATCCAGATAACATCTTTGAATAACCTCAAAACGTTCAGAAATCAAGGATATTTGTGCATGCAACTTTTTCTAAATACCGCATGCCTAGTTAGTGAGTCGTTTGCCCTTTTCAATCAGTATCTTCTCAAAATATCAATGTTATTTGCAAATTGTGTTTTGACTTCTTACTTGGTACGGTTTTAGATGGTGTATAGGTTTTCTTCCTTCAGTTATTTATTATTTCCTTCAGGTATGATTCTTTAGTATATCTTCCGAAAAAAGGTAACCCATTAATTACGAACTTATAGCCGTTATTGGTGGCTTACATTGTATGGTCGAACAGTTAAAATTGTAATGCAGAAAAGAAAGTGAGACTTCATATTCCATGGAAACTAAACCTTATTTACAGCGCTCTGAATTCTAGTACGATCTACAGAGATCTAAGTTCATGCATACGTTAAAGAGACGACAAGTTTGACATCTTACAGTAAAGATAGAGCTGATAAACCTTTTTTTAAAAATCAGACAAGCCGTTTTCTCTCAGTTTTTTTAAATTAGTGTAATTCATTTAAATTACAGTTTACGCTATGTTGTATAATTTTACGTGAATTTTAGAAACACGGCAGCATGTAATTTTATTTATTTGTACATCACCAATTGCAATTAATAACAAAGGGATTCCAAGAAATTAAAATGCCGAAGTTATATAAATTGATAAAACGGGCATAAGAAAGGAAACATAACTAGTGGTGAACATTCTTTTTCTCTAGCTTCTTCTTTTCTAAAAATCCTGCATACATTCCCCAAATTTCCTTGTCCCTCTTTTTTACTGCAGTGGACGTAACTAAAGAACTAAGGAATATCATTAGCATTCAAGGGGAATATCTGGGCTTTAAGATAATGTTATACTTTAATCCAAAATATTGTTTTGCAATATTCAAAACTATGACAGTGTTATATTTGTTTTTACTTAAAGAATTTTGAACTGAAAACTATAACATTACTATATGATCCATAATATTGACCCTAAATATGAGCTTAAGCGTTAGGATTTCTCTCGTTGAAAGATATATAAATAATTGCAGATATTACAAGATTGAAATAGATCAGCACACGAGATACATTACATAACATGGATGCATATAATCAATATTTATTTTTCATTCTGCACCCCTTGGTTCTATGTTCGGAGTAAATACATCTCTCATCTATTATCTTTATGAATAATACAATATCTTCCTATGTCTTTGCTGTAACGAAATATGGGCTACGTTTGCAATGGCAGTATATTATATTCACACGAATTAATTTCTCTGGACATAATGGCCAGTCCTTGAAACGGAACTGCAAGTTTACATTAATTTCAAACTCCACTTTTACCATCCAGCCTGCAACATAGTTGTTTGAATATTCTGAATAAATGTTCATCAGCCGCCCTGTAATTTATTCATCAGGTTCCC
Organism: Unio pictorum; assembly: GCA_030141615.1. NCBI lineage: Eukaryota > Metazoa > Mollusca > Bivalvia > Unionida > Unionidae > Unio > Unio pictorum. Next base: position 22,234,577 of record JARLTB010000220.1, on the reverse strand, counting down.
AATGCATTTTTATTGTTATGTATTGGAGATCAGTCCATGAATGGAGTTTATTATGATAAAGACTAATAAATTAAAGTCTTTGATCACCATTATTGATTATAGGACCGTCAGTGTTCAAGTTATTGTTTTCATTTGTTTAAACACATATGTGAAATCATTGCTATTTCACCTCTTGTCCTCCTCTCAATCTTGAAGAACATATCGCAATCGCTTACATACTTACATGTATAACTGACTTGATTGGATGATTAACAAGGCTATATGTCAAAGTTGCTTTTTAATAGGATTTTTGTGGAAGTCGTTATCAGGAGTATAACTAATAATTTAAATCACTAACGTTATTTTTCACTATGTAAAGACCATAGTACATAACCCAAAGTGTACTGTGATGTGGGCAAGAGAGTCAAACCCTATCACCATGCTCAAAACTCGTTTTCTTTGTACTTTTGGCAAATTTTAATTTCAATTTTGCTGATGACAGTGCAATTTAGTTTCTGTGGCTTCATGCATCTTTGAAAACTTGCATTTACTTTTAGAAATATAGTGGAGAAGATTATTTTCTGTATCTTCACTAGTCCAGACGAACTAAATCCTAACGATTCTTGAACTTATTTCCCAACCGCAAACAACGGTAACTGAATGCCTTCGTTCCAATCTTGTCAGGTGTCAAAACAACTCATACTGTTCAAAGTTTCATGAAATCTTTCTAATACCTATTGGCTTACAGTGTGGTAGGCAACGATTTACATTGCTGAATATCTAATTCATGCATAACCTGCAAGGAAATTCCAGATTTAATACTTGACCCTTTTTCAAATTGAACAAACTCGGAAAGGCCTACAGTGTATTAAAGAGGTAAGCACCAGCCTTTATCAAAAGCTTTCAATATGTTTTCAGTTTTAGTATTGCTCAAAGGAATATTGTTTTTGGAAATCGTGTTTGCGCACACATTATTCCAAAGGTATTAGTTGCCGGAGTTGATCTTAGGTAAGATACTGACTCAGTGTTTTTTTTTTTAATTATACTAAATAGTTCGTCATTTGCAGGAATAGGTTGCACGATGAGCCTTAGGTATCTTGTGAATGGTTTACCTAAAGTAAGACAAGATAGAAATTATATAAAACCATGGTTTAATTTAAGGCGAATAATTAGTATTCATTATCTTGTGAACATCCACAAATGACTCGCCAAATTAGTTTAGTAAGCAAGACAATGGGTTACCTGACAATACATCACCACCAAGATGGTCTCCATTTTCTGATATGTGTTCTGAGTTGGAAACCAGTAGATACCCTAGATGGTCTCCATTTTCTGATATGTGTTCTGAGTTGGAACCCAGCGGGTACCCTAGATAGTCTCCATTTTCTGATATGTGTTCTGAGTTGGAATCAGCGGGTACCCTGGATGGTCTCTATTTTCTGATATGTGTTCTGAGTTTGAACCCATCGGGTACCCTGGATGGTCTCCATTTTCTGATATGCATCCTGAGTTGGAACCCAGCGAGTACACCAGATGGTCTCCATTTTCTGATATATGTTCTGAGTTGGAACCCAGCTGGTACCCTAGATGGTCTCAATTTCTGATATGTTTTCTGAGTTAGACAATATAACAAACATATAAGTGTGTGTCTTCAATTTCCCTATAGTCTTCTGACATAAACAGGTGAGCACATGATCTTTTTCTTCTTCGACGACAGTTGAGTGTCGTTGATCAAAATAATTAAAGTAAGTAGTAAAAACGGATCTCTGATATATATATATATATATATATATATATATATATAGAGAGAGAGAGAGAGAGAGAGAGAGAGAGAGAGAGAGAGAGAGAGATTCATGCCAAGAGAAAACAAGCTCATCAAACGTCTGACCGACAACTGTGTCAGTTGAAAGAATTATGTCCTAATCAACATCATTTTCAAGAGGGATCTTTGCCATTGAGCAGATGATCGCACAAGTTCGATTTAAATCAGGGATTCAATTTTCAATGGATTGACATTCTCATCATGACAAGGCTAGTCAATTACAAGTGTATCAACCAAAACTATATCTTCCACCAGATTATTGCCTAGTAATAAATGAATACCTTACTTGGGTAAATACTGCAATACTCCGACAGTCACCAATCTCGAGACCCAGTGTGACAGCAAATGTACGCAAAGGAACAGTAAGCACGCAGTGCTCTACGTTCTGAATAAGAACACTTTCATTAGTAGAAGACAGAGCAGAAAATAACCGAGACACCTGATAACGAGGCAGTCTTAGCGGCTCCTCGATGCCTTATTTTGAAACTGGATATAACTGGTGGAATCAGTAATAAGTAATAAATAACATTTCAATATGAAAGTCTAATAATTCTCCATCATGAAATCAGACTCAATATATATTTTGTTTTCATCACATGACCGTGACTTTGTCCGCTTAGAAAAAAAGACATTAGGATAAGGTCTATCTGCTTTTTTCAATTAGAACTAATCAACAATATGCCCCGTTTTGTTGTAGTAGTTGCATGTAGGAAGCATTTCTGATCAGTCTTGTCAGAAACCCGATTCCATCAAGTCTTGCTAAATTTTGAAGTGTTCATCTTAGACTGAAAGTACTTTGATCCAGAAGACTACTGGCTTTAAGACTTACTGACAAATAACCTATATGGCAAAATGAATCATCAGTCTTACAAGCAGACTATTGACTTTAAGACTTACTGACAAAAAACATATATGGCTTAATGAATCATTAGTCTTACAAGCAGACTACTGACTTTAAGACTTACTGACAAATAACCTATATGGCTTAATGAATCATCAGTCTTACAAGCAGCAAGTTCTAAAGTTTCAACATATTTGCTCGTCAAGTTATGTCTTATCGTCCCTATGGAAAAAAAATTGTGAACAATTCAACTTTTACGAGTTGTCTAGAGTTGTCGTAGTTAATGACCAATTTCTCGGTTGAGCTTTGCCTATCAAATAATTTATATTTTTCTCTTTCAATGTCGTCATGGGGCACTGCCAGCTTCTTTTATAGTTCCAAAACAGTTTTTGTTATGCCTCAGGTACCATCTCATACGCCGTCAAATTACATTTCCTAACCAGATTATATTTAGTATGTTGTTGCACTGGCCGTGAAGTATACAGGCCACTAGATTTGCCAATAAATTCAGCTTGTGAAAGAAGCGTCCAATGATATGTTGGAATTACCCATTTTCAGAAATGTTGCTTTCAAATGAGAAAACTATAGATCTACTTTCTTTTCTTATACACAAAACGCTATTAACATACAATGTTTGTTAACATCAAACCTACATTTGAGTGTATAGTAGAGTAGAGCATTACACTTGCCTGCTCACTTTCATTATTTTAATTAAATTGTACTGTTCTTTTAGTTCATTTTCCCTTTCTCTCTGCATGTGTATTTCCATCTCATATGTGACTTGACAAAAGTGCATTAGCCTAATGTCCCTTTTCTCTTGTTTTTCTCTCACATCTTGCTCGAATTGATTTTATTGATGCTCTTTCCCTTGCTAAAACAGAAATTGTATTTTTTATCGTTCTCCGATTTCATTTTTTTATCTTCGTTCCATAACATCATTATTCTCTCTCCTTTCTGATGCGTAACCCTGTCTCCAAAAGAATGAACCAAATTGTTTAATCCGAGTTTACCTAAAGACGTACTAACCTCTGGTAGAACATATTATCCGACAAGCTTCCGCTAATCTTTTTTTAAGGATTATAACCTTTCCTGGGTAGGATTAAAAATAACGTTGTCCAGACTTTGGACAGTGGCAGATGCTTTATCGCCTAGTAAAATGGACGCACCCGCCCATACACGAGTCTCCTGCTGCCTTGCAGGTTGGCTATGTTTAGTCAAAGGCTAAGGGAGTAAACCCTAATCCAGTTGGACAATGTACTACATCGTCTTCTGGCAACTCCTTGGTCTGGAGAGGGATGGACTCCGCAAGGCGGCTTTTGCCCATGACACACTGATAATGCTGGACAAATATGAAGTTACCATATCGGATCGGTCGTCGCACGGGTAAAAAGGGACCGCTCCTGGCGTTGTCCACAGGACGGAGGTAACATGTTTGCTACTGGTACATTGCATAACATCAGAGTGAGCGACAGCATCGCCATCGAAACCTAGAATAATAGAACTCTGGTGCAAATTGGAAAACTCCAAGAGTTGACACATCAAATGGAACATTATACATGCCACATTCCGGGGATATATGCTTGAATGTCTAGCAGAATCATCGTCATTTGTCTGAAACTATCTCCCTTTAACATCACAATTGTCCAAACATATGATCCAACTACTGATGATGATGATGCCGAAAAAAAGATTTTCAACAAACTCTAGCATATTCTAAACATGGTAAATCAAAAAGACATCCTCATCATTCAAGGAGACTGGCATGTCAAAGTTGACAAAGGTCTCTGAGAGACTAGGATGATCATTTTGGACCTTCTATCAATGAACTTACCAATGAAAGAGGGGGACGGTTGCTCGGGTTCGCTTGGTACAAGCCAAAACCCTAGGGCACCATAAAAATCCACATTGCTGGACATGGCATGTACCAAATGGAACCCATCATAACCGTATCGACTACAAACTGCTTCAAAACCGTCTCCGATCTGGCATCTATAGCGCAAAAGCAAGGCAGTTCTCAGATGCTGATGTTGGGAGCGATCACGACCACGCGATTATAACCTTCAGAGTAAGGCTAAAGAAAATTAAAAAGCCAAACTACCAGAATTCTATTGGCTAAATAAAAGTCTCCTTAAGTACACTGCAAGCGTAGCAAAATGTTACAAACTAGCATGCTTTGTAAAATTCAACAAATTTTTTATTTCCCAGGAACAAAAGTGAACCTTAAAAGGAACATACGGAACTCTTCATTAAATTCAACAAGTAATTTATTTTTAAAAAATGCAAAGTTAATCTTTAAAAACAAACTGACATTATTGTTAATAGTATCCCAAATAGTCCAAACGTTTTATCACGATTCCAACTGTATAGAATTACATGTCAATTCTAGCGGGTTCCAAGTAAGTTCCAATAATGAATGTGCGGAGGACCTGTTGACCTGTAATCTTGAATGTGCTTATGTGCTAATAGCCTGGAATGTCTTGATATGTTTACAGTTTTGTAACACTAACATAATCCAATAGGTTCTTGATTGGATTGGCAATTATTTCAAATTATAGATGTCATTGTATAGTATTAATTAATGCTCGCTTTGTAATCTTGGTGATAACTTTAAATCCATAACTAGATCCCATGAACACAGCAACGAGACTCTTTCCGCTTCGGATGTTAAGGTAGGAATTAAATATTTTTAAGCAAGTATCATTGATTTAAAAAGCTACGATACACAGAATCGGGATGTAGGTCAGTTTCGCTTCTAAAACATTCAATAAGATCAGGAATTTCCAAGTGCAAAACTAATGCGACTTATTCAGATACAAATAAATGAGTTTACCATTCAATACTATCTGAATATTGTATCTCTCGTCATAGAAAAATATTATCTATGTATTATATTGTTTTCTAAATAAATGTCACTAGTGATGCAGACCATTAACTTGATTGGAACAAAGGTCAATTACACAATACAGAATACAGATATACATAACATATATTAATGGAGAAAAGCCAACAAACAATACAAAGTTAAATAAACAAAACATCTACATGTCTATCCACGGATTAAACAAGTTCATAAATTAAAGAACAAAATCATAAGTAAGGGTTGCATACACGGCCATACCTATCAGCAACATAATTGCTCGGGATGCTTTGTCTCGCCTGTAATGCTGTTGTAAATTTAACAGAGCAAAACATTGTGACCTACCGTTGCCAATGATGAACTGAAATCTCCAAGATGTACACACCAACTGATTTTCATCATTGACGTCAATATAACTTTTCCTTGACGCCTTCATCGAAGAAAGAGTCGGTAAAGTCTTCTATAGAACATTCGACTAGAGATAACTTAGGCTAGAATAATCTGATTAATACCTTGTCATGAGTAGTCGACATTTACAAATCAAATTCACAAAATACATTGTGTACTACGCGTGTTCTAAAATTGGTAACTTGTCTGCTCAATTGATAACATGTAAGACATTTTTTTTTATACCGACACGTCTCCATTGTCATAGGTACTTCGAGGATTAAATGCACACAAAACTTAAACAAGGTACTGACCCCTAGTTCCACCGCCCCCTCCCTTTTTTGTTGTATCATATATCTCTGTTTTAGTTTTCTTTTGACCTAATGTATCATGGTAGATTATTATACAGTCTTTTCATTTCATGATACAAAAACAATACAAAAAAAGAACATTTTGTTTAAATGTTTGTGACATATAAAGATTTTAATGTTTTCAGTTAACCTCATAACTTTGAGTAGAAATGATTTCATTAAAAATACATCTACTTAAAGTGAAAGATATATTTTTATATTATGAAGTTAATTAATTTGATCTGTCAGATTTAGAATTAAAATCATCTTTAATTTTAATTGTGATTTAGATTTGAATGCACAGTCATCTTCTACAATTGTCCCTATGACGAGCTCTACGAACACTCCGAGGAAAGATTCGACAACAGCAACGTTGTCTACGACATCTTCAGTCCCAGCAGTAAAGAATACAGCACGGAGTAATTCCACAACAAAAAATGACGCCATCTCTGTTACCACAGGAAGTGGACATCTTTTCGTTTTCCTAATTATGCCACTTGCATTCATCATTTTAAAGTAAAACATCTATCATTGACCTTATCCATCGCTGGGGCGTTTCGAATCATAGGACTACATGGAAATTCGCATCATAAACGTCTGTGAAAACTAGAAGAAAACTGCTGTGAGTCGAAATTTGAACGTACTATTTAACTTGTCTTGCTGCGGCGATACAGAAGACATATCAATTAAACAATATATAATTATATTTGACTGTACGCATGCTAGTAAAATTTCATTGCAAATATTATTTAAAAAAGAATAGGTCATTATACTGAAAAGAAAATTCCAGGACTAAACAACGGAGTAGATTACATGTCATTTGTTCTGATACATAACGTAATTGACTTTAGAGTTTTGTTTCAACTTAATGGGTATCATATTATAAAAGTATCTAAGAAAACAGAAAGATGGTTGACATGTCTTTTGTTTTGGAGAGAAATACATTATTATTACATAAATTGACATTATATTCACACAGTGCGCATCACTTTTGTAATTACTTATCTATCAAACAATTAAATTCTGTCTAGGAAGTATAAGAATTAATGTTGTTCCAAACTCGATTTTCGTTTCTGTGTTAATGTGATATGACGAGTGTGAAAGACATCTTCGATCACATGCACATTTTATCTGAATAAAATCTTATAATAATCTACATCTCGTTCCATTTACATCCGTAATAAATTCACGACAGTTTAGGTTGTCTTTGCCAGAACTGTCCATACATCTGTCAATATTAATCATCTCGGGATTGATCGCATGGCTGAAACTATTGAGGCACACTTGAAATGTAAATGAATGTCTTATACATTAATACATTTATTTTTTATATTATAGCTCGCACCTAGTTTGCTGTATACTAGGTTTGAATATTATTCAACACACATTTTATTTACAATCCAGTAAACAGTTTCCAACAAATACTTTATGATTACTATCCAGCACCCTATTCAATCTATCCAATTAAGAATGCTAACAGTATTCCTTTAGGCACTGAAACATGCTGTCACACAACCAGTGGTAGAAGTGTTTATGCATACGCTGTAATTCATACAAGCAACCATAATATCACACAACAGTACCATACATTTCGCAGTTCTTCTCACGTTATTTCATAGTATATAGACAATTAAACGTTTCAGCCACCGACGTCTCACTACATACATTGAACTACGGGTTATCTTGAATACATGTCAGTTATGAGTTATAGCAAAAGTACATATTCCAGGTAAGGATCGAAACGGATTCAAATATTCTACCAATCAGGATGCGTTTAACACAAATTTAGTCCCGATGTGTTATTTTCCTTCCAATGATAAGGCAACTGACGTTAGATGTCACTTCGATAGACATGAAAACAAGCATTCATACGATTTAGAAAAGAAAGACGATGAATTTAAATGCATTCCAGCGGATACATCGCAAACTCGGAGTAATGGTACAACTACTACTACTACTACTACTTCTACTGCTGCTGCTATATCCCTGTGAAATTAGAAACGCATTAAAGGTTCATATTACAAAAAGTTAATTTCTTCTTTCTTTGAATGAATTTTCTTTATCAACTTCTTCACTAGTATGGGTTCCTCATTTATAGTATGCGTCAGTTGTTTTTTTTTTACTTGCCTGCTTTTTTGCTTTCTTGAATTTCTTTACTGTATCGGTTCTTTTGCTTATTGTTCCTGTTTTCTCTTATGAATAGTGTTTCTCTTCGTTCTCTTTCAATTGGAACACCTTGAGATCTAATGTCCATGAACATGATATTGATAAATTGTATCAGACGTTTATATAATGGTACGTCTGTCCTAGAAGGAATTTGTATTGTACGTAACATATAATATGTGACCCGTTATGCTTCTTCTCAAGAGACATAGTGCATTTTACATTTACCTCGAGGGGTGTAGTTTGTAGTCTTAATGACTGTAAATGTTGTTGTTTTTGCATCTTCACCGACTGAAAGATGACCACATTCTCTTATGAGAAGGGGTCCCTTATATATCGGATGGATACTAGTTAAATTATTGCTTGAATCAAGTTAATAGGATCACACATTGCAAACAGAAACCAGCATAAAAGACCAAACGAAAACTCTTTAAATGTCGCCTCCAATGTTCCCTGAAGTGTATATATAAGTGATATTTGACACGACATGGGTCAATCTGATTTAATACCATAACAAGATCATGTAGTCAAGATCTATCAAGAAAAAGAGGCACTCCTGAAGATTATTTTCACATTCATGGAATCCAACATGTGACTTCCAGACACCTTTGAACAACGTTTTACCCATGAACTGTGGTTTTAAATGAATCGTTACCAGAAACATAAAAACGACACTGTCATCCCAGTCTCTGAATCGATTACGACAATTTCAAATATCATATACGGATCGAGTTTAGTAACCAATAGAATTAATTTCCTCGGAAATTATCGTCAATATTCAACATTTTCAAAACTCGTACGATGATATTAAGTACACCAGTTTAGTAGAGACTCTATACATAATTCACGTTTCATGGAGAAGTATAAAGACTTTTTCAGAAAGCTTCCATTTCAAAATAGATTGTGTCCTGATTTCCTTAGATGCAAAATATACGTGCTGGCAACTTGTTATACTCTTTTTACGTTGGGCAATCTCTATTGTCGTCGTCCAGGTTTCGCAGATGAAAACATATATTCATGTTTATCATTATCATTTCGATGTCATTGTAAGGGGATTTCTTAGATGCGGATATCATTGTGAAATATCTGACCAAATATTCAGCAATCGGGAGCCACATATTTATTATGGAAATGTATATCGTTTGTGTTGGTATTCCAGACCAAGCATATTCTTAAAGAAAACGAAAGGATTTATGAAGCAGCAGAGAGTGTGAACAGACCACACTTTTCCGACAAAATTTTGATTGAATCTTTAAAACGAAAATAGAGCCTTCCTACGAAATCTCATATTTTAACCAAAAAAAATAAGTCTCCATTTAGCAAACGGAGACTTTACGATTTTTCAATCAATTTTGGTCGCAACGATGTGGTCATTCACACTCTCTGCTGCTACAAGTTAACAAAAATAATAAATGATTTCAACCAAATATTTGATCGAGTCCGATACGATATCGTGTCCGAGGATCATGTAAATTTATTGTTATAAATCCGTGCGGAATCGACTGAGCGTTACTAAAGAAATTTTTAAATTGATTGAAGTCCATATCAGAGCACCATGTCTGCCAAATATTTCGTAGCGTATGTGTATCAACGCCGTTAAACACAGCAAGAATATTACAGTTATCTCTGATCACTTTTGGAATCTGAGTGTAGCGTTGAGTGACATATATCACGTCGGTGTTTTTATGCCTGCCTCTGGAAAAGATCTTAGCTGGGTTTTTTTTGATTGTCTAACATCACATCGTCGTATACGACTAAATTGTTAATGTTCCCATCAAGATCATCCACGGATGGTGCCTCGTCAATATCATCAACTACGTTCTCACCTTTAATCTCTGAAGCGTTTTCATTAAAATCTTTTAGCACTTCATAGCATCGTTGATTATCTACGCTAGGAGCAACTAAATAAAACTTATCTCACTTCATCCATTTCATTATTAAATTGAGCAACAATTGCGTCTTGCCGGATCCAGATGGCCCGATTATAATTGCGCGGATAGAGTTTGGTAGCGCTGCATGATGCTTAACTGATTCTCTTGTTTTAGTCGATGAAAAATCAATTATATCCATATCTCTATACATAAATTATGGATCTATATTGTGTGAAGTGTAAAACGCGTACTAGCACAAATGATGTGACGAAGATTACAACTAAAAATAACAGATCAGCACTTACTGGTAGATGTGCAACATGTGGTACAAAAAAATTTAGATTTATTTATATGAAATCCGGAAATGTTTTTTAAAAAAAACGAGGAGGTGATATCGCAGCCAAATTGGCAAATCTCCCTGGAACCCCATGGGCAAAGTCCCCGGAGAAAAGCACCTTCCAGGATATAGCTACTGTGGCCCCGGAACACGATTAGATATCAGACTTGATGATCAAAATCAGCCCCGATCCGGCGAGTATCCGATAAACGCTATTGATAAGGCGTGTCATGCTCATGATGTTGCATATAAAAGCAGCAATCTGCAAAACAGGCATCTCGCGGATGTGAAATTAATTCATGCGTTAAATGCTATTCCTGATAAATCTTTGAAAGAAAAATTGGCTTCGTGGTTGGTAAAATCGGCTATGAAAGGCAAATTGATGTTAGGTGCCGGTAATTAATAACAACATGGAATCTATTTATTATTCTCCAAAAGGATACTGGCAGGGTAAAGCAGCAATCAGTAAACTCGCCAGCGCCGCAAAAGTGAAAAAGGCCACTGCGGCTAATTGGTTATCCAAACAGGCTATATGGCAAATTTATCTACCGCGTCCTAAACAAATTAATTTCTCGCATTTTGATGTTACCGGACCCAATGAAGTTCATCAAGCTGATTTATTGTTTTTACCACATGACAACGGTTACAAATACGCGCTAACCGTAGTTGACGTTGCGAGTCGATACAAACAAGCAGAACCGCTAAAAACAAAATCATCACCTGAAGTTGCTTCTGCATTTGAAAAGATTTATCGACGAGGCCCACTACTCTGGCCAAATCTGTAACAAGTTGATCCTGGCAAGGAATTTCAAGGCGCTGTTTTATCAGCGATGAAACATCACAATGTCACCAGCAGACGAGGGCATACTGCGCTACATCGCGATCAGGCAATTGTTGAACGATTTAATCGGACTCTTGCTGAACGGTTATTTGGATATCAATACGCGGAGTTTATTTAGGATAAAAGATCCCGTGAATGGGTCAAGAGATTACCAGTTGTGATTACCGCGCTCAATAACGAGATTACTCGAACAATTAACATGAAACCTGTCAACGCGATTAAGAAAGCGTCTATACCAAAAATGGAAATCCAAGGAATTTCACAAAAAGATTCCAAAGAACCAATTCTTGGTAGTAATGTCACTGTTAGGTATTTATACGAACCAGGAGAGCGTGAGGGTGGTAAAAAAAGAGCTACCGATCCTATTTGGAGCGTCACTACGCATAAGATATCCGGTATAACACGATCTACTGGTAGACCTCCAATCTATAAACTGGATTCAACTGCTCCTCAGCGAGGATTTACTCGACAACAACTACAGGTAATTCCCGAGGATACTCAATTACCACCGCGTGGTCTTAACTAGCACCCCTTCGTCTGTTGCACTCAAGACAAGTCAGCATAACGTTATCTCTGATATGACCAATGCTGCTATTCTTTCTGTCTACGGTAAATTGGCGAGGATCTTTATCCGAATACTGCCAACTCATTATACAATTGCAACTCGCGCAGTGATTATTCTGTTGCTGCTTCAGCGTAATCATTAATTCAGCATCAATGTCAAATTCTCGTTGTTTTTTTTTTTGTCTTGTTGTTTGTAACCGGAGAGTTTTTTATCAATAATTTTAACATCAACGATGCTAGCATCATCCATTGTAGTGTCATTATCATCCAGGACAACTCTTCGAAGTTGATTTATTCTTCGTACTCTGGATACTGCAAGATAGACTAAATTCGACCATTCGATGTGATTATCCACCATCCAAGCAATTGTATCTGATATAGTCAATCCCTGTGAAGAGTGTATTGTCGCTGCGTAACCTAACGTCCATGGGGATTTATCAGCACGCAATGCATCTTCGACGACGCTGATATCAACCAGCACAATATCATTTAACACGAGAATCTGCTTTTCACTCTTCCCTGGAATATCAACTTCAATATTCTGTTTTCGTGTATCCGAAGGCCTATAACACAACGGTACTGGAAGTGTTGCAAATTTTTCTTTATGCGTTTCAAATAGCTTCATCTGAAGTGTGTCTCTGACTATTTTTCTACTTGCTACTATCAAATCATTTGGTCTCTACGTTTCCCAAAAATCATTCATGGGAGTTTCTGAAATTATTTCACGCGCTATTTCACATTGGATTTTATCCGGCTGTAATCTAATTAGCGCTTTGAACTCGCGTAATTGTTCATCAAGTGATCTATAATCAGTGTTGATTTCTTCATAATAGTCTACAAAACCCTTTAGCCATTCATGTGGGGATGCACCGACAAATGGTGGTGGTTGGCCGTGATCACCGCACATGACGACTTTTGTGTTTTTGTTTAACAACCACTCGAGAAATGCTTGTAATACATCTAATGACACTGTGCATATTTCATCCCAAATTATGATTTCAGGAATGAATTTATCACCCATTCGATCAGGGGTCCATTCATCGCCTTTCCATCGAAAGAAACTATGATAAGTACAGGCATTTACCCCTCGTTGTTTCATCTCTCTGGCGAGTCTTTGAGTAGGTGTTAGGACAATCATATTTGATTTTGAAACACTAGCGTTTCTATGATATAATTCAATTGCACGAGTTGTCTTTCCTGACCCACCACAACCGTTTAAATAAACTGTCTTGTATCTACATATTGGATCAGATACCGGTGGTGCATTAGAAAATTCGGATTGAATCTCATCACACTTTAAGTACTTTTCATCCATGGTAACATCTGCCGATTCACAATACTCATGTAGCGTCTCCTTTTTAAATCTCCAACATCCCCAATTTGCCTCCGGATCTGTGAATTTAGCTACGTCTGATTTGTATTTCTCGTGGATATAAATAGAATCAGTGGCTACTCTAACTGCGGTATTAGGAAATCTATTTATCATCGAAAATAAATTGATAGAAGCAAAAACTAGCATAGAACTTCTCAAATGCATATATTGTTTAATATATCCATCACAATAGGTAACAATTGTACCTAATCGTCTTCCATCGGATAGGAAAGCGTCGTTACGATTTACAAGTTTTCCCTGTTTCGTTAAATCCGTTACAATAAAATCGTATTCAGCGATGTCTATGATCAACCGCGAAGAATATTTTGCATTGTCGTATCTTCCATCCTGGGTAAATTTACCGATTATTCTTCATCCAAAATCTTTTGCTTGTTCTTTTTTAATTTCAAATAACTTCTTAGATCAATTCATGATTTGTTCTTCATTGAAATCTGGAAACTGTTTTCGCTGTTCGCTAATTATACGATCTAGATCGGGTTGTGGTAGCCAAACTTCTTTCTGAGCTCGATAGCATATAATAGCTTCGGAAACAATCAACGATATTAGCATACCACAATCAATCATATATCGTAGTAACACTATTGGCATCCAGGCCTTTTCAGATATATGTCTACCAAGCCAAAGATAACTACACGGATGTAACCCTGTAGCGAATTCGAATGATATCACACGAGCGAATCCAGTTAAATCAAAATCAGGCAATGGACCATTAATCGCAACACGAGTCATTTCATGCGTGGGGTGTCCAAGTCGTTTAAAATAGTTACTACATTCTCCATACCCGAGGAAACTTCCAGGATAATACGCGGATATATCAATTGAAATCATACCGCCACGATGGTATTTTGTATTCCACAGTCCTCCATGACCAATTTCGACGCAACTCAATTTAACGTCCTCGAGAAAATCACTTCGTGTTGGACGCCATGAGTTTTTTTCTCTTGCGAAGTGAGCTACCACTGATGGAATAGTAAAATTATCCGTTAATAGTTTTTCATGGGAACTCTCCGGTGAAAAATCACTAGCGATTTTTCTCATTCTGTTATCTAATTCTTCAACGCGATATAATTCACCATTTGGTCTTACAAATTGATCAAATCCTATTTCGGGATCTTCATCACTTCTAAGTAACCACACTGACACAGGATCATCTTTACACAACGCATGAATAGCATCAAATAATTTCTCATTATAAAAAACATCCCCGACGAACTCCTTAGGGATATATCTCACGGTTCTATCTCGTGGAAATATTGTTACTGCAGGTGTCCACGCGTGTTCGTTATGATCAATAATTTTAATTGGAGCTCCTCGCGATTGATATTTCGGTTCGTATAATACTTCTCCGGTTATTTTCGTTACTGATATTGGGAATTTTAATGATGCTTCTAATTTAGCTATATCAGAAATCTTTGCACCGTGCTGTTTCACTGTCAGTTCCCAATCGGTTATTTTCCTACGTCGCAGATCAGTTAGTTTATTTCCTCGGGATGCATTTGTGAAGTGTTCCATTACCCGTATTGCTACACAATTCAGTGAACTAGAATATTTCATAGGAGCTAGTTTTGCAATATCGGGTTTATCATTTAACGGATATATCCCATAAACAATTGCTGTTACAGGATAAGATCTCTCGTAGTATGGTTTGTCAATTCCATTTAGAATTCCTGGTTTGGAATCTTTACTCACAATGACAGTTTTTTTATCCTTGAGGATTGGTTCAAATTTATCCCTGATAATCCATTTGCCTTCGACTTCGATAATGAATTTTATTCTGAAAAAATACTTCTGTTGGGAATTGCTTTGCAATTTACCCTTGGATTTCCAGCCCCTTGGCGGGCCAAGGTGTGAAATTATCTCAGCTGCTCTTTCATCGTTCATAGTAGCATCGATGTTGGGTACATTGACATCTTCATCAATAATTCGAAATGTCGACCAACAGTATACTGCACCGTCTCGGTAGAATTCATTAAAACACTCCCTGATTTTACTTAGTATAGTTCTATCACCGATTAGACGTTTTGGTGTATCAGAGACTCTATCGAGATTGAATTTAGTATTTTTCCAAGGCTTAATTTTCGATAATCTCTTGAACTCCTTATCGAGATTGAATTTAGTATTTTTCCAGGGCTTAATTTTCGATAATCTTTGGAATTCTTTCATGGTATAATCAATGAATTTAGTATTTTTCCAGGGCTTAATTTTCGATAATCTTTGGAATTCTTTCATGGTATAATCAATGAATTTAGTATTTTTCCAGGGCTTAATTTTCGATAATCTCTTGAACTCCTTCATATTATAATTAAAACAAGTATTTAAATAGAAAAATATAGTATAATGAATCACTGCAAGTGGCTAATGATTGGATCAACAACCCCGTGTAACAAATCATGCAGAAGCGAATTCTGTGGGTATCATTTACAAAGCGTTCGCAACGGTTCTTTCGGTCCTCTCCCATGCCTCCAATGTGGGGTGGGCGTTAGAGGAAAATCACAATTATGTCTCAGTTGCGGCGGCAAACGATACAGGGAACTAAAACGCTATTATGACAAACGAATAAAAAAATACCGTCATTGACCCTAACGATGACAAAATCATCAAAACCCCTCAAGATTATATCCAGAGGTTTATAATTAAAGCAGATAATAAATTAGATAAGTAGTATTATTATACAAATGAGCCAAGATTTTAGACCCCATCCAGTGCTTGTTAATTACGAAGCCTCCAGTGATGGTGTTGTTAGAAATTGCAGACTAAAGATTCCGGTTGGATGGGTAAATAATATGGGATACTTGATGTTTACAGCCGGGGGGAAGAAATATCTCTGTCACAGAGCCATCTATGAAGCATTTTACGGATTGATTAAAGATGGCTTTGTGATTGATCACATAAATGGCGTGAAGACTGATAATTGTCTTGAGAATCTTCAATCCATCTCGCAGCGCGATAACCTTTTAAAAAGCAACGCTGGTAGGCACTCAAAACGCCCTAGGGGGGTCAAATCGTTTGATTTAGAAACCAAAGAGGAGAAAATATTTCAATTAATAAATAAAGCTAGTAGATACTTTGACATTTGTAGGTCTTCAATACGATTTGTTGCAGAAAATATAACTAAATTATCTCTGTATAAAAAAAATGGTCATAAAATAAAATTCGTATACACGTGAAACGATTCAAGGGAGATAAATCCTTTATGGATAAATCCACCGCAACTCACACTCTACTCACTAAGTTCCCTTGTATTATGACGTCAAAGGAATTATGCCGTCTCTGCTATTACCTGACCTTGACTAGGCGCACCGCACACGCACCACGTGACTGTAATGGAGTAAATACACATAGTTTCGGTATAGAGTTGTATTTTTAACAATTTCTAAAACCTTTTATTGTCGCTTTGGCTAAAACTGCATTATTTAAACAGTTGTATTTATTTAGACCATCTATAATACACTTTTATTACAGACGAGGTTCTTTATAATCCAGCGTATTACCTATGTTCGCTCAGCCGGAACAGTGTTTCCCATTCATTGAAGTAGGTGGGAGTGGTTAAAATTCCTCTGTATACAGCTCTTTGTGATCTAATCGATAATGTATTTTGTCTAGAGAATTAGAACAGGGAAACCACGCTGTTTTATCTAACAACTATATTATTTTGTTTAGTGTTTTATTTAAATATTTTGTCTGTTTTAAATGTTGTGAAACAGTATTAATAAGTAATTCAAGGAAATAAAATAACACAAACGTGAATCAACGCTGCTGTATTAGTCACCTTATATACGTTTTGGCTCGTAATAAGCCTGGTGCTTTCGAAAGCCAATTCCGACCAAACAAAACTAACCAACGCCATTAACACGGGCGTGTGGTTGTCTTTTCTCAATCATGCAACCGGGTTAATTTAGTTTGGTTGCTTTTGATTGGTTGGATTGGCCGTAGAAAATCTCCCACATCATTACATCACAAATTCCATCATCGTTTCATTGAATATCCATCCTTAATTAAGTTAATAAAGTAACCTCTGGGTCTCTCTGACGTCATAAGGCGCCAGCGGGATTGCCAAATGGGGTTTTCATGTATGTGCTGTCCTTAATTAAGTTAATAAAGTAACCTCTGGGTCTCTCTGACGTCATAAGGCGCCAGCAGGATTGCCAAATGGGGTTTTCATGTATGTGCTGTCCTCAATTAAGTTAATAAAGTAACCTCTGGGTCTCTCTGACGTCATAAGGCGCCAGCGGGATTGCCAAATGAGTGTTATTTTTTTTTAATAATTAGAGGTAAAATGTATTATATTTATATTTTTATAAAAATATGGATATCAAAGATGTAAATTCTATAATTGCTGAAATTTCAATTTTAAAGAATCGAGGGATATATTATCTAAAGATCTCGACTGTGACAGGATTGCCTGGGAATATGAAGACATTGAGTATCAGTCTAGTAAGGGTCGTTATGTTTTACCTAAGATGTACAGACTCGTGAAAGGAATTCAAAAGTCCATCTATGCTTGTTTGTACGGTAACGATATTGATGTATTTATAACGCTATTTAGCACCGTTGAAGCAATACGTCAAACGCTCGGCCAAGAGTATCAAAAACGAGCTGAAATTAGTTCTAAAGTTCGTGATCTTAGAAAAATATTAAACGAGGAAAAACCAGTATCTTAACCACGTGAGCGTTACTAAAAAAAAAAGGCTTTCAGTAAAAAATTTAAAAAATTTATTTTCTTTTTTTAGCGTTTTTTGTAACACTCACATGGGATTTTCTCCTGAAAGGATACTCAGCAGTTTGGGCTTGCTCATGCAGTTATGTGCGTACTGGATGATCTGGTTCTGGTAGCAAGTAATCACCGCGACGCCTCCATTTTCACGTAGTTGTTGTTGTTGCCGCGTCGTTAACAAAAATCGTTCATCGCCGTTCTCAGATATTACAATTCTGAAACCCCCAGCGATATTATTTCTGAAACACTCGCGGATAGCGTCGTACAGTTTAACCTTGTCCGAGATGGATACGTTAGCTTGATGGTACATTATTTAATAACTCAGCTTTTAATTGTGATAGTTTCACATTTGAAAACTCAGTTCACAAACACTATATGGTAGGTGAATCGCTTACAACTAAATTAGCCCGAGAGCGGCTAGCAGCAATTAAAAAGTTTATACCGGTTCGAGACAGACTTCGTGAGAAACTTCAACAACGACAACAAGCGCAGACTGACTTTTCTGTGTCAAGTGAACAACTGTTCGCCCCGGTAACTAAGGCGACCAAAGATGTGAAAACAGCAACTGAACGAGCAATATTTGGGGATATTCCTGAGGAAGGCAAGCGACGAGAAGTGCCTGTTCTTGGTGTGCTTGAAAAAATTGCAGCAAAGACCGAACAAACAAAAAAGTCTTTAGAAACACTTCCAGTAGATATAGTAACTACTTCACGGCAACAACAAAAAAAAAGAGCGAGTACTAGAAAAACTAGGTGCTACTGCAAGAAAACCAGAAGAAGAGGAAGAAGACGTTACTATGGAAAAAATGTATTCACCGCAAAGTATATTTACATACGATGCATACAACATAATTAAAAAATTTAAAGATGACAATGATTTAATTAACTTTACCGTGCAGAATTTTTCACTCAATAAAAGAGAAATAGCTGTAAACAAAGGGTATAAAGAGTATATAAAAAACGACGAGAATTGGATAAAAAAGTATACCTGGCAAACCGTGATAGATTTAGAATCACAGACAGTAACCGCAATGATTTTAAGAGTTTTAAAGACGAATTATTGAGTAGAATAGATAAAATGTATCTAGTTGTTGAATCATTGGATGAAGAGGAGTCAACTGAAGATGAATATTTAGGTAGCGGCATAGTTGAAAACACTAGCGTTACTACTTGTCCTGGTAACATTCTCAGTGATATATCACGGCTGGAAGTTTTCATCGGAGGGAAACGAGCCGGAAACAACTCCATTGAAATAATTAATGAGGCCGCTGATATCTGTAGACGATTATTTGCCGGCGGTATCATGGACATTAATGTATATCGAGAACTCATTGCTGAATTAGTTGAAAATCACAGAGACGCCCATGGTTATTACAGCGATTGATCACTAATTGAAAAACTACTAGTTTTATAACAAAATGATTATACACTACAACCATGATAAACCCGTAAGCGTCTACGTAGTGAACTCACGATTGCCTGTTTATAAAGCATATTACGGAGATGGTTTCGGCAATACCATTGCGGGGCTATTTACAAGAATGGCTCCCAAGGTGGCGCCATTAGCTAAACAATTATCAATGAAAGCCATTGATATTATTCGTGATAAGGGAATCAGCGCTGTTGGAAATCTTGCCGGAAAGGCATTTTCTGCCGCGAAAGATAAAATAGCATCATTGGTGCGAAAGAAACCAACGGTGCTGCCATCAACTACAGTGATGCCTGCAAAAATCAGCAAGGCAATAAATAGCGCAGTGGAAGAAAAACTAGCGTCGTTGGTTGCTTCGGTGACTCCGTCGCCATTGACAGCTTCACCGGTAACAGATAGGCTATCATGAACGCGATAGCAGGAAGTGGTTTGAAAAAAGAGGGAAAACGACGATGATTACAAAGAGTTTCACAATTGAAAACACTAGTATGTTAATAAAATGTTTAAACGAACAGCTGATCCCGCTCTTGATATGGAAGCCAAAGTGGGCAAGGACGATTCTGTCCGAAATTATCAATACTATTCCTATCATGCTATACAACCCAACCTACGATCGCGAATTGAACTTCAAGATACCAGTAAATACATTTTTGCCATGTGAAGCATTTATTGAAGTAGAAGGAGAACTCGTAACAAATGATGCAGCTGATACCCCATATGCAGATGATCCAAATATCCGAGTTGGTTTCGTCAACAATGGCATAATGGCGTTATTTGAAAGTGCAAGATATCTCATTGAGGGAAAAGAAATTATATCAATAGACCGTGAAGTTGATGTTGCAACAACAATAATCGGGCTAGCAAGATACTCCGATACTTATACAAGGTCGGCTGGTCCATCTATGATGTTTGCAAAGGATATTAATAATCACGCTGATCACATTAATCATACTAGGGTAAAAGCAACACGAGATACCGCAGTTGATCCAGCACCAGCCGGATATACTAGACCAGCTGGTACCTTTGATGTCGTAGACATTAATCGCAATTTCAATCTAGGGTTTGCAACACGAGTAGCGACGTTACAAGGACAACGCCGACGGTTTTCATGTGCGATTCTGTTGCATCATATTTTCGGATTCTGCAGAAATGTTAGAAAAGTTATTTATAGAGCTAAACACACAATCGCATTAGTACGAAAAGGCGATGACAATGATGCAATTTGGCGTACTGGTGCCGCTGATGGTAAAGTTGTTTTAACTAAATTGGTACTATGGATGCCAGTAATGACCCCATCAATTACCAGAGTAGAGCGACTACTCTCATTTATGGACACAGGCGGCAAATCATTGCTAAGTTGGCTAACAACAACAACTGATTCCAAAGATGATAATGTCGCTGGTACATTTACATGGCATTTGGCATCAAAACAAGGGGTTTCAGCTCCACGCCACATATTTGTAGCTCTACAGAATAGGGATAGATTAGGTTCCCAAGAACGCAGTCATATGATATTCGATCAATTAGGAGTAAATGAGGTTTCGCTGAGAATAAACGGACAAGAAGAACCATCTGAGGATATACAGCTTGATTACGACAACAACTATATAGCACGTGTGTATCATCGGATGCTGTCATTTATGGCCCGTGATCAAAATGTTGATACTGGTTTGCAAATATCACAACTTGATTTTAAAAACCTCTATCCGATTTATTACTTTTCGCTGGAACATCTTGATTTAACAAGACAATCCGTTGTTGACATTTATTTTCGGGCTCGTATAGATCCTGGTGGTGTTAATTATCGAGCAGTTGCTGTCATTCTCAGCGACAAATCAATGATACTTGAAGGTGTTGGTGGACGAATGAGAATCGTTGATGCACCAGTGGAAAATATGTAAATGAAACTTGAAGGGTTTCCAATTAGATCAATTGAAAGCATAAATGTGTTTTACAATAAAATGTCATATAGTGTTGTTAGTGTCAAGCTGACTGATGGTCAGGTCAAGAAATTGCGATCAAAATCCACTAGAGAATGTGGAACCACAATAACGTTAAAACCAGCGCAGATGTCCGGCGGTACACATAAAATATTACTGACGGATCGTCAAATAAAACATTTCAATGATGCGCTAAAGAATAAGAAAGGGGTTCAAATTGTATTTTCAAAAGCCGCAGTCGCCAACAAGATAAAATCAGGTGGTATATTTCCATTGTTAGCTGTAATACCAGCATTGATTGCAGCGGCTGCCCCAGCGGTGGCGAAAGCGGCGGTGTTGGGGGGCCGTTGGGACCGGGGCAGGGATGGCGTTGAAAAAAGCAACTGGAAAAGGATATAAAAAAAGGGAATGGGTCTAAGACTACCAGGAACCCCGTATTCATGGTACAGCGGAAAGGGTCTAAGAATACCAGGAACGGTTTATTAGTTGAAAGCCCAATTGTTCCCATGTCCAATTTTGATTTAATTGATGCTGCTAAAAAACTAGCGATAAAAAACTTCAGAGGGGTTTTTATGAGAGATCAATTACCGAGAAAACCTAAACACGTTGAAACCGGTATCATCAATCTTGATAACAGTAACGGATCGGGAACTCACTGGGTTGCACACGCGATCGATCCACGTGGGATTGTCTATTTTGATTCATATGGGTTAGCTCCGCCAAGCGAGTTTATGCAGTATATAAATTCTTCGATGAAACTCAAAGAGTTTTCGATTTTTTATTCCACGCTGCCAACACAACAATTAAATGATCCACCGATATGCGGCCGTGAAGTATTAAATGTCCTCGCAGAGATTTCATCGTCACAGAAACCACCTCATCTGGTTGTAAATAAATACACGAGTGGGAAATTACAAGGTAATTTTAGAGAATCAATAAATTAAAAATACTAGAGTCTTTATAATAATGATTAATATTTGGGGACAATCTCTGTCAATGTCGGAGTCCACCCCGGAAACATCTGCGGGTTCTATCGAGGATGTGAAAAAAATAATTGAAGATGAAATCGCTGAGACGTTAAATTTAGCAAGTGTTGACCCGAACGAAATAGTTGTATTTCAAGATCGCCAAGGTAAATTGAAAAGCAGTAATATATCCGCGGGTGACATTTTGATACGGCAGCGCGACGCCGCTGAAAACTCTATTGCGCTGTATTTCAACGATGGACAACTTAAACCAGGCGAACTTGTGTCTACGATCACCGACGCGATTGACGCCCACGACAGCATGATTGCCACTCGCGGCCTTGAGCTGGATGATTATATACGAGGTTAAAACAATTTTCGCAAAAATGTCGTACATAAATTCTTTGGAACCCCGCTTGTGGTTGACATGACTCTCGCTGAAATTAAAGATCTTCTGAATTTATTCTTTTTTAACAAGAACGCGGGAAGGATGATGAATGAAAATGAAATCAAGGCAAATTATCTCGATATTTCTAAACTAATAGAAAATCTTGAAAAGATACAAAAAACCCACTAACGACGTCGTTGGTAAGTTTTTTGGAAACCCGCTTGTAGCAGGCATGACTCTCGCTGAAATTAGCGAGTTTATCGGCAAGCATACTCACAATGCCTACGTCGCTAATAATTTCTTTGGTGTCCCGGCTACATCTACGATGACTCTAAAAGATATTAATATGTTTATGGCGAGACAAACAACACTTAATACCATCGTGGATAAATTTTTAGGGAGAACACCTGTGTCTGAAACCACATCTCTGACAGGCCCGACTCTCGCTGAAGTTAAAAAAGCTATTGACGAACAAAAACGCATCAGCGAAATGGCTAAAAATTTCTTTGAGGGCTCTGAAAGTTACAATATCACGACGACATATTCTCAACTCAACGGGCATTATGGCACCCAAAAAGGTTTGGAATTTAACCTCCTTTTGTTTTCATTTTTTAAACGCCGCGATAAAACAATGATGAAAGATACCGAAATCAAAAAAAACTATCTCGACGTTTACGACGATATTCTTAAACTAAAAGAAGCCTCTGAAAAGGTAAAGATTCCACATCCAAACATAGACGTTAAAAATATCGTGTATACGGTTGATCATGGGACCGTTGATTGGGTAAAAAACTCTAATGCTAAATTGAAAGTCAATATCGGGGAGTGGCCCCATGGTATCTACAGGATGACGTTAATCTCTAACAAGCAATTTGATATCATCGTGAGCGGTAAAACCTACTTTGGTGGCACCGCGACAGTAATTATCGGGGGTGAAGAAGAATTTGAGATTGTCGCGGTTGATAACACCATTGGAAAAAAAATAACCTGGTGTTTAAAATTTGTAGATGAAGTAGACTACCCCCTGATCTACTACCCGGGCGATGGCGAATAATTGAAAACACTAGCGGGTTTAAAACAACAATGACATCGATGAAATCAATTGAACCGATAATAGTCCCAGAGGTATCAAAATCGCATCGATATCGATATGATACCGTGAAAGAATTGTCCGCGAACTTGAAATCACTTTCTGAGCGTTATCGTGAAAAAATGAAAAAATACCGACGCAGCATAGCAATCATCGACATCACCGTGTATTCGGTGTCCGGTATGATGGCCAGCGCCGGAGTTATTTTGTCGACGGTGACCATGATGGCTCCAATTGCAGTTCCAATTGTTATCTCCGCGGCAACAACAATTGCAGCAGTCGCCACCGCAATAACTAAAAAGTTATCATCGTGTTCTCAGAAAAAACTCAGTGATTATACAGCTCGGTACCGGGTAGTATTTGACGCATACTCGAAATTATCCGAGTTGATCTCGCTGTCGATAAATAATTCGTTCATATCCGATGTTGAATTTTCCACGATGACCCAGTTGTATAACTCCGCGATGTTGAAATTGGAAATTGAAGACAGCGTTAACAATAATGTCACTCGAACTGCTTCAACGAATCGCGGAGAATACCACTCCGATACGAACAAGCATGATATCAATAACATCAACAAACCCACAATTTAGTGTGAACTTCCCTTCTCCGATTCCAGTGCGTGAGATCGCGCTGGCAAAATTACGAGTATATCATAGCTGGCCCAATATCAGATCTGTTGCATTTGGCGGTCAGCAACCCAATAACGCACTGGTGTTCTCGTATAAGAATAAACCCGATGGTACTCCAGAGTGGGAAATTGTTTCGTTACCAACTGGGTCGTACCAAATTGAGCAAATCGATGCTGAAATTCAGCGCAGAATAAAATCAGTCACGGGAAAAGAATCAAAAATAGCTATTAAACTTCATGAACCGACGCTCTCGTCGTCGATCGAAATAAGCACAGAGGGATACATTGTAGATATCTATAACAGCTCGTTAAGAACAGTGTTAGGATGGCCTGAAAAACCACCGGAAAAATCCGCCACCGAGTTAACCACAGACGTACAATCATATCATGAAATCAATCCCAGTTATCGAGATAATTTATCTGATATAAGAAAAGGAAAAATCGCCGATAGATTTATATTTACCAACAAAGACACATTGCAATGGGATTTTATCATTAAAAGAACAGCCGACTCATCTGTTACTATTTCATTTACGCTAACTGACGTCCGTGGTTATTTTAATGAAATTAATTATATGAAACACAACTAGAACAACTACGGAAAACAAAATCGCAAAAACACGTTGAAATAATAAATCAACTTATATCTGACATGGAATATATCTATGAACTAATTATTCAAACAATAATTAATGACAACAGCGACAGTAAACAACGATTCCTAACCGGTTACAATATCACAGAAGACAATCTGCGTAATTTCAAGTTTCCCAAATACAACGCTGATGAACTAGCAAGAATTGTTAGAACCGATATCAAGGCGCTACAAAAACAAGATCCATCTGTCCTCCTCAAATATAATAATGATCCAGATGGTGGCGCTAGGCATATTGCCCCGCATAATGTAAATATTTCAACGGTGATTGCGCTCAATTTAACATGTGATGCAATTGAAGGGAGTTATCAAATCAATCTAGAGCAATCAAATCAAGCTCAGCAAGGATATATTCTTTATTCGTTTGCACCAACAGCTCCTCCAGGATTCCTAATTATTGAAAACCCAATTAATCCTGTCTACATGCGATGCCATAATAATTCGTTAACGAGAATTAATTTCCGAATCACCGACCAGTCAAATAATTTAATTGATCTACAAGATGAGGTGTTAGTGATTAGTTTGTTTGTAAAGTCCTAAAGACTAGATCAAATATTTGGTTGAAATCATTTATTATTTTTGTTAACTTGTAGCAGCAGAGAGTGTGAATGACCACATCGTTGCGACCAAAATTGATTGAAAAATCGTAAAGTCTCCGTTTGCTAAATGGAGACTTTTTTTTTTTTTGGTTAAAATATGAGATTTCGTAGGAAGGCTCTATTTTCGTTTTAAAGATTCAATCAAAATTTTGTCGGAAAAGTGTGGTCTGTTCACACTCTCTGCTGCTTATGACACTATTTGCCAGACATTTTGCAGTCAAACCTGTAACGATCAGCATCAAATAAAACAAATCTAAAAATAAATGTTGTCTAGGAAATTAACGATGTCGTTTAATGGCCAAGTGTTGGACATCAGCCAATTATTTCACATTCAATAACCTCCAAGATGTACACTATGACAATTAAAATTAAAATAATTTAAACACACTTACATCTCATCTTTTGTTCTTAGGTTTATTGTTTACACGAGACTGGTATTCACATCCCAATATTGCTGTGCAACTTTCCGTGCTTGTAAAATTCGCATACACAAACATTATTTGTTCCCCATCGAAATGATATTAGGATTCCACGAGATTCCACGAGAACGAGAAAACTTATGTTACGGTTGTTGTACTCTTGCCGATTTCGCGGAACCGATTTTAGATCCTACGAAGATACAAGGAGAGAAAAAGAAATCCATTTTTAGATGAACTGCTACGGTTATACCACAGTCATGTCAAATGTCTCCTTTGAGGAAGGAAAATATCTTTTAAATTAAGATTCAAGGAACATAACTTTTCCAACAGAAACAGAAACCATCAATACAGCTAACATTCTATGCTGCGTACCGATTCAATTATTGATGTACTTTTTACTTTCAAGAATATATGTTGAAGTATGGTCGATCCAATATGGACAATTGACGAAGGCGTTGTAGAAATATCGACAACTATGTGTGGACTACTGAGTTGTTGATCGTAGACGTAAAGTTTTATTATTGTTAAAAGCGTTTGAGAAAAAAACACATTCTGGTTTAACACACTAGCAATTATTCATTTCAATAATATCTCGCTTTGTGCTAGCTCTTTTACTTGTGTTAAACTAAATACAATTTGGTACAACATAATAAGATCAGATAAGAATTCTTTATTTCAGACTACAAAGTCCATACCTCTAAATTAAAAAATAAAGTTTTAAAAAAAAAACATTTTAAACATAAAAACAAAAGATATATATATATATATATATATATATATATATATATATATATATATATATATATATATATATATATATATATATATATATATATATATATATATATATATATAATTCCCCCTGCCTCACCCCATTGTTTGCATGGAAAGCGCTGGATATTACACTTCCCCATCGCACACAATAGAACTGTTTCCCATACCAGTTAACTTAAGTATGAACTATGTAGACAGGTATTTTAATATCAATAAACTTTTTAAAGAGTGTCCAGTGGTTGACCCTATCAAATGCCTTGCTAGCGTCTAAAAAACATGCAAACACTGGGCTGCCATGTTCTACATAATAGCTGACAGCTTCCTTAAAAGCATATATGCATAAATCTGTTGAATGCTGATGTTTAAAGCCAAACTGATTATCAGACATTGTAACATCACATCTATGCAGAATAATGCATTCAAATATTTTTGAAATAATAGTCGTAAGAGCTATAGGTCTGTAGTTTTTTTTTTGTCCGCTATGTTACAAATTTTGCTTTATATTAGCGGTATAATGGTAACTTCTGTGAAATCATCTGGTACAAAGTTATGCACAAACATACAATTAAATAAAATCATCAATAAGACATGAAGTCTAGTATCTGAAACTTTTAAATGTTCCACATATAACAATTCTGAACCTGGACATTTACAACCTTTTTGTCTTGCTATTGCACGTTGGATCTCAGATAATGTGATTACCTCAATACGTGCAGGAGGTGTATTCAATGCTAAAAGCACATACTTCTTATTCGATTCATTTTTAACACTACTGAGTAAGTCTTCATAATGATTTTTCCACATGTTGAATATGTTATTCTGACCATGATTCCCATCAATGCAAATTGGTAGTTTATTGGAAGTTGTTGTGGTATGTTGTTTAACATGCTTCCAGAATTCACGTTGGTCGACATTTTCAAATTTTTGTGCTAGCGAGTCTGCTCTGTGTTTTACTTCTTCCTTACATAATCTAAGAGCATACTTAAATTGTGCTCTTGTTTGACGCATTGGATTACTGAGATAGCCGTGACGGGGTTATCGTTATCACGCCACATAAGGTAAGCATTTCGTGCGAAATCATGTAATTTTTTGACACAGTCATTCCAGCCTGGTATAATCCGGTGACTACGTTTGGATTTACTAGTCAAGCTATTACCGGAGTTCGACATAGCTTTTACTATATCAGTGTATAATTCATTTATCTGTTTCATATGCACCTGGTTGGTGCAGCCGTGGCCGTGGTCAGATCGCAACACAATGTGGGATCTCAATCTTGTTTAATAAGAATGCAGAAGTCAGAGTATAATTCAGTTTTTCGTCAGCAGTAAGGTCTGACCAATTGATCTTGTATTTCAAGTTTAAGAGTTCATTGGGGCATGAATCAAATTTGGGAAGCAATTCAGTCTTGATAGTCATTAAAGTAGGACAAAGGTCGGACCCTACTAGAGTGTGTAGTATTCTCATATCACTTATAGCAGAATGAGCAGACTGTGTAGAGACACAATGATCCAACCAAGATACTGTATTGTGTGAATCACTGACGTAAGTAAAATTTGTTGTGAGGTCTATAGTTAGTTTTTAAGTCCGATATGATATAACCATATTCGTCACAAAATAGGCGAAGCTCATCTCCAAAGGAAGTGGATTTGAGCGTATTAGCATTCCAATCTCCTACTACATAAACATTTAGCGTATTAGCATTTTCTACAATAGAATTAATTTTGCCCAAATAATCTAAAAAAATCTCCAAACTTTTCCGCAAGGTCACAAGGTAAATAGATATTCATAAAAAGCAAGGAGGAATCCCACGTATTTATAGTAATGCCTATTAATCTGAGATCATCGAGATGTTGTACTTCAATATTACTTGCGAGAGATCTACGGTAAAGTACCCCGACACCTCCATAATGTCTACTGGTATGAATATCGTTAGAAGATTTAATCGGCGATTCGCCTGATCCAAATAACTCGTCGTGTACTGTCGAGAAGCCACAATTCTTGTAGGAAACAAATATAGGAAATATCACATAAAGCTCTTACATTTTGTATATTTCTTGTAACTGAACGACATTTGTATATGTATATCTGAGTCCAACGATGGTTCAATTCTGACTTTGATAGCAGTCTCTAACTAAAGCGTTTCTTGGCCACGCATCCACGTTCATCATCGCTTTGTGCGTACGGTTATCGCATGTAATTTTAAAGCTGGCATATGTATTCAATTTCGTTTTTAGGGAGGTAATGTACTTTTGACTGTCGAACATGGCTGGGTTTGTTCGCATAATCGTTGCATTACACATAACGTCTCCGCCTGTACTGACTTAAGTATGTCCACCGAATGTTTCACATTTTCCATGTCCTTCAATACAATTGACATGTCCACATAATTGTAAGATACCGGTGGCAACTTTGAAAGATCCAAAGCGCAAAAACTAGGTATGTCATTTGGATCTGTGGACAGAAATAAATTTAAAATATCTTTCATATTATTTGTAGATTTATCCATACCCTTCCTCATTATCATTCTCTCGACTGTTTGTACCACTGAGAACAGGGTCCGTTTTGCAGTCTCAATGTCACTGTCACAATATGTATCCACGCACAGCTTCACAATATATATATATATATATATATATATATATATATATATATATATATATATATATATATATAATCGTATGGCAATGTGTTCGTTTCATTTTGTACAAAACAAAGAAGTTTATTCACCATTATTGACGATCATCAAGCCAACACCAGAGCGTTCTAAAGTTCGTCTGTGTATGTTGTCAAAATGAAGGTTGCAACAGAATCTTACAACATTCGTAATTTAATTAATATCTTTTCGCAAGTTCCATAAGCCGCCTTTTCCCTCACCATATATTTTCAATTTAAATCGGAGTCATAGTACTATTATGCCCCATACACTAACAACTATTACGATAACAGATTGAAAAGTGTTTCTCTTGGTATTTTAATCACGTCATATTCGCCAAAAGGATTACATTAAGAGACCGGTTTAGTAGCAAACGTTTGACTTTTAAAGTATTATTAAGCACCTATCTTTAAAAGAAGAAAAAAAATTAAGTGGCTGTACAACAAAGATTGAAGTGTATACAACAAGGGATCAACCGACGTTTCGTTTTCTTCCAGTAAATGCGAACGTTTGTGTAAGTACATTGGTCAAATGCCAGGTTATAAATAGTGCATAACAAGTCAAAAAGGTGGGATAAAGGTGGAGAAAAGTTTTAGAAAAATTAGAAGCTCAATTTATATTTCAAAGATTTTAGACATTTTCATATTTCCGGTCCACTAAAGAGCTGAGATTAAAGCAAACAAGCAATACGGAGACGAGCAAACTTTAAAGTTTGATTGACAATTCATCTGCGCCGGGAAATCTGAGCAGCTGCGCGCGTGTGCGCGCTGGGAACGTGGGACCCATCTAGTCACATTATCCTGACACTAGGCCTACCATTTCTAACATAATGTCTAATTGCTGAGCACCAAGTGAGACAGTTGTTAGTACCAGTTTTATACGTCTGGGGTATGACTCAGCTGACTCGCACCCTCCCACATCCGAAACGGTCTCTCTAGCCACTTAGGGAAGCGGAGCGGTTTTTTTTAATGTTCAAGATTATAGTAAATTTCAGAGATGATGTAATTATTAAACCAAATACGGTAGCTGTGGAGTCTTTGTAAACTAATATAATTGGTAAAAATGCTATCATTAATCTCGACGTGTATGCTAATCCAGGGGAATAGAAAACACTGTACATTTAAGTTCATTGATCTCCATATTGGTTACGAACGTTGTATTTTTTTTTAAAAAAATCTTTATATTTATAGTACATAGATCATAACTCACAAAATCTATCTCTATTAATTTGTCAAAAAGATGAGAAAACTGTTGGATTAATCTATCTTGATTAAAAAAGACATAAAAATCACATGCGTGTTTACAAACAAAACATCAACATTCCAGAAATAAATCTATTGAAAAGTAAGATAATGCAAGTATAGTATATTACGACACTCGTTCGTTGGACATTTTACTAATGTCACGTATGATGGTTGAAATTATGTAATCATGATGTACTTTTATTTATTTGTGTTGCTACAACTATTGTGCACAGTTTAAGAGCAAATATAAAATAAAGGGAGATAAATCTTTATATTGATAATCTTGTTAGTATGTATGCGATCAATGAGCCATGAACACTTTTCCCATAGCTCTTTATCCTGACACCAGGCCGACCATTCCTAGCACTAACCTCTTAATGCTGATCGCCAAACGAGGCAGCTGTTAATGCCATTATTTTAAGTCTTTGGTATCACTCGGCCGGAGTTCGAACCCAAGACTCCCGCTTCCGCGGTGGACGCTCTAACCACTAGGCCACTGGAGCGGTTAACACTTTAACAGAGTAACGTTAAAATTCATATGAAATAGCATTACCAACAGTAGCTTTAAGCTTTAATATATAATAATAATAATAATAATAATAATAATAATAATAATAATAATAATAACAACAACAACAACAATAATGTATTCATTCATGAGATGCATGGTGGAAGTGCTGCAAAAGACATAACTACGTAGTTTAAATATAACAACTTTTCTAAATTCAACTTGCTTATTTATATTCCGAACTAATCACGAAAGCGTGATTCATCTTATGTAACTTCGTGCATGTGTGTGTAGGGAATGTACTCAAGTCAAACTTCCATCATGACATTAGATTTCCTAAGCTAAGTAAATATAAATAAACTAAAAAGACAAAAAAGTGTCTTCTCGATGCTCGTTCAATGTTTTTTAGTCAAATTAGCAGATCAGAATATTTCCGGGCAAAGTGAAGTCTACTTAACAAGGCAGACTGTAATCAATATCATAAGAAAAAATATTAGTTGTTCACATCTGGTCACAGCAGGCAGAGTTCGACATTTATTACCGCTATTTTCGGCACTCTAGCCTCCGCCACCCGTGCTATCAGTGATCTTAACGGTACTTGTGAAGCCAAAATTATTTTCTGTGGTAACACCGGGAGATATGAATTGTTCCTCCAGATCTCTGAATAAATAAATAAATAAATAAATAAATAAATAAATAAATAAATAAATAAATAAAGCAATTAAAAGAATGAAAACACGATCGATACATAGATATGTCAACCTACATGTCTAACACTTATTATCCGAATGCTCAGCTTGAACAGATTGATTTTCATATTTGGATCTTGAGTTTATGCACAAAACGCATAATCTTACTTAGAATTCGGAAAAGAGCGATTGGATTTCACGGCAATTCAGTTCATCTTAGGTGTTTTCGGGCAGTTGCTATTTTCAAAACGTTTAACATATTTAAAAGGATACTTACCTTTACAACGAAAGCATCAATTGTTGAGTTTTTATTTCTTCTTTCGGCGATAGTCATGTTCTTTTTAACCATATCATTTGAGAATTAGATAAGCAAGACTTTCAAAATGAAAATTTGGATCCTAAAAATATTAATAACTAAGAACTACTAAATAAAACAGATCAATTTAAAAGATGAAATATTATATAGCATTCTGGAAATCTGAAGGAACTGTTTGATACTCATTTCAAGAAAGAAAAAAAAACATCCAACCTTCAGATTGTGCGGAAATAACACCTTTATTTAACAATCTACTATAATGTACATCATCTTTTTATTTCAAGCTACCTCTATGTACATTTAAACTGTGAAATAGGTATACATATAATGTTGTTACATCGTTTTCGAAATTATTTGGTATAACAGGAAAACAAAACTTTCCAAACTGTCTTCTACATTGAATGAATGGCCAAAGCTATATACAGACATCAGAGGCGTAGCTAGAGTGTTTGGCGCCCGGGGACAATATTCATTTCCCCCCCCCCTCAACTCTGCAACCCATTTTGGACATATGGCCATATACCACAATTAATTTTACTATATTTTCTCTACATATATTTCTCAGCACTGACCTTTCCACAGTGTGACAATCAATACAAATCATATGAAAATCTAAAATACCCCCAAAGATGACTTCACGGTGAAATTCTTGTCAAGGGTTGACCGGCATTTTTTTGAGTGGCTGCACTGTAAACAGAGCAGCATGTACACAGAACACTGATTTCACTTCCAGATCATCACTAAGGCCTAATTACACAGTGTGCACTGTCGCCAAAATACATACAGACAGCCACTCTCAGAGCTCCTATTCTCAAGAATAAACAATTAACTTTAAATCCATACCAAAGATGCATCAATATAATTCTTCTATCACCACCAAAAGGAGAGAGGAAAAAATGTTCTAAAAATAGACTAGAACTACATTCGTGGGTACTGAACTGGAAGTATTAATTGTGATGTAATTCCATATGTACCCCCTGCCCCCCCCCCATCCCCTAGCTACGCCTTTGACAGACATGTAATATATTTCCATGTTAGAGCAGCAAGGGACTCAACTAACTTTGAATTCGACAACAAACAAAACTTGTATCGATATATATATATATATATATATATATATATATATATATATATATATATTTGTCTGTATATAAGTATACAAATTATAAATGTTTTTGTATTAATTCATAGAAAATTTACGACATCAATATTATAACTGTGTTTTTTTTATATTCTAGATCAATGTTAATATTTAAAACCGAATATCAGTAGTAACTCGGTATGAAAGACGATGAACCAGTCCAACTTTGTTGTACTTCATCCAGGGCTGGCGCTTCCGCTAGCCGACTTAAGTAATCGCCTAGGGCGCTGGGCTAAGGGTTTATTTCATGAGGGGTGGGTGGGGGAGGGCATGAGTGGCGCTGACTTCATCATTAGCATAGATGGCAGTGTTTAAATTATCATTGTATAAGGCATTCATGTCCATACTGGAGACGGTTCCAGAAGTCATTTGAAGGCCCTCTGTAGTGGACGCATCTCAACGTTCTGCAAGCTGGCATGGATACGCAAACGGTAATGGGGTTAATTTCCATTTGATCCGTTCGAATGCAAATATTGTATTCATCTTCATTGTGATCACTTGTTTGTAGTACGTTCAATTAAATGTATAAGAAAATAAATGTGTCTTTGCGTTTATTTTTCAAACACTGTCTCTCTCTCTCTCTCTCTCTCTCTCTCTCTCTCTCTCTCTCTCTCTCTCTCTCTCTCTCATATGCCTATATTTCTTTCAAAACCAATATCTTAGATTTTCATGTCACATATTCTTATATCGATGCCAGCACTATCGTATGCGCTATTATCAATGTGATTAGCTTTACTAACGGTAAATCAACGGCCAATTTTGCAAACTTTCCTGTTAGGAATGTATATGAAGGTATATGATCAGTTTGAAACAACTCACTCTTGCAAAGACACGTTAGGAAAACCTATTAATTCAAACAGGAACCAAAACGACATAGCTTACCATTTTATTTTAAATCTAAACTATTAAGAAATGGAATATTTTTTTATCCAGCCTTTAGCATTAATGTGCCTTTAGGATTCAAATTAAGGTATGGGTACAGACCGAAAAAGCGTTTGCAAGAAAAGTTTACAGCCGAAATAATTAGTCGTGTTCCCTATTATAGCTATTGTATCTTTTCACGGTAAAGTGTATTGATATTATTTGAATTTGTGTTAGTAACAGCTGATGGTATTGATCAATACAGGTAAAATAATGTAAATAAAGAGATATGTCTTGTCTACTTTGGAATGTTAAAATATGTATGCACTATATAGGCGTGTCCTCATAAAAGTTGCCTTGTAAATGAAACATGTAGCTTATGGAGTATCCACGGTGCCGATCTGAAAGTAGCGGTATGGTCTGTTTACAAAATGATTACGAGCCTCAGTCTAGCTTACCTTAGATATAGAGCAGGTTGTTCCCATTTTCACTGCTGAGGTAAACCGAGAACTGGTTGACATATTACTTCACACGGCTTGTACACTTTTCCATGATGATCATAACTTTTACTGCGGTGTAATCATTGAAAAAATACCACATTACATTATCATGCCAGAACAGGTAAAAACATTCTGAAATTTATAAACAGTACAACGATAAATGAAATTACAATAGATAATGTATATATACATTGAATGCTTGAACATTACTGTTGGAAAGTTTGCTTTGCAAACCGATGCAACGCAAGAAGCTGAACAGTGCTTTTTTAATGCTTGTTGTAATACTGTAGTTATATGCGATGAGCAAAATGTCACAATTGTCGTATCATGGCCCTGAATCCGATGAGGCGTTTCTTGGGTCGCTTTAGGTTACAGCGAGGTTCATCAGACAGCAGCCCTCCTGCACTGTGGATGTGAATAAAGCTAACGATAACATTTGCACGTTTTCTAGGACCACTCATTCTTGGATCCGTTATCCCTCCTTTAACTTCATCGATAAAAACGCATTAATCTGAATGGTGTTTCATACACTGTGTGGGTATGATGGCCTCATGAGTATATCAGGAGTCTCAACAGCATCAAAGGAGTCAATAAGCCTAATACGCAACAATATGGGCAACATGAGGTTTCGGCTCGGTCGGCTTTAGTTTCATGACAAGTTTTGAATTCCGGCCTGAACAACTAGTCAGTAACAATGCCGCTCAAGGTAATGATTGCTTTATACTCTGAAGTCGATATGGCACTGCCATCCATAACACCATAAAGTTATAGTTTAAAAACAAATGGATCCCAAGAAGTACACGAGCGACGGGACAATTTTACTGTAACTCAGTTGACACCGACCGAGGAATTTCATTCATCCTTTTCTCGCGACGGTATTCAGCCAAACAATGTGAACTCAGCGTTTGTTTGTTAAAATGTCAGTGCCTGTCATGCGATGAGGTTTAATACTGATGTACGTCTGCAAGTGGATGATTTCGAAATGTTTCGTGACTAAGTCAAGCGTGTGCACACTCTCAATCTCGCGCACTACTTTTCGTCTTTCGTCATATAGATTTGTCACGGTACTAATTCAGCTTCCATATTAAACATATGGAAACACCATCATATTCAAAAATCAATAATTTAAAATGTCTTGGTGCTAATTATCATACCTAGATTTCTCCAT
This sequence comes from Unio pictorum, assembly GCA_030141615.1. NCBI lineage: Eukaryota > Metazoa > Mollusca > Bivalvia > Unionida > Unionidae > Unio > Unio pictorum. Next base: position 22,198,489 of record JARLTB010000220.1, on the reverse strand, counting down.
ACACAACCATCCTTGTTGCAAGCTTTTCTGTGGAGAACACCATATTAGCCGCGGAATTTGTTTTATGTCCATGAAACATGTTAATGATTCTGCACCAAATGAATCAAGTACTACTTTTATTTTTAAGCACTCCTAAGTCAAGCCTGTAAAAGGACTAAAATTACATTAATAGAATATTGTCAATATTTTGTTTAAAAATTACAGATAGGATAATCTCTCTAAGGATATTTTTACCAAACAATTAATTTTTCATTATTAACCAACTATGGACCACCATTCCCATATATACTCTATTATTTCTTCACCCATTTCTAGACTGGTTCACAGTTCTTCCATATAATTAGTACCGTGTTTCCTAGAATGGCTTAGGATGCGCTGCATCAATCGCTAAACGAGCTGCAATGCGACAAAAACAACTTCACAGCAAAATATTTACTCTTCTTGGAGCCTTTTCAGCGTTGTTAGCGGCTGCAGTTCTGATAGCTGCGAAGTAGCAGCTTAGGGACCATCAAAAAATGCAACCGATATTGCTCCGAAAATTTTCATTGAGGCCACATTAAAAGGAAATGTTCCTTAACTGTCCACTTTGTCTAAAGTGTAGACATGGCCTTATGTTCCGACTTCGTTGTTGACCCGTCCATTGATCAGTTTTTATTAACTATCTTTGGCAAACAAATTCCGATGTTATTTTATGTGCGATGAACGTCCATTCTGTATTCTATGCACAAGCAACACTGGCATCCTCAACCTGGATAAAACAACAGTACATAGAACATGTTGGATTCTAAACGTGGTAACACTTACGGGCATTCACAACCACGTGAAGTTGATATTTAACTCTGAGCAGTAAACAACTACTGTTTATTCAACAATACCATTGCAATCTAGGTTGGATGACCACATATATGGACATCTTGGTCTTAAGTAGTTATTGCACTCCAGCGTTCGCCAACTCCGCAAAAGCTAATTGATATTTACCATAAATAAAGAAATTATTGAAAATCGACGCAAAAGAAAAGATTTGAATTTACAATAACAAGTACTTGAAATATTTTTACCGACGTAAGTGGCTTAGATAAACATGAAACCACATAAGTCATGATAATTAAAGAAAGCGGAGGCAAAATAACAGCACTAATAAATAACCTGGTTGTAATACTATGCAACGAGCACGGCATCGGTCTTCCTAAAATAGTTCTCCAAAAGGACATCAATATATTTGAGAGCTAACGACGAAATTCAGTTTGAAGCGTCCCAGATCTATCCGAAAGGCAACCAAACCTACTTAGGTTTTTGTGTTTAAGATTCCATTAAACTTTTCATAAATGTTATGGGTTCCTTCTGCAGTGACGATACTTAGGAATTTACCGACAGTGTTGACAGTGACGATACTTAGGAATTTACCGACAGTGTTGACAGTGACGATACTTAGGAATTTACCGACAGTGTTGACAGTGGCTGCTAACATCAATAATACTTTCCAACCACTTGTTGATGAATATTTGCTGCAGAGTGGTGTTTCCTGGCCAGATAGCTCTAATTTACCGATACCAACGAGACGTTGGAAAGGGTTTATTAGCAATAGCATAATGCACAGCCAGGCGTGAAAACAATCAAGGATTGTTCCTACTATTACGTGTTTAGGCTCTTATAAATAGTGACACAGAAAAAAATGAAAACAACAAAGTGTGTAAAATTTAACAAATAATTTATTTCCTTGTAAATAGATTGTGAAAATCAAAATACAACATGCAGTTGTAAGAATCAAATCCATAATTAATTCAAGAATAATTAATTAATTAAATTTGTAAAAGTCCTAGAAAGTAAATGTTTTCATGAAGTCAACTTTGGGTAATGATAGAAAATCCAAGATGGAAGATAATGACGTAACCTGTAGTCAGTACTATAATTATATATAGTCATTCGTAGAAACAAAATGTTTAACACTCCGTGTTGGAAATCCGAATGAAATTTTGATAAACTGTCTTTGTCCATAAATTCTGTATAAGCACATCAAATATTTCCATGTAAACGAATTAATCGTTTTAAAATCCAAATGAGTTAAAGAAACATTAACATAACGCGAAAACAGGTTACAGCAAAAGAACGACTTGATACCAATTGTAAAAGCTCTAAATTGAAATTATTTCTCTTAAACAAAGGTATAGCGCAATTTTAAACGCAAATTAGATGCCCGAATAAGAGTTAAGCGATGTTATTTACAGCGCGTATTCCTAACAAGAACCTGAAGAAAACCATTTTGCTCGAAAAAATAAAAATAACAAATTTGTTCCTTCACCAAAACTATTGGCAAGTCTAAAGTGACATTAATATATCCTCTATGTCGCTGTTATTATTCTCACAATAAAAATAAAGTTAAAAAAAGAAATTGTTTACGCGGCTGATACAACTTTTGAATCAGGCCCAGGATCTATGTTATCCCATGATGTTTTCTTCCAAACGACAGGTCAAACAAATTTCTGAAAATTGTCGGATCCTTAGTGAACAAAATTTCATTATTTTCACATATAAAGAAATTAAAAATAAATTGATTTTAAAACTTACAATTAAATTAGAATGAATATATATTAAATCAACAATACGTAACACTACAACGATGAAGTAGACTTCACCGACAAATGCACCCGGTTGCAGGGTCAAACAAGACACTCAAGAAGTATACAGGGACCATTCACAGGAGCTGAGGGATAATCGGTCACTAACAAGTGATCATGGGAATCTCAAAAAAAAAATCCTTTTTAGGGCTATTGTCTTTCATTGCCTTAATAAGGTCTTCCACTTGGTTACGGAAACCCTCCTTGACAAGCTCTATCCAAAAAGCCTAACTTTATCATTTTCGGACCCACCGCTCAAAATTAACAATCTAATCCTCTTTGACAGTGGCTACCTTTCAAATGACGTTTAGTCATATCAGAAAAAGAAATTGCTAGGGACATATAATATGTACACTTTTGTACTAGAAGATTGGCATGGATAGGAACATAATATAATTCTTCAACTCTACCATTTGATGAATTGCATCGGTGGCTTGCACAATTTTGGCATAGAGAAATCCACTAGAAAACCTGGATTGAATTTGGAATAAGCGTACGTACTTTCGATTGGTTGATAGGTTGAGTGCATGATGGGTCTTTCCCCACTCTCCCAGGTCTAACGTTCATATCATTAGCCTCTTTTTAGTGGTATGATATGACGACCAAATTAAATAGCGCACTCTGTGCGCATAAACGTCAGGAAGATGTGGCACCATTCCATCTTCCTGGATAAATTAAATCACTGCCATGTAAATAAATGGCAGTGCAAAATAGTGAACATATTACCCTAATGGCCGGTTTCACTTTAAATCCAACTATTCATTCAGTACAGCAAGGAGTAAAACTCCTCAAGAGAACAGTGCCGTTTCTAAAATACAAAAGTATGTATACAATATCATGGCCTAATCCGATGGCAGGCTTCTAACCTGCAGCGTCATTTTTGCAAATTTATCATGCTAACCACTAAGTCAACGTGACCATGTGAACAAACGTAAGAACTTGAAATTAACGACGAATTTTGATTGGCTGCCATGTTCCCTTGAACGTACCTTTACAAAGGTATATTAGTACAAAGAACACGCGTTACCGCTGAGAAATCAGCGTATCTCGAACAAGACTCTTATAGAAACTATATCTTTTAAACCTGAAATTCAATCTTAAACTAAAGCTAGATGAAATTTAAATCAGACTTTAAAATTTGACAATTTAATATGAATTAAGTGTAAACTTAAAGTTTAAAACATTTCGGTAAAATTGGAGCTATTTAGCTTTTAGGACAAGTTGATAAATATTAACTATGTACTGATATATTCAAAGTCTAGTCGATACCATAATCAATGACAGTGACACTAGTATAAGCCATCGAACCTTTTGAATGACGTGTGTATGGTTTGATCAGCCAGAATATTTAGTCTTTAAAATATCTCTTGTAACCTGTTGTAAAAAAACACCTTGGTGATACAAAGATTTGTGTACTATCAATTTTAACATAACGGACTGTTTAGATTAGCTTTTGATACAAACAGAAACACTTGTCAGTGGTAAGCCAATGTCAGCGATTCTTAAAATTATGTAAATATGATCAAAGCCTTTAAACGCCGATGTTTGATTTATTTATTTTGTGTTTAATCTTTGCAACCGATTAAACCAAACGACTTTCAAGATAAATCCACGTATTCTGAAATTTAGAACAAATCGTTATACTGTTTTAGGACAAGGTTAAATGATAAAAGAACTGTGCCATTTTCCTACTGGTTTTTGCTGTGAACAGACTTTCGCATAATTTTCAGTCAACTACTTGGCCAGATGTTTTGATGGAACGGCATGGTAAACTACATGCCCGTTTGTTTTGATAGAAATGCATGTTCAACTAAATGCCATATGTTTCAATATGTTTCTTCGACAGATCTTAAAAATATCGGACGGTTTTAAAGTCCAATATAAAATGTGTTCTAGTGCAATTTGTGGTGAAAAATTGATTGACTGACTACCAGGCCATCCGACGTGTTGTCATGTCTACATAAAAACAAACAGAGACAAACAAAGAAACATTAACCTATTAACATCATCGAAAAGACTTGTAATATAGTGATTCAAACATGCCGAAAGACATTCGCCAAATGTGCTTTGTTGTGCTCCCCTAGTACGGGTATAAATTAGAGTTCCATTTATTAAGCATTTCAACTGAGGACAGCTAACGACGGTGATTATGTTACTGTTGGTTAAACGAATTTTATCGGATTGCTTTCATCATCATTACCAGTATCGTTATCATTATTATCTTCCTGTTCAACAAAGCAAATCATCATGAACATTATTATTGAATTAAATGTATATTTAAAAGAAAAAGAAATGTATTTGATACTTGGTAAATTGTGAGAGAGACTAAAGAAACTGCTTGTATAAGATGCTAACGGGCAGACGGATGAAGATATGCAGATCATTACAATGCACCTGATGATAAAAATCCCAGACATTAAACATTTTATATTTATGTACATAATAATAGAAAAGATATCTTCTATTTAATAGATGTGTGCAATCATGAACTAAAGGCATTATAAAAAATTGAAATAAAGGATAATAGTGTTTATCCTATCACTGTTATGTTGAAGTGGTAAATTTTGAATACGTGTAGAAATATAACATTTAGATATTTATGACATATGTATCAGATTAGCACTACACTGTCATACTCTCTCAGTTTACAGTCGTATAGTTTAGCACCTTTCTGGATTTACTGCGATTAATTATAGAGTTATAATAAATATGAAAGATTTGCCTTAGTAATTATGGTGGTGGTGGTAGTAGTAGTAATACTATTAATAATCATAAAATCATGTGGTAAAATTCATTGATATTAATTAGTAATTTGAATCCAAATAAATATTCAATGAAATTATATTTCCTAGAGTCTGAAAAACTAGATATTTTCAGTCCAAATATATCATTGTCCGTATATTGATATAAATAAAAGCTGTCGTTATGAAGAGCCATTCATATAGAAGATATATGATTGCGTTTCATTCCACAAATCTCTCCAATGCTGTGAGTTGCATTTTCTGTCATAAAGATCAATCGTTGAAGATGTCTGTACTGTACTTCCTCTGCCTGAACCAAAAATCTCCCTTGTATTGAATGCCGATGTAGCAAGGAAAGACTGCGTAAACTATGTCAGTGAACACTTGCTGGCTGAGACAGCTTTTGCACATTTACAAAAACTGAGCAAGTCTAGTAACTTTTAATAACTTAATTTTCTATCCGAAAAATAACGCACGCTTGTAGCCTAGTGCCATGATAATGTGACTGGGTTGGGCTAGATGCCCCAGTGTTATCCATCACTAGAAAGTGCCACACTGAAGACGTTGTAGCGATACGACTGAAAAATTGTTAAAGTACGTTAAAAATCCATATCACACATTCATACTGACACGTTCCTTAAAATATCGCAAAATGCACGTGCAAAAAAGTCAATGATCACTTACCGAATTGAAACTTAGAACTATCACATCAATTTTAGCATACAGCTTCTGATGTGTATCTTTATCACAGATCATATACCTTTTGTAATTTCCATACAGGTTCGCACCGTTCCACAAAGGTTCCCCAATGTCTGTTCAGTACTGTTACATTCTATTTTTTTGGTGGTTTAGATTTTAACAAATTTCATTGTTTCGGTCATTTTCTCAATTGTACCTTTTGTATATTTTACAATCGCAAATGTTTTCTTACCTCACAGTTTGCGTATCGTTTCTGGACCGTTTATCATCTTGCAAAATAAATTACAAGCGCAAGAAAAAAAGTGTACTATACAAATTGTGCATGACTGTCCTTGTTGTCTTCCAGAATTCAAAATAGATGGATTTATTTCAAGATATGGATTTTGTTCAAGAGTTTCAGATTTCAAATATACGTGTGTGTGTGTGTGTGTGTGTGTTTCAACAACGTGCTAATAATGTGCCTAATTAAGATGCCGAAGATGGTTTCTTCTGTTTTTTTCTGATTTGACTCATTAACATTATATACAAAATCAACGTTTTAGTGAATGATCTATGTAATATAACATGTGCAGATTAAGTGTATTGTAATTTCTTTGGGTTCGATACTTTTATTTTAACTTGATTTATTTTTCAATTAAAGAATACGGATATCACATTCACCTGGCTTGAAACGCTTATACCGTCATGAAACAAATTAGGCAATATTGTCGCTACATATTTTATATGGAGAAAAGACTGAAGTTTTAATATATATTACCCCCGCAATATTGTAATATCAAAAGAACAATAATGAAAACAGCAAAGCGAGAGACAGTTCAACCCAAAGTAGTTCTAACAATGTGACAATCAAACATCATTTCACTCTGGTCTTTTATAGTTCAGTAGAGACGTTACCATCACCACTGTATGTTCCATTTGTTTCTTGGACTTGTCATAATGTATATTTATAATTAAAAACCTATACAAATAACAGAAAAATAATAATGTAACACATCTAGAATGTTTGCTTTTTTTAATATTTATGTCTCGTTGTATAACTTTGATAGAATTTAGTGATAATTTCTTTATGGAGATTTGGTGTTTGGTAAATATTTTTAGAACTGAGTAATTAGCCAATTACGAAGAACAGACGTCAAATTCCTATACTTTATATCATCGTTGATTAGTTTGATAATCTCTAATTGCTTAAAAATATCAGTTTATGCTAACCGATTATCTCCAGGATCATCCCCATATCTCCAATGTCTTTACCTTTTCTGATATAATGTTTTAGCTTATATCAATCTTGATGATTTTAGAGGATTTTATGCATACAAACATTCTCTTCATGACCGTCATCATGTTATGTCCTGGATATTAAAATAATCCCAGTTCTTATTTATCAAAAGTTTAAACCTTCCGAAATGGACCTTGCATTTAAGCACGGACCAAGGAACGAATTTTAGATAAAATATTTTCCACGTCATGTTTGAAATATTGATATCCTTTCGATAAGTATGTATATTGTTTTATCTCTGTCTCTTTACCTTTATGATAACCCGACAATATGTCAGTAGGTCCGGTATTCCGTCAATCAATTAATCAATTATGCAATCGATACTTTCATATTAGTTGTATAAATCTCTCAATAGGGCCAACCAATCCACCTTAAATCTATCTATCTTATTTAAACATGTCATTCATTTAGCAATTTATTGTTCCTCTAAGTTTTTCCTGTCTTTAGTGTATCTATTAATAGCAAGTGTACAAGATGGCCAAAACGTTTTCATAATAACAGCATTACTTATGGAATTCATGATGTGTTACTTTAATAACATATATTTAATGTAAAAACTATTTTTTTAATAATAACATTTGTGCTATGTCTCCGTAATTGTCTTTGTTTTGCCTTTTGTGCCAATTTTCATACATTTGTAACACACATTCTGTAATGAAAGATCAATTAGCTACAAAGGCATTTTAAACTAAAACAGTGGTTTTGGTGCCTTTAATGTTTGTATAAATGCTTTATAAATGCTTTATTCTGTCTTTTAAAGTTTTGGTTTAAGTTTAAATTCTATACAATTAGTATCACAAGAAAAAATATCAGTTGTTCACATCTGGTCACAGCAGGCAGAGTTCGACCTTTATTACCGCTATTTCCGGAACTCCAGCCTCCGCCTCCGTTCTATCAGTGATCTTGACTGTACTTGTGAAGCCAAATTTTTTTCCGTGGTAACATCGGGAGATATGAATTGTTCCTCCAGATCTCTGAATAAATAAATAAAAATATAAATAAATTTATCAACAATTAAATAAATGAAAACACAATCGATACATAGATATGTCAACCTACATGTCTAACATTTATTATCCGAATGCTCATCATGAACAGATTGATTTTCATATTTGGATCTTGAGTTTATGCACAAAACGCATAATCTTATTTCGAGTTCGGAAAAGGCGATTGGATTTTATGGCAATTCAGTTCATCTTAGGTGTCTCGTGCAGTTGCTATTTCAAAAAGTGTTAAAATATTTGAAATGATACTTACCTTTACAACGAAAGCATCAATTGTTGAGTTTTTATTTCTTATTTCGGCGATAGTCTTCTTCTCTTTAAAATCACATCATCTGAGAATTAGATAAACAAGACTTTCAAAATGAAAATTTATATCCTAAAAACATTCAGAACTAAAAATCAAATAAATGAAACATATCCATTTAAAATATGAAATATTATGTGATATTCAGAAAATCTGAAGGAACTGTTTGATACTCATTTAAATAAAGAAAATAACATCCAACCTTCAGATTGTGCGGAAATAACACCTTTATTTAATAATCTACTGTAATGTACATTATCTTTTTATTTCAAGCTACCTCTATGTATATTTCAACTGTGAAATAAGTATACATATAATGTTGTTACATCGTTTTCGAAAAGTTATGGTATAACAGGAAAACAAAACATTCCAAACTGTCTTCTGCATTGAATGAATGGCCAAAGCTATAGACAGACATATAATATTTGTTCATGTTAGAACAGAAAGGGACAAAACTAACTTCGAACTCGACAACAAACAAAACTTTTATCAATATATCTATATTTGTCTGTATATAAGTTTACAAATTATAAATATATTTGTATTAAGTCATAGAAATTTACTATAACTGGGATTTTACATTCTAGATCAATGTTACCAATTTAAACCGAATATCATTAGTAATTCGGCATGAAAGACGATGAACCAGTCCAGCTTTGTTGTACTTCATCATTAGCATAGATGGCAGTGTTGTAATGGCTGATGCAGTCATAGTATAAAGCATTCATGACCATACTGGAGACGGTTCCAGAAGTCATTTGATGGTCCTCTGTAGTGGACGCAGTTCAACATTCTCCATGCCGGCATGGATACGCAAACAGTACTGGGGTTCTTTTCCAGTTGTTCCTTTCGGAATCCAGATATTGTATTCATCTTCATTGTGATCACATTTTTGTAGTACGTTCAGTTAAATGTATAAGAAAATAAATGTGCCTTTGCGTTTATTTTTCAAACACTGCTCTCTCTCTCTCTCTCTCTCTCTCTCTCTCTCTCTCTCTCTGATATGCCTATATTTCTTTCAAAACCAATATCTTAGATTTTCATGTCACATATTCTTATCTCGATGCCAGCACTAACGTATACGTTACTATCAATGTGATTATCTTTACTAACGGTAAATCAACGGCTCATTTTGCAAACGTTCCTGTTAGGATTGTATACGAAGGTATCTGATCAGTTTGAAACAACTCACTCTTGCAAAGCCCCGTTAGGAAAACCTATTCAAACAGGGACCAAAACGACATAGCTTACATTTTTCTATTAAAATATGTTTGTTTGAAAATCTAAACTATTAAGAAATGTAATACTTTTTATCCAGTCTTTAGCATTATTGTGCCTTTAGAAGTAAAATTACAATAATATTTAAAATAAACGTCGTTTTATGGTTGAAAAAAATCTGGGGGAGGTGGTACCGAACAAAATAAGAGGTGAGAAACACGACTCGGTAAAATCCGACCAGGCCAAAAAGTTCCATCCCCGGTAAACAGATCCGGTATGATGCGAATTTCCAAAACCAGGTCCCTCCATACCTGTATTGTTCACATGTGCTGTTTATAACCATTTTCTTATTCATCGGACCTTTCAATATTACACAAATTTATAACCAATTCCAACCAGTAAAAACAGCGAGACGATATGTGTGTACTTTGTAATATAAGCATAAACCAAACAACGACCACAGAAAAAACGACCACAGAAAAAACGGATTTTTTTTACAGTTTGACCAGAATGGTCTGTCGATTTGGTATAACAATTGAATAATAGTAAAGGGACTAGTCCATTCAGTCAACAACTACATGCAAGAATAGTATAGCATAACAACATTACACCTGTATGTCTCTCTCTCTCTCTCTCTCTCTCTCTCTCTCTCTCTCTCTATATATATATATATATATATATATATATATATATATATATATATATATATATATATATATATATATATATATATATATATATATATATATATAATTTTTACTCATGTGTGTATTTGTATATCCTCAGAGAGATATACCCGAAATAACACACTAATTTGCCAGTAATTGTCCACTAGTAGTAACTAGTAACTGCACGTATGAATATTTTATATTGAAAAGATAAACAAAGCCCGGGCTTCTATAATTTTCGCTGATAATGAAAATAGCCACAAATAGCTATCAGCCAATGAGATACTTTTACGCTGTTGCGTCTAAAACACAAAGAAATGTCCATCCTCCAGATGTCGAAATAAAGACAACTATACGCTTCTAAAAACGTCACTCAGGATGTACTACTACTACTACTACTACTACTACTACTACTACTACTAATAATAATAATAATAATAATAATAATAATGAGGACATTGTATATCTCCTGATCTTTAGAAGCTCCAAACGCTTTACAACATCTATAATGATAAGACTACAAAAACACAAACAAACAAAATAAACACCATGAAATTAAAAAACATAACAAGAGCCTGAACATATTTAAGGAACCATTATTAGGTTTTTAAGCTTGATCTTGCACTCTTCAAAGGGATCACTGTCTTTGTGTCTAATTTCAATGGGAAATTCGTCACACGTTGCTGGACCATTGGTATGCAAAACAATGTCCATATAACTTATTTTCACAGTTGGAATTATGAGTATATGATTGTCAGAAGAGGAGCGTAGGTATATTTATGGTGTGTACCCATGGGTTTGTCCAGATAGATATGTTGGACTGGAGTCCGTCAGTAAAACGTAGCACAGAGAACAATTTTGTATTCGATTTTGGATCAAATGGATAGCCAGTGTAGGGTTAAGATGATCCGAGCAGCTGTGTTTTGAACATTTTGAAGTTTCTGGAGTAAATATTGTGACAACTAGACAGAACTGAGTTACAATAGTCTTGAAAGTACTAATGAACCCACAAGTGTTTTAGTGGCATCAACTGAAAGATATTTGCGAATGGAACTGATGCGACTCAGCTCAAGATATGCAGCCTTGCATATGTTCATGCCATGTAGGTGCAATGCGAAAGTACTGTCTGGAGTAACACTTTGGTTTCGTACTGACTGTGTAAATTTAATGTTTGTGTTGCTGACATTTATTGTCTGAGGTAAAGGATGTGAATGGGAAAGGCTTTGTGTTGTGATCGCAATGGCCTCCGTTTTATCATCATTCATCTGCATTCATCTGCAGTTTTTTTAAATGTCATCCATGATTTCACATCAGACATGCACATCTCTACTCTATGGATGGTAGCATCAACTTCAGCTGGTTGGCTGGACTTGTATATTTGCGTGTCATCAGCGTACAATTGGTGAGACACTGGGTGACGATCTATGACACTTGAGAGCGGCTGAGTATAGAATGAAGGGAACATGGTCTGTGGAACCCCACAACATAGATCATCTGATCGAGACTATATTTCATTTGAAGATACAATTTGTGTTCTGCTGACTACGTAGTACTTGAACCACTATAAAGCTGCATTCTGAATGACTAATACATGCTGGAGACGGTGAAGTAATATATCATGGTCTGTTGTGTCAAATGCTGCAGACAAATCAAGGAGGGCGAGGACCGTAATCTTTCCACTATTCAATGCAGATAGAATGTCATAAATTACTTTCAGAAGAGTAGAGTACTGTGGCAAGGACGACATGCAGACTGTACATTGCTAAACAAAACTATTTCAATTCAAATAAGTCAACTGATATGTAGTTTATGCATTGAAGGTATTGAGGCGTACATTTTTATTATTCCTAATAAGAATGACCTTATCTATCAAATATGTTGTATTTGCTACATATATTTTCATGAACGATTTAAGAATATATATATATATATATATATATATATATATATATATATATATATATATATATATATAACGGACATTAAAGATATATTAATAAAAGCACTCTTGCTAATATAAATGGTAACTATAATAAACAATCATTTGGCACTGATATATACCAACTCTGATAATAATCAACTTGACTGGTGGTGACATTTTCCTCTATTTATTTCGTATCTTCTGGTTAACAAAACAGTTGTGTATCTAAATCGTTCAAACAGCATTTTTTTATAAAAAAAAAATGCATGATACAATACTTTAGCCGGGATCGCTTAAGTTAATGTCAAGTCAAAAATAATTTAAATTTCACGTAGAAGTTGCCATTTTAAATAATCGAGTTCATTATGAAACTGAGAAGAAATTTTGTTCATGTAAACCTTTTCAACAGGTTTTGCGGCATACCCTAAATCATACATGGCTGGGATAATTTTTGTCTCATTTTCTTAAAATCGGGCATATTCTAAACTGAATTGGTACGGACACGCAATGTATATTCACGCAAGCTTAAGAAGTATGAAAAACTTGCAGTCATTTCTCACTACTTTACACTATATTCACATTTGTAAATTAGTCTTTACTTTACTCTAACCCTTATAAAAACGAATTTGAAACGCACGCACAATGAGGGAGAAGCTATAGGCAGAGTAGTAGTATGAAGGGTGGACAGACCAAGTTTTCAAACAAAAATAAAGCCTCTACGGGAGAGGACGCGAACCCATCTCTCTGATATTTGTCAAACCCGGACTGTTGCGTCAAAAACAGACGTATTTGTTGTCTCGGTTTGTTAGCTGCTATGAATTAAATCGTATGATATAACAATAATGGTTTCAGAATCGTTAACAACTAGACCAGCTCGAGAGCGATTAGAGGAAAAAAAGAAAATTATCCCTGTAAGAGATTCTGTCAGACAAAACCTTCAACAGCGACAGGAAGCTCAAGTTGATTTTGCAATTGGTGCTGCACAATTATTCAAACTCGTTACTACAACCACTAAAGAGGTTATATATGGAAAATAATGAGATGAGGAATGAGGTGTTCTTCCTGAACTTAAAAGAATAGCAAAAGAAACTAAACAAAAATCAGAACTTTTACAAAATCTTCCTAGTCCGGTAAGATTTCAATCCGTTCCAAAATAATCCGATGAGGAAATAGTCGAAGAATAACCAAATAAATTTACCGAGGAAACTTTAGCATATATCGATAAAAGAGATCTAAAAGATTTTATCAAATTTGTTGCTACTGAATATTACGATAAAAATAAAAGTTTGAAACCAGGACATAAAAAGCATATCAGAGATATGAAACACTGAGCTGATGTACTTTATAAAACTAGAACCAAAACAAGTCGAGTTGATACCAAAAGTACACCGTTTATAATCTCGGTGCGGTAGATAACGTATATGATCAATATGAAACACCAAACGAGTAAGAAATAGAAACACTACAATAGCGACAAGAAGCACAAAAACAACAAAACATGGAAGAACAAAAACAGAGAAGAATTAAAACAGCAAAAATAAGAATTAAAACAGCGAAAATCGCATAGAAAAAGACAAAAATCTTCAAAGCAAGAGTATTTCTCATCTCAACAAGAAGAATTACTAAATGATGTTTTAGAAAGAATTAACAGATCAGTGGAATCTTTACAAAAAGAATCTGATGATACGCAAGGCGCAACTGGTGAAATATTCGCAGCTGGATTTTCTCATTCTGGAACCCATGACAGTGATATTGTTCCCTGTCCTAATAATATTCTCTCGGACATTGCACGATTAGAAATTCTCATGGGGGATAAAAGAGCTGGAAATAACTCACCGGAAATAATTAAACGAAGCCGCTGATATATGCCGACGATTATTTAAAGGTGGTCTCATGGATATCGGTGTATATCGAGAATTTATCGATGAACTCGTTGATGATTATCATAGTGATTGATTGTCTATGACAATTAGAAAACCCGATTAGATAAATAATATTTAAATAAAACGATCATACATCGTAATCACAACAAGCCAACCATGGCCTACGTAGTAAATTCACGATTGCCTGTTTATACGATGTAGTATGGAGATAGTCTCGGTGATGTTGTTCAAGCGTTATTTGCGAGGATGGCTCCAAAATAGCACCAATCGCAAAACAATTATAAATGAAAGCTTTTGATGTTATTCGTGATAAGGGTATTAGCGCTGTTGGTGATGTTGCCGGTAAAGCATTTTCTGCGGCTATGGATAAACTTATCACGCCGGGAAAACTACCATCTACGGAGATTATGCCTGCGAGTGTTAGTAAAATAATAAAGAAAACGGTGGATTAAAACATAGCAAAGCGAATAAATGAAGGATTTGAATCATTGAAATATCACTGTAAATATGATAGTGGTACGTGATTTGAAATCGCGATTTAGATCGAGAAATATATAATAAAATGTTCCAATCTGCAACCAATATGGATGCCTCGGTGCTCAAAGATGAATCTTTAAATAATTATCAGTTTTATCAGTATAAAGCAATACAACCAAATGAACGAAGGAGAAATGAACTTCAAGTTCGTGATAAGAGTAAATACCTTCTATCCCCTGAAGCATTTATTGAAGAAGAATGAGAACTTGTAACAAATGTTGCAGCTAATACGCCATATGACGCAAATCTCAGAGTTGGTTTCGTCAAGAACGATATTATTTAGTAGTGCTACATATATGATTTATGATAAAGAGATTGAATCTATTCAAAGGGATGTTGATATCGCCACAACAATAGTGGGATTAACGAGATATTCTGATGATTATACAAGATCCGCAGGACCATCTATGATGTTCGCTAAGGATGTTAATGATCACGCTGAACATATTCAATATACTAGGGTAAGGACACCAGAAGCTACTGCAGCTGATCCACAACCAGTCGATTTTGAACATTAGGCTAGACCAGCTGCCCCCTTTGATATTATAAAAGATATTAATCTTAATAACAACCTAGTATTTGCAACACGTACATTAATGTTTGCAGGGAACGCGATGATTATTTTCATGCGCGATTCCACTGTCCCTTATATATGGATTTTGAAGAAATGTTAGAAAAGTTATCTTTGGAGCTAAACACAGTTGTCCTCATGCGTAAAGGTGATGATAATGATGCAATCTGGTGACATGATGATGTTCCTGCTGGTAAAGTAAATATAATAAAACTCTCATTATGGATGCCAGTAATGACTCCAACAATCGTCGCAATTCAAAATTTACGTACATTTATAAGTGTAGGTGGTAAATCATTACTGTCAGGGCTAACAACAACAACATCTAGTCTACAGAGTCCCAATAATGGAGAATTTTCATGGCATGTTACATCAAACATTGAGGTTTCTGCACCTCTACAAATATTTATTGCGTTACAGGATGTTTGGAGATTAAATTCTCGGGAGCGCAGCCATATGATATTTTATCGACTAGGGGTTAACGAAGTCACGTTAAAAAAGAACGATCAACAGGAACCAGCTGTAAATATTTCACTCATTTACGACCAAAACCAAATAGACGTGCATATCATCGTTTGCTGACATTTATAGGATGTGATCAAAATGTAGATACCGGTCTGCAAATATCACAAATAGATTTTAGAACCCTATATCCGATGTATTACTTTTCACTG
Source organism: Unio pictorum (assembly GCA_030141615.1). NCBI lineage: Eukaryota > Metazoa > Mollusca > Bivalvia > Unionida > Unionidae > Unio > Unio pictorum. The sequence goes on along the minus strand of JARLTB010000220.1, from coordinate 22,182,378 downwards.
GAACATCTTGACTTAATTAGACAATCCGTCGTTGACGTATACTTTGAAGCTCGTGTAACACAACCTCCCATTGTCGCGGCAGGTCCACCAACTGTTTACGGTGATTACAGAGCAATTGCCGTCATATTCAGTCAATGCTACTCGAAGGTTTTGGTGGACGAATGAGTATAGTTGATGCGCCAGTAGAAAACATGTAGTGTTTTCCAAAAACACGTGGACAATTAGATCAATCTCGTATTTTAAAAAAAATGTCATATACTCACGTTAGTGTTACTCTGACTCCTGGTCAGATTAAAAAGTTGCAGTCGGACTCAGCTAGAATGGGTCTAAGACTACCAGGAACTCCGTATTCATGGTACAGTGGAAAAGGCCTGAGACTACCAGGGACAATTTACTAGAAACGTTGTCAAATTTCGATTTATTCGATGTTGCCAAAGACTTAAAAAAAAGAAACTTAAGAGGTGTTTTCATGGGAGATCAATAACCACAATAACCAAACAGAGCTGAAACCGGTATCATTGATTTCGATAACAGCACCGGACCTGGAACTCACTGGGTTGCATACACGATTGATCCACGTGGAATAGTTTATTTTGATTCTTACGGGTTAGCGCCTCCTAAAGAATTTATGTGTTACATCAATTAAAAATTCCGATCTGGTACTCCACACTACCAACAAAGAAAATGACCGATCCACCAATATTCGGCCAAGAAGTAATAAATGTACTTTAAGTTATATCATCATCAATTAAACCACCTTATAAAACCGTACATGAATACACGAGTAATCGCGTTTTAGATTGATCTTAACATATAATGATTGATCTTTACTTTAGAGCTCTCTCAAGCCTGGAAAAAGTGCACCTGGGAAATATCTGCAACAAGAGATATAAAGAAAAAACTCGAAGATAAAATATCTAAAATTTTAAACCTCGCAAGTGTGGATACAAACGAAATAGTCGTATTTCAAAGACAAACAGACAAAATAAAAACGAGTAATATTTCTCTGAATGTTATTCTTGTTAAAATTAATGGAGTAACCGAAAATTCCCTTGTTGTGTTTGATTCCACCGGTAAGATTAAACCAGGAGTTCTTTTTTCAACTGTGATAGATAGTATTAACAATCGAGTAAAAACATCCGGTGACACAATGACAGGTGACATCGACTTGAATTCAAATAAAATAACTGGACTTGGTAATCCAATATTGGACACTGACACTGAGACAAAAAAATATGTATATGTCATAGACAATAAATTAACGACGCTATATGGTGAACATAAAACCACAGATGATAAACTAACAGCGCTGCAACACGAATATAAAACCACAGATGGTAAACTAACAACACTGCGAGCCGAGTATGATGTTTATGTAGGCGCGTTTGCAAAATCGGATGAAACTATGGATATTTTCTTTGGTACTCCGCTGACTGTCCCAATAAAACTTTCTGATATTAAAACAAATATTGATAAGATTAAACAAACACATGTATCATCGTATGAGTTATAGACACATACATAAAGAATTCCAAGTGAACTCCTAAAGTGTCCTATAACATTTTAGAAAATCCAGAGGTCACATATAAAAGACGGCATAACCCAATAAGCCACCAAGATGTCCTTTAACATCTTAGTATCTCAGGGACAGCACGAAACACAGTCCCCGTTGTGAGCCTCTAAACTGCAAATAACAGTCTAAAACCTCAAGAAGGTGTGTTTGGTGAATTACGACACAAGGATGGCACAACATATAATCTTAATTAAGGTATATTTGGACAGCACAACATATAAATTTAATTAAGGTATATATGGACAGCACAATATATAATCTTAATTAAGGTATATATGTACAGCAGAACATATAATCCTAATTAAGGTATATATGTACAGCACAACATATAATCTTAATTAAGGTATATCAGGCGTGGCTTGATGACGTGGTTTGATGATATGATAATAGGACAACACACACAAACGGAGGCCATTCTCTCAATTCACCAGATTTTGTGCACACCCTCCCCCATGAAATTAATTCCCGGAGAGTACAAAACAGTACCTCTCAATTAAATTCATTGGGAGGATGTGTATTTTTCTGTGTTGAACCTTTGAGCTTGGGGAGGAGCGCCATTATATAAAAACCCTACAATCAGTACTTTAAATGCTTGCCACGAGATTCGAACGCTGGGCCTCGAGACGAGTCTCAGCCGCGTTACCGGTTACGCTATGTTCAAATCTAACATTAATTAATTTTAAAATATAATATATAGTTAACAGAGACATAAACGTAGCTGAAATAAACTTGAAAAGAATATATATTTTTAGTTTTAAAAACAATAGTCAAACTATAATATATAAAAATTCAGACAGACCGTGAGTTATGTCTATTTATAAAAGGTATATGAATCCCATGAAGGACTGAAACTGTATCACACACGCACATATATCCCTGAAGGAGTTATCTACCTTCGGTACAGGTTCATTCCATGTATGTCAACCGAATTTTTGGCAAAAAGTTCTTAGAAAGAGACGACTTATATACACTTTCTGCAACACGTCGAATCAAGAGTATACAAATATCAAAATGATTGCCGGTTTCATTCATTGATTCAAATATTAATTCTTCGCCTGTATCAATATTTATAGATCTGGCACGTTTCTCAAATTTTTATGTATTCCTGTACGACCGCGTTTGGTATTCTCACTCTGAGTGATAACTCGTAAATTAGTTAAAAGATTATTTCTAGAATTTCGATCAATATGGTCAATCACAAAACCATCTTTGTTCAATCCTTTGAAACATTCAAAAACGAATCTAGACAAATAATATATTTTCCACAGCACAAAATATAAGTCACCCATGATTATTGACAGTACCCACTGGCTTTTTCAGCCTGCAGTGCCTGACTACACCATCGCGTGATGCTTCATATTTGCTGATCGTGGGATGTGTTTGAAATTCTTGGCTCATTTATTTACACATACATTATTTGTCTAATTGATTATTTGGTTTAATTATTATTTATTGAGAATCTAGTAATATAGTCATAGGGTGTTCTATGTTATCATTGTCAGAGTCAGGGTCAATTTTTCTTTTATGATAATAACGCTTAAGCTCTCTGTATCGCTTACCACCACAACTAAGACACAATTGTGGTACTCATACTCCAACATCGCATCATATATAGGGTTTCGTCGCACAGTATGTGAATAATACCCACAGAATTCGTTTCTGAACGATTTGTTACAAACGGTTACTGGTCCTATCATAAGCCATTTACAGTGATTCATTATTTATTAATTCTTTTTATAGATTCTTGTTTTAATTATAAAATGAAGTAGTTTGACAGATTATCCGAAATAAAAACCTGGAAAATGTTAAATTCAATCTCAATAGAGTCTCAATAGATACGCTAAATAATGGTCTAATAAGTGATAGAAGCATGATAGGTAAAATCCATGATGCATTTAACGAATTTAAGCGCGATGGTGCATCTCATTGTTGGTCAACATTTCGAATCGCTGGCAGTGTTGATGCTACTATGAACGACCAACGGGCAACAAGAATAATAACGCAGCTTGGACACCGAAAGTATTTTGTCAGAGTGAAATTTATTATACTATCAGAAACAAACATCTGGATTATTCGTGATAAATTCGATCCTATCTATGAAACCAGGAATATTGACTGGAATTGACAAACAGTATTACGAAAGAGCTTATCCTGTGACCACGGTTGTTTATGGGATTTATCCGATAAATGAAAAAACCGTTGAGAAATTGAAACCTATGAAATTGGCAGGGACACGGATAAATTGTGTAGCCGAACGAGTAATAGAGCATTTTACAAATGCGTTGCATGGAAATGGGTTGACAGGTCTAAGACGTAACAAAATAAACAAATGGGAGCTAACAGTCAAAGATGCTGGGGCCACAATTCAAAATGTAGCTGAGCTAGAATAAATATTAAAATTCCCAATAACCGCAGCAACTATAACAGGAGAAATATCATACGAATCGAAACAGAAATCAAAGGGGGCTCCAATCAAGATCATTGATCATAATACACACGCGTGGTCTAACGCAGTAACAATATTTCCGCTGGATAGAACCGTAAAATACATGCCTGGGGGGAGGGGCATTTATTTGATTTTATTCACGCGGAAAACAAATACGATCCTGTGTCAGTCTGGTTATTTCAGAGTTTTGAAGAACAAGATGTTAAATTCGACCAATTTGTAAGACCTAAGGGTGAGATGAGAAAATTAGCTTGAAAATTTTCAACGGATAATAACGAGCAATTACTAACAAACTGTTTTAAAGTCTCGTCAGTTGCAGCTCATTTCGCCAGAAAGAAAAATGTATGGAAGCCAACACAATATGAATTTCTCTCAAATGCTCTAGTCAGTTGTGTAGAATACTGACATAGTGGATTATGCAATACTAACTATTATCATAGAAACGTTTTGTTCGGTTGATATGGTTGCGTGTTATACAGGGAGTTTTCTCGGGTATGGTGAGTGTGTTGGGTATTTTAAACAATTTGGGCATCCCACCCATGACATGACACGAGTTGCGATTAATGGACCACTACCCGATTTAGATCTAACCGGATTCGCTCGTGTGGTCTCATTTGGATTCCCTAAAGGACTTCATCCGTGCTGTTATGTTTGGTTTGGTGGACATATATCTTTAAAACACTGGATGCCAATAGTGTTATTTTGGTATATGATCGATTACAAAATACTGATTTCTCTGACTGTCAGTGAGGCACTTATATCATATGGAGCGCAAATTGGTTACCACAACTCGATAGTCTTGATAGTGTAATTAACGACTACAAGGAAAACGTTCCTGATCTCGACGAAGACTATATTGTTAAAAAAATTCAAGGAGATCTTTCAAGTCAATAATAAAAATGCAAAGGATCTCGGTTGAAGAATAATCGGTAAATTCACCCAGGGTGGAGCATATGACCACAAGCGACATTATTCACGATTAATTCCAGATGATGCTGAATACGATTTTATAATCGCGGATGCAACAGCTAGAAATATATTTCTCAGTCGTGAAAACTTCAAAATTCAGTATAATTGTTAGCTACATTGATGGAAGCTCTCCCCAATCCATACATTTAAGGCCGACTATGTTGGCTTATGTTTCTATCAATTTGCTATCGATGATAAATAGATTTCCTGACACCGCAGTAAAAATCGCCACTCATTCATCTTATATAGATATCAAACATAAAAAACCAGTGGCTAGTTTTACAAATTCTGATGCACCATGGGGATCATGGAGAATAAAACAAGAAATATTACTCGGGTATTCTAAATCAGCAGATTGTACGATTGAAGATAATTACATGAAAAATAATCAAATATCAGAGCTATCGAGCGCTCCTTCGTTATCCGATCCAATGTATAGATATAAACCGTTTACTTAAATGGCTGTGGCTGGTCTGGATAAACAACACGAGTGATAGAATTATTTCGGGAGAAGTCAGGTATGATTGTGCTAACATCAACACACAGACTTGCAAGAGAGATGAAACAATGAGGAATTAATTCTTGCACATATCACAGTTTCATTCGTTATTAAGGTGACGCATGGACTCGAATGGGTGAAAAATATATTCCGAAAATCAATTTTTAGGATGAGATATGCACAGTGTCGTTAGATATATTAAAAATGTTTCTTTATTGGTTGTTACTGAAAAATGAAACTGTGATAATGTGTAGCGATCATGAACAACCACCACCATTTGTCGGTTTGTCTCCACATAATTGGTTGAAGAATTTTGTAGATTATTATGAAGAAACTATTACTGATCATAGATCACTTGATCCAGAATTAAGTGAGTTCAAGAAATTAATCACATTACAACCGGATAATATCCAGTGTGAAATAGCGAGTGAAATAATTTCAGAAACTCCATTAAATGTTTTCTGGAAAGCGTAGCGACCAAATGATTTGATAGAGGCAAGTAGAAAGATAGTCAGAGACACTTCAAGCGCGGTTGTTTCAAACAAACAAAGACAAATTCGCAATGCATCCAATGTCATTGTGTTATAGACAAGCTGATTCACGAAGACAGAATATTGAAGTTGATCTTCCTGGGAAAACAGAAAAACAAACTCTCGCATTAAATGATATTGTGCTGGTTGATATCAGTGTTGCGGAAGATGCATTGCGCGCTGATAAATCTCCGTGGACGTTAGGATACGCAATGACGATACGTTCATATCAAGGGTTAACCATCTCTGATACAATTGTTTGGATCGTAGATAAAGTGGTCAAATTTAGTTTATCTCGCAGTGTCCAGAATTCGAAAAATAAATCGACCTCGAAGAGTTGTTTTAGATTCTAATGAAACCACAATCAGTGATATTGTCAGCGATGATATATTAAGAAGAAAAACTTGCTGGTTATAAACAACAAGGTAAGAAAAATAACATAATTTGATATTGCTGTTAAATTTATAATGAGGTTGAAACAACAATAAAATAATCACTGTGCGAGCTGTAATTGTATAATGTTATGGCAGTATTCGACTAAAGATCCTCGCCAATTTACCGTGGATAGAAAGGATAATAGTCGTGGTCATACCAGATAAAATGTGACATTGACCTGTCTAGAGTGAATTGATGCCAGTAATATTATAATATGTTGATGTAGATTCACTGACTGTGCTGATCGTGATGTTGTTTATAAAACCAAAGTTAACTAGATTATGATTCGAAGTCTAAAAAAACATAGGGGATATCCACAGGCTGGGTTACTGTTATTTCTTATTAAATATCGATGTAATGATTACTTCTGACGAGTTCCCTACAACAGATCTGCACCTTCAGTACCTAAGGCAAGTCATAAACTGAGAAATGGAATCCTCATGAAAACTATATATTTTAGTAGCGATTAATACAGTGCTGTATATTTTTAGTAGCGATTAATACAGTGCTATATATTTTTAGTAGCGATTAATACAGTGCTATATATTTTTAATAGTGATTAATACATTAATACATGATGTTTGCGCACCTAATAGTATCGTCCAGCATTCTGTAGGTGCAGCAAAAATGGAATCATCACCTGGTCACATTTTATGTCTTTATTTCATGTGTCTGTAGGATGCGTGTGTTTGTTTGTTCGTTTGCTTTAATTACTTATGTAACTTCTGTTTCTTTATGGTATCATGTGACTTGTTTTAATAAATGTTTCTATAATGGTTTTTTTTTTAAATCTTCTCTTCAGACTTTAACCCTACAGTTTGTTACACTTTGCGTTAAGCATCATGTTCGTTCCCATTGTGTCTGTCCCACACATTACTCTGCTATGACGCAGCTCAAACATGGTCGGTATGCTCCCTCACTATCATTATATCACACACAACCATCTTGGTTTGTATGCCACATCAGCTACGACCATTTAAGCATTATTCTTAACATTGTACACTATACAATACAATTGCTTAACGTCGTCTGGGGGCATTGTTTATCTCCAAAATGTGAGAGGTTGAAGGTATCGTGATGGTAAAGTGATAGCAAAGGAGGACGGGTATACCATTTTTGCAACTGTCCGCCGCAACACAACAAAACAAAAGCAGGCATGTTCGAAAAGATGCTCATCACTCAGAAAGCCTCTATAAGGCCCATAAGGATCGGTCTACTCATTTTGCTGTCCTAAGCATATAATATTCTTCGTTTAGAGTTTATATAAACTGGAATTTACACGCCATCATTTATTCTCATTTGCACCTTGTCTTCCCACTGGCGCAACTACGCATTTCCACTTGCACCACCATCAGTTTTGCACAAGTACATGATGTCATTGCACTGCATTAAGAATGACTACAGATGTGGGTGGATTATCACAAATAGAAGACCATATCAAACACTTTACATTGACCTCTTATTTTGCAAGCAAGATTCAAGATGGAAGATTATATTTAATTTAGTGCCTGCCACATGATGCTAACAATATATATCAACCGGTATCGATAAGGAAGGGAAAACGAGCTCATTTAAGAACGAAGCAGGACGTTTTGGCGCCGCCGATTTGGCACCGGCCGGTTTGGAGCGACCGGTTTGGCGCCGGCCGTTTTAGTACGGGCCGGTTTGGCGCCGGCCACTTTGGCGCCGAGCAATTGTTATTCCTGTTGAGAGGTAACCATACATTAGTGGAGCAGGTAAAGACAGCATTGATTACCTCAGCGATCAAAGAGATGTAGTGTGTAAGTGAAATATAAAATGAAAAATAAAATTAAAATTATTCAAATTATCAGCCTGTGTGTTATTAAAATAACTTTAACTAAACCTATGTTATGTTCATTCATCAGTAGACTTCTTTAACCTTATCATTGCCTTCGTTTTCAAATATGAATAACACGTTAGACATCAAAATATTAAATTGTTAATCTTTAAGTGGTCATGACTCCCAGGACAATATACCAATATAGTCAATTACCTTAAACATCCTGCTTATATTGTTATTTATTAATCCTTTTGTAAATGCCGACATGGCCTCTAATTATCTTAAGGATAATGTGTAATCTTTTTATGTTAATCCTTTTGTCGGTGACAAAACTACCAGCGCCAAAACGGCCCACGCCAAAACTTCAGATTTATTCAGTCTAACTGGTTTTATCTGTGAATACCCCAGGTAACGCTGAAATTAAAATGATGTCCGCTTAGTGAAACATCTTCTTTGCATCCACTGTATGATCTAACTAAATAATAGCAAATTAAGCATTGACTGACTTGATCATTTCACTGCTTAAAGCTCCAGTTTAAATGTTAAAATCGACCGCAGTTTATTGATTTCTTTTAATCATTTGTATTCTTCAGTGGTCTCTTTTATTTTAAGATTCAAATTCCTGATTTTACTAGTCATTTTAGTTATGTATTGGACATACCCGTATAATCAAATTTATCAAAGGTTTGCACCACGGTCTCGTTTAATGTTATATCGTGACCATGACAACTCAGGACTATATAAACAAGATTGTGTTAACATGTTATCAGTTGCAAGCGAACAATCGCAAATTATTTCACGTTCGTTGTAATTGTGGTCGGGGTTGTCTAACTAGCCAAGGTAAATGAGATCTTCTTTAATATCCTACTTTGTAACTTAGTCTTATTTGACCATATTTTTATTATTATCAACCATAATGTGTGTTCTCTTATATTTTCTTAAGACTTCATTTTTCTTTTTTTATTTACTGATATTCAGCAGTTACAGTAACAGTAATTTTAAAATTTCCAATTTTCGCAATTTTCTTTTCAGATGAAGTTGTTCCTGCCGATCTGTATATTTGCAATTCTGTTCTTAGTCATTGGTAAGTTATGTTCTACCATTATCGCAAAAGATATACGGAAACATACATACATATTTTGCTTATTTGTATTAATATTAATTTAAATCTAAATTAATCTAATATAAATTTTCATAAAGGCAGATAACTAGACTGTTAAGTTTTCTCTAGTGATTAAGAACGTACTAATCATCTAAATTTTCTGAACATCAATGACTAACTAGAAACGTCACATTCATCAGGAAAACGGCAAATCATAGAGGGCATTGGTCAGTTTTTCTTCACATTCATCAGGAAAACGGCAAATCATAGAGGGCATTGGTCAGTTTTTTTCACATTTATCAGGAAAACGGCAAATCATAGAGGGCATTGGTCAGTTATTTTTCACATTTATCAGGAAAACGGCAAATCATAGAGGGCATTGGTCAGTTATTCTTCACATTCATCAGGAAAACGGCAAATCATAGAGGGCATTGGTCAGTTTTTTTCATAATCTCTCTCAATTATCCGATGATCCTCTGAACAAGAGACAGCGTCAAATATACATCTCTCGTGATATTTTAATGTGTCATAATCGTGTGTGTGATAAGTTTGCTTCTAAATTACTACACGTTAAAACTATATCCTTTTTCGCCTATTTGTATACTTGACGTCTGTAGGATAAAATCAAAACAGTCAAACATTTTTAGACGCTCTTTTCACATCACGACACATTTCCTCGCTAACAGTACTATCTGCTAAACTGTATTTCAGAGTCAAATTAAATTAACACAGCTATGTTGGGTTTTATCAGCAATGATCGGAACATTAAAAGAATGCCCCTACGGAATTACAGTTTAATATTCTTTATACAGCATAACGTGTGTGTGTGTGTGTGTGTGTGTGTGTGAATTGGATTTTTAACGTAGCTTTAACACTTTCTTTTAGTCAAATCGATATAATGTATGCAGTGCTGCAGTTTATAGTAATATCTAGCACAATGACTCTGCCGGGATTCGAACTCGGGACCTCCCTCATAAGCAATTATATTAGTCAATGTGACTTTAATTAACTAATTGCAAGTTTGGATTAAAATATGGAATTAGTGGTCATACGTATGAAAAAGGTAGAAATTCTGATTGTGCGGATCATGGTCAACCAAAAAAGAACACCAGCGAAACTGCAAAATTTCATTTAAAGATATATGCTTCAGATTAGTGATTAAAACGTTTATGTTAAAACAGAGCAAATGTGTCCATTAAAAATATTTGGAAAACATGCTCATTGTGTCCTAAAATGTGTCGTATCTAGATAACATCTTTGAAAAACCTCAAGACGTTCCGAAATCAAGGATATTTGTGCATGCAACTGTTCCTAAATACCGCATGCCTAGTCAGTGATTCGTTTGCAATTTTCGATCGATATCTTCTCAAAATATCAATATTAATTGCAAATTGTGTTTTGATTTCTTATTTGGTACATTTTTAGATGGCCTTTGGTGTGTATGTTTCCTTCTTTCAGTTATTTAGTATTTCCTTCAGGTATGATTCTTTAATATGTCGTCCGAATCAAGTAAGCCAATTAATTAAAACTTATAATATTAAAGCCGTTTTCTGATGGCTTAGATTGTATGATCGAACAGTTAAAGTTGTAATGCCCCTTAGGCAGAAAAGAAAGTGAGACTTCATATTACAAGGAAACTAAACTTTATTTACAGCGCTCTGAATTCGAGTGCAATCAACAGAGATCTGAGTTAATGCATACGTTAAAGAGACAAGTTTGACATCTTACAGTCAAGTGAGATCTAAGTTAATGCATACGTTAAAGAGACAAGTTTGACATCTCACAGTCAAATGAGATCTGAGTTAATGCATACGTTAAAGAGACAAGTTTGACATCTTACAGTCAAGTGAGATCTGAGTTAATGCATACGTTAAAGAGACAAGTTTGACACCTTACAGTCAAGTGAGATCTAAGTTAATGCATACGTTAAAGAGACAAGTTTGACATCTCACAGTCAAGTGAGATCTAAGTTAATGCATACGTTAAAGAGACAAGTTTGACATCTTACAGTCAAGTGAGATCTGAGTTAATGCATACGTTAAAGAGACAAGTTTGACACCTTACAGTCAAGTGAGATCTAAGTTAATGCATACGTTAAAGAGACAAGTTTGACATCTCACAGTCAAGTGAGATCTAAGTTAATGCATACGTTAAAGAGACAAGTTTGACATCTTACAGTCAAGTGAGATCTGAGTTAATGCATACGTTAAAGAGACAAGTTTGACACCTTACAGTCAAGTGAGATCTAAGTTAATGCATACGTCAAAGAGACAAGTTTGACATCTCACAGTCAAGTGAGATCTAAGTTAATGCATACGTTAAAGAGACAAGTTTGACATCTTACAGTCAAGTGAGAGCTGATAAAGCTTTAACAAAATCAGTCAAGTTGTTTTCTCTCAGTTTTTTCAAATTAGAATAATTCATTTATATTACAGTTTACGTTATGTTGCACAATTTTACGTGAATGTTAGAAACACTACAGTACGTAATCTTTATTAATTTTTACATCACCTATATCAATTCATACCAAGGGGTTTTCAAGAAATTAAAATGCCGTAGTTATATAAATTGATAAAATTGTGATAAGGAAGAAAATATAACTAGTGGTGAACACTCTACTTCTTTAGCTTCTTCTTTTTCCAACAATCCAGCATACCTTCCCGTGCCAGTAGATTTTCGTGGGTCGGTGCCTCGTTTCGGGCCGCCATGTATAGCCCATATTGTGCTGAAAAATGGATTTAAACCATAAAAAAAAACCAGCATACCTTCTCCGAATTTCCCTGAATATCATTATGATTCAACAATTAAATTAACGTTGATATGATAACAATCTTGTGAGACAGAATATACAAAGATAAAGTGATAATGATATTTTGACTTCAAACAACGACAATGGTCTATGAATCAATATCAAGCACATGTTGAATACACAATAATTTAACTGGAAATTCTCAAGCCCTAAATAGTAGATTTTGTGATAGGTATAGCGTTCGAAACTTTACATCATCGGGATTCGTGAAAAGTATGTTGAGCTACACGTTAAATTACTACAATAATTGTAGAAATATTTAAATATAAAAATTTGTGATGTCTTTTTAAAAAAAAAAAAGATTAGCCCTAACAGTATGATTTGCAAATTATGGCACGAGCAACGAAACTAACTCCATTCACAAGAAATGAACACTCTTCCGGATATGATTTATCAGTCAGTTTGTTACGCAGAGCACGTAGCTCGACGATAAGGTCACTATGGGAACACAGCCTATACAAAGCATGCCATTGCCCATGAGTTTTGCCTATTTAAATTAAATACTATTTTAATCAGGCGCCAGAAAGTGATAAAAGTAATCAGGATTGATGTACATCATCACTGTATAAACTTCCATCATAAACTATATACATATATTATTTATTGTATATAATAACAAGAAGCAAATAATTATCTAATTTACCCACGTAGCCTACCTGGTACAGGCAATGTGATGGATATCGTATCCCACGTAACCTGGTACAGGCAATGTGATGGATATCGTATCCCACGTAACCTGGTACAGGCAATGTGATGGATGTCGTATCACACGTAACCTGGTACAGGCAATGTGATGGATGTCGTATCACACGTAACCTGGTACAGTCAATGTGTTGGATATCGTATCCCACGTAACCTGGTACAGGCAATGTGATGGATGTCGTATCACACGTAACCTGGTACAGGCAATGTGATGGATGTCGTATCACACGTAACCTGGTACAGTCAATGTGATGGATGTCGTATCCCACGTAACCTGGTACAGTCAATGTGATGGATGTCGTATACACGGTTTTGGGAGTCGATCTCAGATGAGAAAAATCGACACATTATGTGCCATGCCGGACAATATTCTTACTCACATTATTATAAGTGTACGACCATGCTTTCGAATGTAGAACACCAGGCAGGAGAGTTCAGTCATACTTAACATGTGACCTTTCTCCTGACATGAGGAATATTTTGACTGCTTGTTTTCATACTGCACACGAAGTAGTAAACTCATCCATTTTTGTATGTCCAAATTTTTCTCAAACAAAATCCGTTGTTTTCATTGTAATTTGTTTATGATTATATTTTCATTGGTCTTTCTAATGTGTTTTCTGATGTGTAAATCAAAAGACCAAATTTGAATTGATGAGTATTCAGTTACTTTTGTCTGTCTCAAATAATCTTATAGAAAAGAGTGGACATTATATTTATACCTGATAGAACAGTATCATTTCGCAAGCAAACTATCTGCTGTACAATTCAGCGTAAAACTAATGTTATTCTCCCTCTGTTTTAAGGTAAGAAATTTTTTAATGTATATATTGTCGTTTATAGTTAAATGTTTTCGTCCCTCATGTTTTTTAAACCTCCTATTTTGGTAAATAAACGGTTCCTTGTTTGATAAATAAAATAGGTTCAGGGGTTTACTCACTTCAAAGATATTATATTTTAATCGTTTTCATGTTTTTTCCAATTCAGGTAGGTTGAATCTTTAAATGGTGGGTCAATCTCGGTCGCACGGTTCCCAGTAGGGAACAATTACAGGTTATTCCAGATGATACTCAGTTGCCACCACAAAATCTCAAATAACAATTATTCGAAGCTGATTTATTCGCCGTACTCGTGACACAGCTAGGCACACTAAATTGTACCACGATATGAAGTTATGAACGATCCACATAACTGTAGCTTCGATGGTTAATCCCTGAGATGAGTGTATCGCCATCGCATATCCTAGCACCCACCGAGAATTATTAGCGTTTAACGCGCTTTCAACCGCGGATATGTCAACGTGTACAATATCATTTAACTCTACTTCTACCTGTTCACAACTTCCAGGGATTTCAACGAGAGTATTTTGTCGTCGTGTATCCGATGGGCGTTAACATAACGGTACTGGTTCCAACGGAAATTTTCTTTGTTAATTTTAAATAGTTCATCTTGAAGATTATCTCGGTTTTTTTCTGCTAACAACAGCTATATCTATCGGTGACCACATGTTCCAGAAATCTTTAATAGGGGTTTCAGGAATCATCTCAATATATCACGCGTTAAATTTATCAATGATTTCCAACATTTGTCTCTGAGATTTTGAAGGTCTTGAGGCAAATTCCTCAGACATTTTTTTAATCGCCGGGAGAAGAGCAACTTTTCCCGTTGATCTTCAGGAATATCCCCTAATATCGCTTTTTCAACAGCACCGGCTATAGCTTTTTCAGTAGCTTTACCAGCTTCTTTAGTAGCTATAGTTATCGGTTTAAACAATTGTTCAGTACCAGTTGCAAATTTTGTTTGCAATTCTTGTCGTTGTTGAAGTTTTTTTCTAAGTTTATTTCGTACAGGAATATATTTATCTAGCGCAGCTAACCTTTCTCTTGCAAGCCTAGAATAATAAGATTCTCCAACATTTGTCATTTTTATATATAAATTATACGCGTAATTAATTGCGACCGTGATTGACCCAGCACATATTTTATTTACCAAAAAAAAGATCTTGCATCATCTACTACTTTTTTGATCACACTTATCCCTGAAAATCACGTGAGTAAACCCCTGAACCTATTTTATTTGGCAAACAAGAAACCATTTATTTACCAAAATAGGAGGTTTAAATAAAAGGTCTGTTCAGACGTGCACTCCACTGTACTTGACCAACGTACTGATTAATATATATATATATATATATATATATATATATATATATATATATATATATATAACACCATTTAAAGATTCAACCTACCTTAATTGGAAAAAAACATGAAAAAAACGATTAAAATATAATATCTTTGAATTAAATTGGAGATTTCTGGCAATGTAAGAGCTGACTTTACTGTTAGACATCAGAACCATACCTTTATTGTGGAACATTCTGATAAAACTATAACACTACTATGTGATCAATAATATTGACCATAAATATGAGTTGAGGTTTCTCTCGTTGAACGATATATAAATCATTGCATATATTACAAGACTGAAATAAATCACCACACAAGATACATTACCAAACATGGATGCATATAATCAATGCCATTTATTTTTCATTCTGCATCTCCTTGTTCTATGTGCGGATTAAATGCATCTCTCGGATATTGTCTTTATGAATGCTTAAAAATCATCCTATGGCATTGTTGTAACGAAATATGGTCTAATTTTGCAAGCGCAATATTTTATATTCACACGAATTAATTTCTCTGAACATATTGGACAGTCCTTGAAATTAAAATGCAAGTTTTCATTAATTTCAAACTCCACTTTTACCATCCAGCCAGCGTCATAGCTTGTGAAGATTCTGAATAATGTTCACTAGATATGTAATTCATTCATCAAATGCCCAATGTATTTGTATCGTTATGTATAGGAGATAAGTCCACGAATGAAGTTTATTATGTTCAATATTCATAAATTAAAGTCTTCATTACTATAATTAATTATGTGACCGTCTGTTTATAAGTTATTGTTTTCATTTTTTAAACGCATGTGAAACCATTGCTATTTCATCTCTTGTCCCCCTAACAATCTTCAAGAACATATCACCATCGCTTACATGCGTACATGTATAGCTAACTTCATTGGATGACTAACAAGGCACTATGTCAAAGTTGCTTTTTAATGGGCTCTTGAGGGGAGTCGCATTCGAGGAGTATAACCAATATAATGTAAATCACTAACTTTCTTTTCAACTCTGTAAAGACCATAGCACATAGCCCAAACGCGTTTTCGTAGTATTTTTTTGCAGATTTTAATTTCAATTTTGACTGATGACAGTGCAAATTAGTTTTTGTGGCTTCACACATATTTGACAACTTGCATTTAAAATTAGAAATATAGTCGAGAAGATTATTTTCTGTATCTTCTCTAGTCCAGACGAACTAAATCCTAACAAGTATTGAACTGATTACCCAACCGCAAACAACGGTAACTGAATGCCATCGTTCCAATCTTGTCAAAACAACTCATACTCGTTCTAAAACATATTGGCTTTCAGTGTGATATGCAGAAGATTTACATTGCTGAATGTCTAATTCATGCATAATCTGCAGGGAAATTCCTAGTTTAATATTTTACCCTCGCTCAGATTGAACAAACTTAGAGAGGTCAACTGTGTTTTAAACACCAGCCTTTATCAAAGCTTTCATTATGGTTTCAGTTTTAATACTGTTCAAAGGAATATTGCCTCCATAAATCGTGTAGGCGCACACATTATTCCATAAGTGTTGGTTGCCGGAGTTGATCTTAGGTAAGATACTGACTCAGTGGGTTTTTATTATTATTAGTATACTAAATAGTTCTTCAAATGCAGGAATAAGTTGCACAATCAGTAATTTTGTTTTGAAATGAGGAAACTATTGATCTACTTCTTATTCTTATAAAAAAGCTATTAACCTAGAATGTTTGGTAACATCAAAACCTATATTTGTGTGTATATTAGATTACTTCATTCCACTTGCCAACTCACTCTCGTTGTTTTAATTAAATTGCTCTTCTTTTTGGTTCGTTTTCCCTGTCTCTCTGCATGTATATTTTCATCTCTTATGTGTCTTAACAAAATTGCAATAGTCTAATATCCCTTTCTCTTTCTTTCTCGAATTGAATTTGTTTATCCTCGTTCTCTTGCTGCAATAGCGGTTGTCTCTTTTCTCTTTCTCCGATTTCATTTGCTTCGTTCCATAACTTTATTAGTTTTTTTTTTCCTTTCTGATGCGTAACCTGTGTGTAATTAGATTTTAGTCTTGTGTTCTGGTTTTAATTATATTCAAATTTGAGCCAGATTGAGACTTACTAATGAAATATAAAGCACTTTAATCCAAATACTTCTTGTCTCCCAAAGAATGAACCAAATTGTTTTCTAAGTGTTTCCCTAAAAACGTATAAACTTCCGAAAGAACATATTATCCGACAAGCTTGCGCTCATAATCTTTTTTAAGGATTATAACCTTTCCTGGGTAGGATTTTAAAAAAACCAGTTTATGGGCAGTGGCAGATGCTTTGTCTGCTACGGAAATGGACGCACACGTCATGTACGAGTGTCCTGTTGCCTTGCAGGTCGGCAAAGTGCAGTCAAATGATAAGGGAGTAACCCTAAAACAAAATCCAGAGTAGAGAGCCGAAGGCAGTTGTTTTTCTGATTGTAGCAAAAAAATGATAGTGCGTGTGACCTTGAACGCAAGACAAAATAAGACAAGGACAAAACAGCTTTTGTAAATTTGTATGAGTGTTTTAGGGTTAAATGACAAATTAACAATGATTTTAATAAGATTCAGAAGAGCGATACAGTTGCTAGAACTGATAGTTTGGATGGGATAGTTGTGAAATGTAAGAAAGTGTGTGATGCCTTTGTTAATGTTTGGAATAAAACCATTAATTGGATTCACAAATGTCAAACTCACAAAGGACTAACAAGAGTTGTACCACTGTTAGGCCATTTTGTGCATCTATGGTCACCAATATTGGCACATTATCCATACCGAATTAAATTGACAAAAATAAAAATCTGCAATGCTTACCAACTGAAAAGCGGCAATTGTTACTAGAACATTTTATTCAAAATAATACTACCTTTTGACTGATGGTATACCTACTCTATGTTGCCACGACTCAGGCCTTAGGTAGAATAAGAAGAAGGTAAGTAAACAAACGGTTACTGTGTGGCATAATAACCCATACACATCAAAACTTCTCGATTTCAGTCATGTTTTCAACCTTAAACAGTCAGTTAACCAACCCACCCATAAATGTGGTCACATATAAAGCTGGATTCTACATAGACCTGATGATAATATTCTATTCTCCGCCCTTGTATCCATCGAACTTCCATCAGATCACCTCTGCATTATATGCCATCTGGACATTTATTTGATAAATAGAACCAAAATAATGCATAACATCTAAGCAAACCTAACAACGTGCTTACCTCGTACAGCAGAATAACTCAATAACTGCCTACTTTCATTGCTTGAACAACATGCCCCAGCCACCAAGTGCAGAGTATAAATTCAAAAGTGTTGGTTAAGCCAAGCTAAGAATAGACCGCCATATCTTGAGTCGTGGAAATAGCAGTGTTACGGACCAGCTTTACACTTCTGAAAGAGACAGCTGTAAAGATGAGAGGCTTTGGCTTTCCAACAGACACACTATTCATAAACAAATCTATGAAGCCGCTAGGAAGAACGTCACATTGTCCATTTAGCCAAATTATTGCACTACATTACTAAGAACACGGAAAGTGCCAGCTTCAAAGAGCTCTTCGATATAATTAACAAGCTAATGTCAAGGAACAAATGTACACCACTTCAATTTACCAGTAAACCTTCCAGACCTGTTTCAAGAGTTACCGCACAGTTTCTAATCCCCCGTTCATATTAAAAATCTTAGACAAAGATGTTCTAACCCAACTTTTTTTCATCTGAATTTTAAAAGTCCTTTTAGCAATGTACAGTCTGCATATTGTCCTTGTCACAGTACTGAAACTACTCTGATGAAAGTAGTAAATGACATTCTCTCTGCTTTGGATAACGGAAAGATTACAGTCCTCCTTGATTTGTCTGCAACATTTCACACAATAGACCATGATATATTACTTCATCGTATCCAGCATGTTTTTGGCATTCACAGTACAGCCTTACTGTGGTTCAAGTCCTACTTCGTCAACAGGAAATAAATTGTATATGCAAATGCATACACTCCAGCCCAGTTGATCTTTGTTCTGGTGTTCCCCATTGGTCCGTTCTAGGACATGTTCTCTTCATTATATACACTCAGGCGCTCTCATGTGTCAAAGATCATCATCCAGTGTCTCACCAATTGTACGCTGATGACACCCAAATCTACAAATCTAACCACCCAAATGAAGTTGATGCTAATATCGAAGGAGTGGAGAGGTGTATTACTGATGTGAAATCATGGCATGTAACAAACTGCAGATAAAAATGATTCCAAAACTGAGTTCATTCTCGTCAAAAAGGACCATAAAATATGCAAGTCATCCAAGCCACAATTGGAGAAAACTTTGCTCCACTCCTTGTGATGGATGATGATGTTAAAGTGATGACAAACACTTTCAACACAGTCATGGCAACAGCTGCCAAGGTCATCATTGACCGCCATCGCTAAAATTAAAAGCCTTTCAACATCTACTTAGAGCAAAATCCTAGAAATCTACTGTGAGACAGTCCGTATTGGAGAGCGTAACTTCACCAACCTACGCTTTGCAGACGAAATTGATGTGTTGTCATGCAGTATTGTTTAGTAGCTTGCCTCCTTAGTGAAAAACCTGGATGAAACATCTTCCAGATTTGACTTGGAGATAAGAGCCGAGAAGACGACGCTGATGCCAAATAATGACCATAAATCTCAGCCAAGATTAAAGTCAGAGGACAGGAACTGGAAACAGTGAGCCAGTTTAAATATCTTGGTTCCATAATCATCGAAGAAGGTTCAAGAGCAGAACCTTTGTCAAGAGCAGAACAAAGAACTGCTGCTATGTCAACGCTAAGACCAGCACCGGTGCAAGGCATTTTTGCGTCCAAGGCAAGATCAGATATCTGGCGCCCCTTTCCCACTCACGTCCTCTCGCACCCGCTCATCATGAAATAAACCCAATTTGCAATTTTTTTCTGGCGCCCCCCCCCATTCCCACCCCCAGCTCAGCGCCCTGGGCGATTGCCTAGTTCGGTAAGCGAAAGCACCGGCCCTGGGTGAGACCCATCTGTAGAGGCAAGAATATCTGTATGAAAACTAAAATCTGACTATTGAGAGCATTGGTCTTCTCAATCTTTATGTATTCATGTGAGACCTGGACCCTGACAGCAGAATTACAACGAAGAATCCAGGCACTTAAAATAAGATGCAACAGAACCATCCTTGGCATCTCTTACATGGACCACATCACAAAGGAAGAAGTGCTTAACATATCAGGCACAAAGTAGGCCATTATGAAGACCTCATCACCACTGTCAAAACGAGCAATCTGAAATGGTAGGCCAGTCTGTCCACAACAGTACTGCACGGCAGCTTTCAGGGTTGCAGAAGGAGAGGCAGACAGAGAAAAATGTGGACTGACAATATCACAGAATGAACCAGGAAATGTTTACGGAGACACATGCATTTACACATGATTGAGACAAGTGGAGGGAACTGGTCAGATGTTCAGCAGCACAGTGGGCCAACGACCACGATAGATCACGCTACTGATGATGATGATGATGATGATGATGATGATGATGATTGATTGATGATGATGATGATGATGATGATGATGATGATGATGATGATGATGATGATGTCCAGTTTATTAGCATTGTGAAAGCCTGTTTATTTCACTATTGATTTATCATATATGTAGATAATACCTTAGACATATGAAACGCCGAAACAAAGTTAATTAAATTTTGAAAAGCAAACTTTGCATTAATATTTTAAAGACATTCGTATACCGTACACGAGAACAAATTTTCCATTACGATTCTATGGTTTTAAAATAATAAATAGAAACGAGTGAACGCTAACAAGTTTAGTAAAATTAAATTACTGTATTACGAAAAAAATCCTAACTAATCTTAGAATCGCTAACAAAAGACCTAATAATTACAGCTCTGAATTTACTATAGTGGCATTTCAAATAGTTTCCAACGCTAAATGTGTTTATGTGCCTTGGTGGACTAAATTTATATTTTACTTGATTTGTAATGGTTTTCTTTTGTTTCAATGACAGTAATATAATTCAAAGTTTCTTTGTTTGAATTCATTATAACAATGTTAATATCTCTTTCCAAGAATATTATAGGGCACGTTGCATTTACAGGGAAGAAGATTTGAATAAAAAAAATCTTCACCCAAATCAAAATGCTGAACAAAAGAATGATTGATTTCTGCGCTCACGTTGTCGCAGGAATAAATAATTACTCCAGTAAATAAGATTAAAATAAAACCTTAAACATTTAAACATGTACACAGATTAGAACCAAGTCTTCATTTTTAGAACAATCTAAATTAAAATTAGAAATTATGTTACTAAAATTGTAATAAAGAGTATGATTAAAATGTCCGTGATACAGACTGAGATAACAATTAACGTAACCTTACGGAGAAATATAAACTATATATTAATTGTTTACAGACGAAATCACTGATTCTGGTCCGAAATACAATGAAATTAATTTTGGACAATGTCAGCTACACGATACCTTTTACAAGATATAATGAATCAAATTTAATAAAGTAAGAAGCTTTTGGTAAAAGCAGTTTAAATTTTATAGCGAAGCATTGTAAGTCGTTAAATATTCAGTGTTTTTTATATATTGAAAAATCAAATTCTAGAAATTCATTGTGCACTGCGCGTCTTCTCAGATTGATAACTTGCTTGCTCATTCATACGTAAGACGTTTTCTTTCTACCGACACCCCTCCATTTCCATGAGTATAGCGGGGAGTAAATGCATGAAATATTAAACAAAATATTGACCCCTAGTTCCAAGGCCGCCCCCTCCTTTCTTGTAGCATATATCTCTGTTTTAGTTTTTTATTCCTAATTTGTTGTAGGAGATTGGTATATAGTATATTCATTTCGTGATACCAAATCAATACAGAATAAGCAACAATTTGTTCAAATGTTTTTGTGAAATATACGGATTTTAGTTATTGCAGTGGATCTCACAATTATACTATGAGCACAAATGTGGTAATTAAAAATACATCTACATAAAGTGAAAAAAAATATTCTATATTATGAAGTCAATCAAGTTGATCTGTCAGATTTCGAATTAAATTCATCTTTAATTTTAATTGTTATTTAGATGTGATTGGAACGTCAGGGTCAAATGGGACTTCGACGAATGGCACAGCAACGGTGACTACCATACCTACAAGCACACCAAAAACGAATGCAACACTGGGTAATTCCAACAAACCAAATGGAGCCATCTCTGTTACCACAGGAAGTGGACATCTAATCGTTTTCCTTATTATGCCACTTGCACTCATCATGTTGAAATAAACAACAATGACCATGTCCATCGCTGGGCCGTTTCGAATTATAGGACTATATCGATGCTTCATAATAGTCTGTCAAAACTAGAAGAAAGCTTCAGTGAATCGAAATGTGAACGTACTGTTTAACTTTGTTAATTACTTATAATATCAAACAATTAAATTTTGTTTAGGAAGTGAAACAATTAAGGTTGTTCCAAACTCTATTTTCGTTTATATGCTAATGTGATATGACGAGTGTGAAAGACATCTTCGATCACATGCACATGATATCTGAATAAAATGTTATAATAATCTACATCTCGTTCAATTTATGTTCGCAATAACTTCACAACAGTTTAAATTGTCTTTGCCAAAACTGTCAATACGTATGTCAATATTAACTATCTCTGAATTGATCGCATGACTAAAACTATTGAGACACACCTGAAATGTAAATGAATGTCTTAGACATTAATACATTTACTTTTCATATAGTAGCTCGCACCTAGTTTGTTGTTTAGTACTAACCACCTACTGTTGAATGTTATTTTACATATTTTATTCACAATCCAGTAAATAACTTCCAACAAATACTTGCGAGTACTATCCAGCACCCTATTCAAACTATCCAATTAAGAATGCTAACAGTATTCCTTCAGGCACTGAAAGATGCTGTCACACAACCAGTGATAGAAGTATTTATGCATTCGCTGTAATTCATACAAGCAAACACAATATCACACAACAGTACGAATAATACACACTAGATTGTCACAGGATGAAGCCGGGATGGGATTGGATTCGTGAAGACACCGAAAGCAGCTGCGTTTATAAGATATTTATTTATGAACGCAGTTTAAATATAAACAAATCTGACACGATTATAAACAATAAAATAAGGAAAAATATAAATGTAATGCGTGCTCTGCCGGTTATCAAAGTGTTATTAGTACAATATTGCACAAGGCATGGTCAGAGGTATTGCGCAACTTGGAAAAACAACACTTTAAGACCGCCTCCCACTAATTATCGTTATCTAGAAGATGATCTCTACGTTGTAATTTGCCCGGTCAATGGATATAGTAATCTGAGATGGTACTTTGAATAAGACAACACACGAGCCCCCGTAAAGATAAAATATGAATTTAATTAAAAATACAATTAAGAAAAAAATGACACTGTGAATTACAATTTCTTTCTTTCTGAATACACTTAGTTCAGAAATACATAAACTGAAGCTTTAAAATAATGAATACATTCATAAAAATCCAAAACACTAATAAAAATAAATGAAGTTAGCCGTTAATACTGAGAGTAAATTTCATCATGGAATCAAATGTTCATTTAACATTGGACTGTTGGGTGATTCAAAATGACCTTGTTCGACGACTGGTTCTCTTTTTTTCTCTTCTGCGTTCGTCTTGACTTGCTTGCCCTTTGGTTGTAAGCGGGATTACACAACTCTGTCTTCCAACTTGTTTTTCCCGTCTCTGAATTCCGACTTCCTCGCTATTACTTCAAACAAACTATTTTTCCTTTGAAAAGAAAAGGGTAAAACGCCCTAAGTATCTCGTTACTTTAAGAGTTGAGATAGTAATCCCGTCTTCAGGTTCGAAAAATCAGATCTTACTATCAGGGTTATCATTTAAACGGCTAACAATACTATACAAGTCTTCAGATCAATAGAGCTATACTGCTAATTATCGACATCAGAATTCGGGAAAGTCATATATTCCCGTAAATCATTACGTAAAGTGAGGCAATATATCATAACACACAATCCATATTTACTAATATGATAAATTCAAATTAATGTAACACTTTCCAATCATAAATGTACACGGCGGGTTTTCTACACCACCCATTTACCTACCTAAGTATATAAGGTAAAAAAATGCTAATTCAGAATTCAAAGATTTATTATTAAATCACTGTAAAACCGACTATCCATACAAAAATATGAACACATCATGCATCTGTAACAAAGAAACATATCAAAGTACGTTATTAAATCAATGTAATACTGAACTATTTGTATCACAGTATCGATACATTATGCATCTATGACAAAGAAAAACATCATATACATTACATCGTGATAAAGGTTAATTTGAGTTAAATACCTTGTGTTTTTGGCGTCTTACAATCGTTCCACATTCAGTTTCCTGGAACCACAATTTTATACCACAATTTTACGAAGGTCTGTCTTTCAAAGCACGCTCGGAGTCCTAGTAATTACTTCTACCTTTGGTTTTCTCTCTTGCAGAGAAATTTTCAGACTAATTCAAACTCATTAACTCAGAGAATATATTCCCCAATTCTAGGTTTCGACCCAACCCTCTTTCCTATACATTTGACCAATCGGCATAAATGCTATCCTTGCGGACCTTTTGAAAACCGTCTATCAAGATGCCAAAAATACCACTTAGGATCGAAATATCACCTTATCATTTGTCTCAATCATTTTTGACAGCTCTGCGTGAGGAATCACCTAATTTTAAGCGTGTCAAACACTCAGTCCGTTTTCACTCTAAATATTGTAACAGTCTGACCGAGGTAAACTAACATTCTTCCCGTTCAAACTCTACTCCAAGACAGTTGATTGTCGGCTAGCCTACGAATTAATTACTGGATTTCACTGACGAAAAATTTGGCACTTGACAATAAAGTTCCTAACATGGAAATATCAATAAGTAACTCAGCGAAAAAAAGGATGATTTTAACGAAAGGGATTTAAAACTATGATGACTAATGTGTTATCAACCGATCAACAAATAAAAGTATACGTATGATTTTTTATGAATATATATAGCTCGTATAATGAGACAAATGTAAATTTTGGTTATATCGTTCATATAACGATATAACAAGGTAAAGGCATATAAGTTGTGATTGTATCGTTCATGTAACGATTTAGCAATGTAAAGTTGAAATTATGAATTTATGAACGTATCGTTCAAATAACGATGTTGATACGTAAATGTGAAGTTTTTGCTCAGATGATAACAGCAATAATATGGAACACGAAATGTATAACTATCGTGTCGTCCATTTGATGTCCATGATGTATCTCAGGTTCCACCCGCTCTAGTCAATTGGTCAAGGAGTCGCCACGCATGGTCCACTCCTCCCTGTCTGTTTGAAGGATCCCTCGAGAACCTTTACATTCAACACAGACCCGATGGTCGCGAAGCCTTGGTCCCTCGCATGGAGAACACCAGTACACTCTTCCGAATCAACGTCACCAGACACAGCGTATACGTCATAAGAAACCACACAGAGTTCTGCGACTTCACCCAACCATATATATAACGCACACACACACACACACATATATATATATATATATATATATATATATATATATATATATATATATATATATATATATATATATATATATATATATATATATATATATATATATATATATATATATATATAACGCAGCATACATAAAGGCACCATACACAAGGCACCATACACACGGCACCATACACAAAGGCACAACATACGGCACCATACACGGGCATCATACACACGGCACCACACACGGGCAACACACATTGGCACTACACACGGCACCACAACACGGGCAGCTAAAATTAAAACAACTAAACCGTGTAATACATATGACACGGTTAAGTATTTCTACATTTATATATGCTACGCATGCACGCACATGAATTAGTTACCCATTTACATTAATCGTTTATTGCATGCTGCGTATAATTAAACTCATTTAATTTGTCTGTTCAGTTACAACAAATAGCTATCTTGAAGCAGACTATGGTATGTTTAATATCATAGCGCTGTATAACCTAGGTATTTACTCTGTAGAATTTAGAGTAAATACTAAAACATCTGATATATGAATCAATTCTGTCATATACAACGAATAGCGATAAGAATATAATCTTAACTCTATATTACCTCTTTAGCTGAAGGTTTTTACTTCCGTAAAGTGGAGAGCTTTCTCACAGGACTGGCTGTAATGTGATGTTTACAGATACTTTGCTCTATAATATACACTAGGTACTTAGATTTTTAAACTGCAAGCAATTTGCACATGCAACATAAGTTGAGTTCCGCTCAGTATTTCGAACAAACTAGAGCCGATAATTAATAAACCACCCTCGGTGACGCTGTACGCGAGCGAAATCCGAGTACATTTCTGACCACATATACATATTGATACCATTCATACACAATTTCGTGACAGATATTCACACAAACATGCTATCACATTTAAGGCCCTTTTTGTGTTAACTAAGCACAATTCTTCTCACAATGTTACCTCGCAGTATGTTGACTAAAAAACGTTTCAGGCACCCTTGTCACCACATATATTCGTCTCTTCCATTTAACTATAATCTGTTAAAATATTAATGACCCACGATGTTTTGACGTTTATCAGGAAGTTTGAATTGTTGAGAAATAGTCGACAACACCACGCATGCCCACATCTTGACGGGCTACCTTGAATACATGTCAGTAATGAGTTATAGCAAAAGTACATATTCTAGGTAGGGATCGAAACGGATTAAATATTCTACCAATCAGGATGCGTTCAACATAAATTCAGTCTCGATGTGATATTTTCCTTCCAATCATAAGGCAACTGACGTTAGACGTCACTTCGATAGACATGAAAACAAGCTTTCCTACGATTTGTAAACCAAAGACGATGTTTTTAGGTGCATTCCAGCGGATACATCGTAAACTCGGAGTAATGCTACGACTACTACTACTACTAATACTGCTGCTGCTGCTATATTCCTGTGAAATTAGACACATTAACGTTTCATATCACAACAAACTTAATTTTCTTCTTTCTGTATGTATTTTCCTTATTAACTTGTATACTAGCATGGGTTCCTCATTTATATTCTGCTTCAGTTTTATTTACTTGCATGCTTTCTTGCCTTCTTAAATTTCTTTAGAATATCGATTCTTCTTTTTATTGTTCCTTTTCGTTCTGATTACTACTGTTTCTCCTCGTTCTGTTTCTAATGGGAAACCCTGAGAACTATTTTCCATGAACGTGATATTGATAAATTGTATCAGTCTGTATGCATTAGTACTTCTGTTCTAGTGGAAATTTGTATTGAACGTAACAGATAATATGGGGCCCAGTATGCCTCCTCTCAAGAGACATATAATGTGTCTTTAGTTTACCTCGGTTGGAGTAGTTTGTAGTCTTAATGGCTGTAAATATGTTGCTGTTCTTGCATCATCACCGTCTGAAAGATGACCACATTCTCTTATGAGAAGAGGTCCCTCTATATATCGGATGGACAACAGTCAAATCAATACTTGAATCAAGATCATAGGATCACACATTGCAAACAGAAGCCAGTAGAAACGACCAGACGAAAACACTCTCTAAACGTCGCCTCATATGTTCACCGAAGTGTATATATAAGTGATATTTGGGACGACAACAGTGAATCTGATTTAATACCACAACAAGACAAGGCAGATAAGGTTACTTTGTACATTTCAGATGATCTCTTCTCTGCCACGAACCTATTCTGTTTGGCCAAAATATACAAATTTCATAGTGTACGATATCTACTTTTAAATCACCGGTATCTGAATGCTTTAAAATGATTGGTTACTTTCAAATAGTTACTCGGGGCGAAATAGGGTCCACGAGACATGCTATTGAAAATAGCTGAAATGAAAAATTAGGATAGGCCAATTTATAGTGGCAAAATATTTATAAGGAACTAAACATGGTGTGACAGTATATGGACGAGGGAATTGAAAATGGGTGACGCCATGGTAGTGGACACTAGAGAACAATGGCAACAGTGAGCTAAATGATGACCTCGAGAGAACTTCATATCAGAGTACCCTCAATACGAGCTACTGTAGATACCTATGTGAAGTATTTTATAGGACTAACAAAATATAGACAAACACCTAAAACACAGACAACGAACACAGAATATGGCAAGGAATATAGATTTGTTCGAGACATTGGATTGACCCTGAAAATGGTCTGCTTTTGTAATTCTCATTGAATTAGATACTGAACATCGTACTGGTATTCCACTCGTCCATATAAACTCTCTGACATCTCTTAAGACAGCTTGTTTTCATATATATCGAAGAGACGTCGTTTCCAACATAGCCGTATATGTGAGGTTCGTGATCGCCTGTGATGCTTTCACATATATAGGGTAGGTCGGATTAAACAACATCCTTGAAATGGTTACTAAACGTTGGTACTCATCACATCAAGAGCAATGAGTAATGTAACTGGTGTTATAGTCTACGAGCTGATAAAAACATGATTAACACCTTTCACCAATCCAAACGCGCGTATTAAAACTCAGCAATCCGAAGAGATGTCATTATACATTATATAGGTTCACTAGTTTGAATTGATTCAACATAGATGGAACTTGATTGAAGCTAAGAAGATGATGTACGACTGCAGTGGAGACAAGGTCTGATGACATGGTGGATATCAAAACAAAACCATGGTTATACCTCAAAAAGAGAATGCATTTAATTTTGAATTAGTCAATTTTCTTTGCTCGTCGCAATTACTTGCACCTTCCTCACATTTTCCTTCTTTACCTCAACAAGAAGAGCTTCTACAGAGGCAGAAAAAAATGGAGAAATTTTTACATCAGAACAAGCCTTTGTGCTTCAATAGCAACGGGAACGGCGAGAAGAAGAGGAAAGAAGAAAGTGAGAGGAAGGATAAGAGAAAGTGTCATGAATTGAAGAAGGTACTTGAAAGTCATACAACTTCTGAGATACCAGGAGCAGTGATCACTACCAGATCATCGATATTAGCAGGTGAAGAAGTAGGACTTGGTTGTGAATGGGTACCAGACAGTTAAAACTCATCGCCTCCAGTTCACGCAATAAATACCCAACTGATCTTGTCAGGGCCACCCACCTCTATATCAAAAAGTGACCAATCAAAGGTTACTAAACAAATAAACCTAAATCATGTAATCCCCATGATGTTTGAATTTATGATGTACGTGCGTGAGAACGTTATTGATTATACCAATCAAGACCAAGAGATACTTAGACTTTCTCTCTGATATAACCTCTCCTTTATGGAAATTACAATGCAAATGTCATATTGCTTCTTCTTGCACTCGTTTTTCTTATCATTGTGGACTGGTATTCTTTCCTTCCTCATTTTGGATGGGTTTTGTCAATTTCGGAAGCCCTCTTCACCTATTATTTCCTTAATTAGTTCTTTTTTTTCTTAGGGAAGTCTGCATACAAATGGTCTTTCTCCTGACCATGATAACTGGTATATTGACCTTTGTTTCTCTTTAGTCTGTCTTGCTATGATCTTGTGTACATAATGTAGCCCAATCCCCCTTGATTCTGACAGATACAACAAGTATCTTGACTTTTATTGCGAGAAGAGGTAGAGTATTCCGTCGCCTTCTTTGAAGTTAACCTTCGAATGACGCTTATCAAAGTTTTCATCAGAAGCTCGACCTTTGTTGGTTATTCCATGATCTTGAATGATTGAGAGTTTAATGAATACTGTAGCTCTGACAGTCACCCTTTAAATAGAGGTACATGGCGTTCAAAATTTAGCCATTTAAAATGAAAGGAAACTATGAGGCCACTACGTATCATGTCGCTTAGCTGTAACAGGATATATCTGAATGGATGCTTGGATCAAATGACCACACAACACAATAATAATCTTCCATATCTATAAAGACGCACGGACGGCCAGAAAGCCTCTTAAACCCGCACACATACATACAAAATGCACACAGTTCTCATGAAGAGGCAAAGAGAGTATACTTGAAGCCAAAGTTAACAACCAAAACGTATCACAACAATCGCGAGACAGAACAACGCTCCTCCAGAACATTTAGAACCAGAATAGTTAGAAACTTTAGGAATAACATTTGCTGACAAGGATGACACGGCCGAATAGATAATGAGCCTTGGAGAGCTTTTGAAAATTGGACCGAGCCATACAACAAAAAGAAGTAGAAGTACCATTAAAGCAAGCCGGCCTATATAAAACCCCATCCTGTGGCATTCCTGAAATGAAAACCTGCAAGGTGTCATGACTCTACGCTACACGATAAAATACCACCTACAAACGGTGCTCGGACCTCTGTTGTTTCGAAGTAAAGATTTCCCATGACGGAAATACATTGGCGTCTATCATCACGAAGAATATTTGTTTCGAAGTAAAGATTTCCCATGACGGAAATACATTGGCATCTATCATCACGAAGAACATTTGTCCTCATTACCGGTATCACCGGATTCCTCGGATAAACTTTCTATTGTCTGAAATGCGACTATGGTAATAACAATCAGGTGCAGCACATTTATTGCGGACCGAAGTCTCATGGTTCTTTGTATTCATCACACTGCTTTCATGCATGGACCGAAACTTGCCAACTCCTGAAATTCTGCTATATTTGTGGATACGTCATATGCATCAGTAGTGCCCGTTTGTCGGGGAACGAAACCTTATCATAATTATCGCCAATCGTAAACATAAATGCTACATTTACACATACCTATCAAAAACGAAGAAGGAGAAAGATGACAAAAATAATGGGAATGCTCGTACTCGTTTATTTCGAATGAATGCAAGATACCGGCATTCACATTCCTAATCGCTGCGTGGTTATCTGAAACACCGCATCAAACTGTGTTCCAGGACCAAGTGCGGTTTACTAACCAATTCACTTTGCTGTACGGACACGTTGTTATTGACCGGTATATGAGTGGCAATACATCCAAGACCGACATTTCGTTCTGAGTATAAACTCATTTTTTTGTACAATAATACCCAAAGATATGTTATTTATATTGGATAAAGATTTATAAATAGTGAGTTTAGTTCCTTTCTATGTCGCACGTGCGAAGTGCTTACTATGGAAAGAACAGAAAATTTCAAGCTCACAGACGATGTATTGCGGCATTTGCGATGTATAAATGCCTCACCGAAAGATTAAATCTTTACATTACAAAACGTCTTGTAAGTGAGCAGTCTACTTTAAGGACTTACACATCTTCTGCTGTCAAGGTATATAAGTTTTTTTATAATTAATTTCTCCTGTATACATAAAAAAATTATAAGCATGCAACAACAACCACAAGAGGTAGAATCAAAGACAGACAGACAGATAATGGAAGGGTCGGCCTATGAGTGTAGTGTTTTATATTACAATGTTAAAATCTCACTTCATGACCATTAACAACTAGATGAATATAAAAATGTACCTTCCAATACTGCTACTACTACTGCTACTACGTTTACTAAAAATAGTACTCATAATAAGAAGAATATTATTATTATTAGTGTTATTGTTGTTGTTGTTATCATTCTTGTTGCTGTTATTATTATTATTGTAGTTATTATTATTATTGTTCTTGCTGATGTTGTTATTATTATTGTTGTTTTTATTATTATTATTGTATTTATAATAATTATTATTATTACTGTTGTTATTATTATTAATTGTTGTTAATAATAATAATATTATTATTACTGTTGTTATTATTATTATTGTTATTATTACTAGGATTATTATTGTTGTTGCTGTTAATATTATTGTTATTATAGTTGTTATTATTATTATTTTTATTATTATTATTATAATTATTATTATTGTTGTTGTTGTTAATGTTGATGTTACTGTTGTAATTATTATTACTGTTATTATTGGTGGTGGTGTTGTAATTATTGTTATCATTATTATTATTTTTATTTTTGTTGTTATTATTATTATTATTATTGTCGTTGTTGTTGTTATTATTGTTGCTGTTATTATTGTTGTCGTTGTTGTTATTATTATTGTTGTTGTTATTGTTATTATTATTGTTGTTATTGTTGTTGTTATTATTATTATTATTATTGTGTATTATATTATTATTATTATTGTTGTTATTATTATTATTATTATTATTATTATTATTATTATTATTATTATTATTATTATTGCATTTAACGATGGGTGTATTGCTGGTTGGATCTTAATGGAGAGTGAAAAGAGAAATACCTAAGACGATCAAATCAGTTAATGTCAAAGGCCTGACTCACTTATGATTGCTTAATCCAAACTTTAGTTGCTAGTGTTTTATCTTATACAGGTATTGATTTTGAAGTGGACTTATATACCGATACTATCAGAGCATTTTAATAAGAACATATTTATAACTGATTAAATTCCCTGGCATGCTTGAATACAAGAAAAAAGCTATATCATAATTTGATCCCTTAACATTGGACAAACCTGATACGAAATTGTTTTGTAACCACAATGCCAAGAAATTTTATTTTGATCTGCAACGATATAACGTCCGTACTGAAACAAATGTAACTAGATTAGACATATCCAGTAAGTTTTTTATTTTTATCGGGTTGGGGTTGAGCCTGAAGTTTTTGCTGGTATCTCTTTGAGGTTTTAATTGAGTTAACATTTAAGTATCTCTAATTTTGTCCTAAATTCAGGAATTTGTTTTGTTGTATAATGTAAGTTTCCTGACAATGCATAATGTGCTCAAATGTTATGTCTGACTGAGGCTATGCCAACTGATAATCAAAGAACTATGAAAAACAGCTTTCTAACAAATGAGAACGCAAATGGAAGATGTTTAAGGCTTTCATTTTGTTTGCACTGTCTTTACCTGAGAATAAATTTGAGGCGTGGTTAGCCCGAATTCAACTGTTGTCAATTGTTTTATGTTTCTCAAATGTTTTACTTGAGGTCACATCTTTTAATCGAGTGATGGCATGAGACACATGTGTTATGACAATTTTTTTGTTATGTGGGTTGTGATTAGCTTTTCATAACCTTCTTCTCATTTCTTGCTATGAGAAGGAATTACTCATAAGTTAGGGAGCGTCAATATCCATGGTGAGAAAGAGAAAGAGAGAGAATGAAGAAAGGAGTTCATGCTCTCTTAAAAGAGTGTCGCCTCGATGATAAGATAGCTACAACTGGAATGAAGAGTCAAACATCAATTTTCTGCTGATACGGAGAACTTTATGTAAATAATCAACATACACATATCACTACATTCTAGAAACGCATCTAAAAACTTTATAATAAAAATTCATGAAATACATATTACATTTTCTTTATTAAGCTTTCCAACTTCATTTATTCGTATAACTTCTGCACCTTAGAATATTATACAATAGTTAATTATCAATCAATTTCAAGATAGCCGAAATATGAAATATAATAACTGTAATTAATGCAACAATTAATTTAAAGAAATGCATTTTACTTATTTTTAAAATAGAATATTGATTTAGAATATGTTGCTAGATATTAATCTTTTTTCTTAACAAATACTTTATTTCAACATTAAATCTAAACATGAAGTTGGTAGCAATTCAACTTTTATAATAAAAATTACATAAATAATTAAATATGAATTCTTCAAAACATTTAAACATTCCATTACAATATATTATCAATAAAATAATTCAGTAGTAATGTTGCACACAAAACAATTTTACCATTAAAATCTCAATCATTAAAAATGCTTATTCCTAAAAGAAGTTATGACATATACAGTTTTCTTACCTGGAATGAAGAGTCAAACATCAATTTTCTGCTGATACGGAGAACTAAATCTGAGCCGATTGCGCTTCTGTATTTATACACATTCGGCCAGATTCAGGGTTAAACAAGGTCATACCATCCATGTATCAGTCAGCAAAATGCTGACTCTCTCTCTCTCCCAAGAAATAACCGGTTCCAGCAGGTGGAAACCACTTTATTGTACGTCATAAGACTTAGTTTTGTAGTTATTTATATTCGTTTGACGACGTCACACCAAATATGGATATCCGTTAGTTGGAAGCCATCTTGTTTAATGTCGTTCAGAAGCTTTCTTAGAGAAAGGTTATTCCACTTGTATTAACCGAATTGTACTTAGGGCCAATGTCTGGATTACAGAATATATATTTTTACTGATGAAACCTAGAAACTGTAGCTGAGTCGGCAAAATGCATGTATTATGTTTTTCGTTATATAATCTCACACAACACTGTATATTAGCAAGATTCTTAGTTATTTTTACTGGTGTTATGCAGTGTGGTTATATACATTGCCTTTTATCCACTTGCTCAGCAACCATTTCTATTCTATATAGTTGTGTTACAAAGACAAATGAAATTACCTTTAATATATTTTATAATATAAACAAATAAAACATTACTTTGATACAATTTAAAGAAAATAGCAATCTTATTAATTTTACTAAAAATTCAGTAACACATCCTAACACATGTACAACATGCTTTACAACTTTATATTAATATCAATATTTCAAATAATAGTTTATGCAAGGATAGACAAAGGTAGAGATTAAATGTTTGACATGTTCAATTTTGGGTTGTCATGTCAACGTTCGGAAAAGTGAATTTGTTTCTTATTTTGGTCAGACAAACTTTAGAGTTCATATGTTTAAACTTACTTGGATTAATTGTACTAAAGTGTGTGCAGCGTACGATAATACAACGTTGATATTTATGTTTCTTCAGTGCACGCTGATTAATTCGCCTTATAGACTGATTTCTAATAAATATTATAGACAGTATATTAAATCTCGTGACCAGTCACCATATTTATACAGAGTTTTCACATTTCCATAGCTAGATCTTACTCTAGTCTTTCTATTTATGACCATTTTTATTTTCTGTATTTTGTGTGCAAATGAAAACAATTCGAAGTAATAACCTATACGCTCTATTATATTAATAAAGTTTACAAGTGCGCTTTAAGGAAATAATAATGACTAAACTATATATATCTTTTATGTATTTGATTGATGGGCAACATTTGTTTGCTTTGTAAATTGTATTTCCCACGAACATGTTTATTTATTCATTACCTGTCTGTTTTAATACAGCACGTGGTTTTTCTAACAATTATAAAATATAGCTTGCGACCGATGCAAGGCAAATACATGAAAGTGTACGCTATTATTCTCTCCTATGTGGGAGATGTACAGCAAACTATGTTGCCTTGAGCCTCTTCCACTTTCATCTGTGTTCCAAAATGCCAGGAGTGGTAACAAACATTTTTTATTAAAGCTTGGCCGACCCGATAGTAAGTATGGCTGTGATCATACATCGTTCATGGAATGCAAGAGTGATATAATTATGTTATACTAGTGGACTGATCCCCTAATTAATATTATAACTTGCTGATGCAAATTAACGCTAATAATCAAATACACACATATCATCTCTCAGTTTCCCCTGGTGGCAATTTATTATATAGTTGACACGTGCATATGCTAAAATAGTAAATGATTCAGAGAATTAACTTTAAATCTCAAGTGTACAATTGAATAATACAGCTAATCCGCCTTTATTATGTCACTTAATCCGATTGTTTAATATATATATATATATATATATATATATATATATATATATATATATATATATATATATATATATATATATATATATATAAATAAAGTGGAACAACAACTGTCAAGGTCACCAAGTTATGGCTTTTGAATATGTCAGTTTTATCTTTTGTGGGACATCGATTTTAGTCAGTTTGGTTTTCTGTCACGTCATTCTTTTAGTTGTTCAAAAAGCGTAACACGCCACAATAATATACTTTGGCAAGCTCTGTTTCACTCATTGTCGCAAGATACGTACGACAATCGGGTATGCTAATTTATTTCCTGAGGCTGCATGTGTTGTAATTGTTGTGTTGAATTGAAGACTGTTTACCAGCGTCATATTGGCACACGTAACTACTCTAAAATGCGCAATTTTGCGCACTTGTCAAATATGCAATTTACACCAGATGTCACATGCCGCTTCGTCAAATTATGCCAATTTTTTTGTTATTGGGACAATCCATTTTGCCAAAATTACCAGGTCGCTTCCATCTCATTTTCAATGTTTGCTTAATTGTTTCTACTCAATAGATTGTAAAGTTTGCTACCAAGCTTACATAAGCGTTCTAAAAAAGAAATTATTGGAGGTCTACTTTGCTCTTTTTTTCTTATCTTTTTTTCGTTTCTTATGTTTTTTTATATGAAAAAGGATAGGATGATCTTGTCTGTCTATAGTTTTGCATATTGTTTTCCGCTTTCTGCAGCTCTGCTCTGGTGAGTACTATCTCTGTGCGGATATCTTCATCGGCATCACAGCAGCTACTCCAAATAAAAGCCAGTGGTACCTGTTTCCAATTAATTGGTCGCCACTTTTCAAATTTTCTTTCACACAGGTTTCCAATAGCCCAGATATTTAAGTAGTTTGTTTGTAATACAGATGGGTCCCATTTTCACTGCTGAGGTAAACTGAAAACTGGTTGGCATATTTCTTCACACGGTTTGTACACTTTCCCATGATGATCATAGCTTTTACTCTGGTGTAATCATTGAAATACTGCATTACACTATCATGAGATGTGGCTTAAAACTGTTGTACGTCTGCAAGCGGATGTTTTTGAAATGGTTCGTGATACAGTCAAGCGTGTGCACACTCTCAATCTCACGCACTACTTTTCGTCATGTAGAGTAGTCAAGGTACTAATTCAACTCCCATAGTAAACATATGGAAACACCATCATATTCAAAATTCAATAATTTAAAATGTCTTGGTGCTAATGATCAGAACAATATTTCTCCATGCACAACTATCCTTGTTGCAAGCTTCTGTGTGGAGAACGCCATATTATCCGCAGAATTTGTTTTATGTGCATAAAACACACTTTATTGACTATGCACCAAATTAAATCAGGTGTTACTTTTATATTTGAGCACTCCTAAGTCAAGCCTGTAAAAAGTACTAAAATTGCATTAATAGAATATTGTCTATATTTAATTTGCAAATTGCAGATAGGATAAGCTCTCAAAGGATATTTTAACTAAAATTTCAAATTTTCATTACGAACCAATTATGGACCACAAAACCCGTATACCCTCTATTATTTCTTCACCCAATTCTAGTCTGCTTCACAGTTCTTCCATATATTTAGTACCGTCTGTCCTAGAATGGCTTAGGATGCGCTGCGCCAATCGCTAAACAAATTGCACTGCGACAAAAACAACTTCACGGCAAAATATTTGCTCTCCTTGGAGCCATTTCAGCATTGTTAGCGGCTGCAGTTCTAATAGATGCAAAGAAGCAGCTTAGGAATCATCAAAACCTGCAACCGATATTGCTCTGAAAATTGCCATTAAGGTCACATTAAAAGGAAACGTTCTTCAACTATCCACTTTGTCTAAAGTGTAGACATGGCATTATATTGTGCCCTCGCTGTTGATCCGTCCATTGATCAGTTTTTAATAACTATCGTTGAGAAATAAATTCCGATATTATTTTATGTGCGATGAACGTGCATCGTTTATTCTATGCACAAGAAACACTGGCATCCTCAACCTGGATAAAAGAAAGGTACCAAAACACTGTTGGATTCCCCACGTGGTAACACTTACAGGAATTCACAGCCACGTGAAGTTGATATTTAACTCGGAGCAGTAAACAACTACTGTTTTATTCAACACTACCGATGCAAACTAGGTTGAATGACCACATATGTGGACATCTTGTTCGTAAGTAGTTATTTGTATTCCAGCGTTCACCAACTCCGCAAAAGCTAATTGAAATTTTACCATATTTAAAGAAATTGTTGAAAAGCGAAGAAAAGAGAAAGATTGAATTTACAATAATAAATGCTCTAAATATCTTTTACCGACATAAATGGCTTAGATAAACATGAAACCCCATGAGTCGTGATAATAACAAAATGCGAATTAAAAATGACAGCATTGATAAATAACCTGCTTTTAATACTATGCAACGAGCACGAATTCGGTCTTCCCAAAATTGTTCTCCAACAGGACATCAATGTATTTGAGAGCTAAAGACGAAATTCAGTTTGAAGCGTTCCAGATCTATCCGAGAGACTAAGTAACCTTCTTAGGTTTTTGTGCTTAAGATTTCATTAAACCTCACATAAAAGTTATGGGTTCTGTCTGCAGTGACGAAAATGAGGAATTTACCATCAATCTTGACAGTGTTTGCTAACATCAATAACACTTTCGATCCGTTTGCTGATGAATATTTGCGGCAGAGTGGTGTTTCCAGACCAAATAACTATAATATACCAATACCAACTAGACGTTGGAAAAGAGTTATTAGCACGTGCAAACCCCCAGTAACAGTAGGCACAGCCAGGCGTGAAAACACTCAATGATTGTTTCTTTTACGTGTTTAAACTTAAATAAACAGTAACACAGAAAAAGTGAGAAAAACAAGCCTTGTAAAATTTCAAAAATAATTTATTTCCCTGCAAAAAGATTGCGAAAATGCAAAACTAACATGCAGTTGTAAGAATTAAATCCAAAATTAATTCAAGAATATTCCATGAATAAAAGTTTTAAAAGTCTTAAAAATGAAATGTTTTAATGAATTCAACTTTGGGTAATGATGGAAAATCATCGTTGTAGTGTTAATATTACATATATATATATATATATATATATATATATATATATATATATATATCAACAATACGTAACACTACAACGATGAAGTAGACTTCACCGACAAATTCCCGGTTGCATTCTCCACTGATTGATTCGCACCAATATTAACCAAGAGGAGGAATATTTCGGCTCTTATTATTTTCTAGTACGCAGTTAGTCAAATAAAATGTGCTGGTCAAAGACCAAAACAAACTGCGTAATCAGTTTGCTTCCATATGGCCGTTGTGTTATGCTACCAGAACGTATAATTCTAGAGACTTTATATAATTGTATGGCAGTTAAACCAGTACAACATAATAATTTAGTTACAAGTTCGTTTGCGTGTTTTGCCTGTACACGAATTGTCTGGCCAGTGTCTCCCTGTCGAGTTATGTTACTACGTGATCACAATATTGTTAGAAGTGTAATAGACCCTCAATGTTACCCATGCACGAAGAACAGCAAGGAGTAAAAATAACGCCGTTTCTAAAATAGAAAGGTATGTACACGATATCGTGGCCTAATCCGATGATGGGCTTCTAACTTGCAGCGTGATTGTTGCAAACATAGCACGCTAACCACTAAGTTACCGTGACCATGTAAATAAACATAAAAACTTGAAATTAACGACGAATTTTGCTTGTCTGCCATGATCCCTTGCACGTACCTTAACCAAAACCCAGTAGTGCAAGGAACACGAGTTACCTCTAAGAAATCAGCGTATCTCTAAGAAGACTTTTATATAAACTATATCTATTAAACCTGAAATTCAATCTTAAACTAAAGCTAGATGAAATTTAAATCAGATTTTACACATTGACAATTTAATATGAATTAAACTAAAAGTTTAAGACATTTCGGTAAAATTAGAGCTAGGTAGTTCTTAGGACCAGTTGATTAGTATTAACTATGTACTGATACATCCATTGTCTGGTCGATATCATAATCAATGACAGTGACACCAGTATAAGCCATGGAAACCTTTGAATGACGTATGTATGGTTTGATCAGCCAAAATATTTAGTCTTTAAAATATCTCTTGTAACCTGTTGTGAGAAAACCTTGGTTATACAAAGATGTGTGTACTATCAATTTTAACGTAATGGACTATATAGATTAGCTTTTGATACAAACAGAAACTATTGTCAGCAGTAAACCGTTGTCAGCGTTTCTTGACATTAAGTAAATATGAGCAAAGCCTTGACAGGCTGATGTTGTTGTTTTTTTTAAATTTTTTGTTTAATCTTTCGATAAAACCAAACTACTTTCAGGACAACTCCACGTATTCTGAAATTTAGGACAAATCGTTATACTGTTTTAAGACAAGGTTACATTATAGAAGAAACTGTGTCATTTTCCCACTTGACGTTGCTGCAAACAGACTTCCGTATCATTTTCAGTCAACTACTCGGCCAGTTGTTTTGATGGAACGGCATGTTCCACTAAATGCCATATGTTTCAATAGCAGACTTGAACAGATCTTTAAAATATCGGAAGGTTTTAAAGTCCAATATAAAATGTGTTCTAGTGCAATATGTGGTTTAAGATCTTTACCTAAATTATGTTTCCAAAATGTAATCTCTGTTATCTCTCAAAAATGATCATTAAATATAGACGTGAAAGAAAAAATGTTAAAGAAGGGTATAAATCAGTTAAGCGAATTTAAAAGACAGCACAGCACATTCTGTTTCCGATATGTCTTTGTCGCATATTAAATACTTAATTAGAAAGACAATACTGGTGACAGAGTTTAACGGTTGTACGTGAAATTATTTAGGGGTTATATATTTCCCGTTGAATAGGGGATGCAAATAAAGAGAAGATTGGATGCAAAATATAATTGATTAATTAATAAATTATATTACTGTGTTAAATGTAAAGATGGTGAATGAAGGGTTGGTAGGCCCGATTGAGAGATAAATAAACTAATAGAAAGATCAATTGACTGATTGAAAAATTGATTGACTGACTACCAGGCCATCCGACGTGTTGTCATGTCTACATAAAAACAGAGACAAACAAAGAAACATGAACCTATTAACATCATCGAAAAGATTTGTAATATAGTGATTCAAACATGCCGAAAGAAATTCGCCAAATATGCTTTCTTGTGTTCCCCTAGAACGGGTATAAATTAGAGGTCCACATATTAAGCATTTCAACTGATGACAACTAACGACGGTGATTATGTTACTGTTGGTTAAATGAATTTTATCGGATTTGCTTTCATCATCATTACCAGTATCGTTATCATTATTATCTTTCTGTTCGACAAACATATCATCAACATTATTATTGAATTAAATGTATATTTAAAAGAAACATAATGTATGTGATACTTGGTAAAGTGTGAGAGAGAAAAGAAACTGCTTGTATAAGATGTTAACGGACAGACGGATGAAGATGATAAAGCCTAGACATTAAACTGTTTATATTTATGAACATAATAATAAAAATGAAAATCTCCATCTAACAGATCTTTGCAATCATGAACTAAAGCGCATTATACAAAATTGACATAAAAGATAAATGTTTTTGTCCTATCATTATTATTTTGAAGTGGTAAATTTTTAATACGTACTGGTATATAATATTTAGATATTTATGACATAGGTGTCAGATTAGCACTACACTGTCATACTCTCTCAGTTTACAGTCGTATACTTTAGCAACTTTCCGGATTTACTGCGATTAATTATAGAGTTATAATAAATATGAAAGATTTGCCTTAGTAATTGTGGTATTGGTGGTAGTAGTAGTAATACTATTAATAATCATAAAATCATGTGGCAATTCATTGATGATATTTTGTTCAAATTTATTTGTTAAACTGGAATTAAAGAATATATATGTTATATGAATTAGTTCATATTCGTGTAATTTGAGTCCAAATAAATATTCAATGAAATTATATTTCCTAGAGTCTGAAAAACTAGATATTTTCAGTCCAAATAGATAATTGTCCGTATATTGATATAAATAAAAGCTGTCGTTATGAAGAGCCATTCATATAGAGGATATATGATTACGTTTCATTCCACAAATCTCTCCAATGCAGGGAGTTGAATATTCTGTCATAAAAAGATCACTCGTTGAAGATGTCTGTACTGTACTTGCTCTGCCTGAACCAAAAATCTCCCTTGAATTGAATGCCGATGTAGCAAGGAAAGACTGCGTAAACTATATCAGTGAACACTTGCTTGTTGACAGAGATTTTACACATTTACAAAACCTGAGCAAGTCTCGCAACTTTAAATAACTGTTTATTTTATAACCGAAAAAAAAACGGACTCGTGTGGCCTAGTGCTTAGAATGTCTGCCTAGGATACAAGAGGTCGCGAGTCATACCAAAGACGTACGTAATAACAGCTGCCTTGCTTGGGGATTATGAGTAACAGGTTAGCGTTAAAATAGGTCTGTTTAGTGTCATGATAATGTTACTGGGTTGGACAAGTTTCCCCAGTGTTAGCCATCACTAGAAACTGCCACACGGAACACGTTGTAGCGATACGACTGAAAAATTGTTAAAGTACGTTAAAAACCTACAT
Source organism: Unio pictorum (assembly GCA_030141615.1). Lineage (NCBI taxonomy): Eukaryota > Metazoa > Mollusca > Bivalvia > Unionida > Unionidae > Unio > Unio pictorum. Next base: position 22,140,006 of record JARLTB010000220.1, on the reverse strand, counting down.
CACACATGTACACATTCATACTCACACATTCCATAAAATATCGCAAAATACAGGTGCAAAAAGTCAATGATCACTTTCCGAATTGAAACTTGGAACTATCACATCAATTTTAGCATACAGCTTCTGATGTGTATCTTTATGACAGTTCATATACCTTTTGTAATTTCCATACAGGTTTGAACCGTTCCACAAAGGTTCCCCAATGTTTGTTCAGTACTGTTACATTCTATTTTTTGGTGGGTTACATCTTAACAAATTTCATTGTTTCGGTCGTTTTCTCAATTGTACCGTTTTGTATATTTTACGATTCCAAATGTTTTCTTACCTCACTGTTTGCGTATCGTTTCTGGACCGTTTATCATCTTGCAAAATAAATTACAAGCGCAATTAACAAAAGCATACTATACAAAGTGTGTATGACTATCCTTGTTGTCTTCCAGGATTCAAAATAGATGGATTTATTTCAAGACATGGATTTTTTTCAAGAGTTTCAGATTTAAAATATACATCTGTGTGTGTGTGTGTGTGTGTGTGTGTGTGTGTGTGTGTGTGTGTTTAAACAACGTGCTAATAATGTGCCTAATTAAGATGCCGAAGATGGTTTCTTCTGTTTATTCTGATTTGACTCATTAACAATATATACAAAATCAACGTTTTAGAGAATGATGTATGTAATATAACATGTGCAGATTAAGTGTATTGTAATTTCTTTGGGTTCGATACTTTTTTTTTTTAACTTGATTTATTCTTCAATTAAAGAATACGGATATCACCTGGCTTGAAACGCTTATACCGTCATGAAACAAATTAGGCAATATTGTCGCTACATATTTTATATGGATAAAAGACTGAAGTTTTAATATGTATATTACCCCCGCAATATTGTAATATCAAAAGAACAATAATGAAAACAGCAAAGCGAGAGACAGTTCAACCCAAAGTAGTTCTAACAATGTGATAATCAAAAATCATTTCACTCTGGTCTTTTATAGTTCAGTAGAGACGTTACCGTCAGCACTGTATGTTCCATTTGTTGCTTGGACTTTTTACAATGTAGAATTATAATTAAAAAACTATACAAACAACAGAAAAATAATAAAGTAACAAACCTAAGGTGTTTGCTCTTTTTATATTTATGTCTCGTTGTATAACTTTGAAAGAATTTAGTGATAATTTCTTTATGGAGATTTGGTATTTGGTAAATATTTCTCGAACTGAGTAATTAGCCAACTACGAAGAACAGACGTCAAATTCCTATACTTTATGTCATCGTGGATTAGTTTGATAATCCCTAATTTTTTTTAAAAATATCAATTTCTTCTAACCGATTATATCCAGGATCATCCCCATATCTCCAATGTCTTTGCCTTTTCTGATCTAATGTTTCAGCTCATATTTACCTTGATGATTGAGAAAATTTTAAGCATACAAATATTCTCTTCATAACCGTCATCATGTTATGTCCCGGATACTAAAATAATTACAGTTGTTATTTATCTAAAGTTTAAACCTTACTAAATGGACCTTGCATGTAAGCTCGGACCAAGGAACGAAAACAAAACAAATTTAGATAAAATATTTTCCTCGTCATGTTTGAAATGTTTATATCCTTTCTATAATTATGTTTATCGTTTTATCTCGGTCTCCTTGTCTTTATGGTAACCCGACAACACGTCAGTAGGTCCGGTATTCCGTCAATCAATTGATCAATTATGCAATCGATAATTTCATATTATTTGTATAAATCTCTCAATAGGGCCAACCAATCCACCTTAAATCTATCTATCTTATTTAAACATGTCATTTATATAGCAATTTATTGTTCCTCTAGGTTTTCCTGTCTTTAGTGTATCTATTAATAGCAAGTGTACAATATGTCCAAAACGTTTTCATAATAAAAATCATTACCTATGGAATTCATAATGTGTTACTTTAATGATATATATTTAATGTAAACACTATTTTTTTAATAACAACATTTATGCTATGTCCCCGTAATTGTCTCTGTTGTGCCTTTTGTGCCAATTTTCATACATTTGTAACACACATTCTCTAATAAAAACTCAATTAGGTACAAAGGCATATCAAGCTAAAACATTGGTTTTGGCACCCTTAAAGTTTGTATAAATTTTTTATTATATCTTTTAAAGATTTGGCTTAAGTTTATAATCCATACTTTAGTACTTTTGTTGAAGTCTAAGGGCTGTTATATAGATCCTGATAGCCTTGCCCTAACACGCTCACTATGTACATGCATGTTCCATGGTCTAACCTCGGTTCATAAACGAGCAAAGTCACTTGTTCGTCTATGTTTCCGCTTTTCTAGGTAGCTGAATAGGCCACTGTGCCTTTGTAGTTAGGTTACCAAACTCGTGACCATAAGTTTGCACGTTAGAATCATATCATAAGCCCGGGTAGGCAACGGGTAAGTCTCATATTTTCCAATGCAACGGAAGACCAAACCAAACCGAATCAAGTATCTTCCATCAGGAAGGCCTACATCAAGCCAACACCAGAGTGTTCTAAAGTCCGTCTGTGTATGTTGTCAAAATGAAGTTTGCAACAGAATCATACAAAATTCGTAATTTAAATAATATCTTTTCGGAAGGTACATAAGCCGCCTTTTCCCTCACCATATATTTTCAATTTGAATCGGAGTCATAGTGCTATCATGCCCCATACACTAACAACTATTACGATAACAGATTGAAAAGTGTTTCTTTTGGTATTTTAATCACGTCATATTCGCCAAAAGGTTTACATTAAGAGACCTGTTTAGTAGCAAACGTTTGACTTTATAGTATTATTAAGCACCTATCTTTAAAAGAAGAAAAAAAATTAAGTGACTGTACAACAAAGATTGAAGTGTATACAACAAGGGATCAACTTTACTGAGCGACTACGGCTACGCACGAACAGTGTACAAATAATAAGCCGACGTTTCGTTTTCTTCCAGTAATTGCGAACGTTTGTGTAAGTACATTGGTCAAATGCCAGGTTATAAATAGTGCATAACAAGTCCAAAAGGTGGGATAAAGGTGGAGAAAAGTTTTAGAAAAATTATAAGCTCAATTTATATTTCAAAGATTTTAGACATTCTCTGGTCCACTAAAGAGCTGAGATTGAAGCAAACAAGCATTACGGAAACGAGCAAACTTTAATGTTTGATTGACAATTCATCTGCGCGGGGATGTCTGAGCAGCTGCGCGCGTGTGCACGCTTAGAGAGAACGTGGGACCCATCTAGTCACATTATCCTGACACTAAGCCTACCATTTCTAACACTAATGTCTAATTGCTGAGCACCAAGTGAGACAGTTGTTAGTACCAGTTTTATACGTCTGAGGTATGACTCAGCCGACTCGCACCCTCCCACATCCGAAATGGTCTATCTAGCCACTTAGGCAAGCGGAGCGGTTTTTTTTAATGTTCAAGATTATAGTAAATTTCAGAGATGATGTAATTATTAAACCAAATACGGTAGCTGTGGAGTCTTTGTAAACTAATATAATTGGTGAAAATGACATCATTAATCTCGACGTGTATGCTAATCCAGGGGAATAGAAAACACTGCAAATTTAAGTTGATTGATCTCCATATAGGTTAGGAACGTTGTATTTTTTTAAAATCTTTATATTTATAGTACATAGATCATAACTCACAAAACCTATCTCTATTTGTCAAAAAGATGAGAAAACTGTTGGATTAATCAATCTTGATTAAAATAGACATAAAAATCACATGCGTGTTTACAAACAAAACATCAACATACCACAAATAAATCTATTGAAAAGTAAGATAATGCAAGTATAGTATATTACGACACTCGTTCGTTGGACATTTTACTAATGTAACGTATGATGGTTGAACGTATGATGCGTTGAAATTATGTAATCATGATGTACTTTTATTTATTTGTGTTGCTACAACTATTGTGCACAATTTAAGAGCAAATATAAAATAAAGGGATATAAATTTATATTGATAATCTTTTTAGTATGTATGCGATCAATGAGCCATGAACACTTTTCCCATAGCTCTTTATCCTGACACCAGGCCGACCATTCCTAACACTAACCTCTTACCGCTGATCGCCAAGCGAGGCAGCTGTTAGTGCCTTTTTTTATGCCTTTGTTATCACTCGGCCGGAGTTCGAACCCAAGACCTCCCGCTTCCGCGGTGGACGCTCTAACCACTAGGCCACTGGAGCGGTTAACTCTTTAACAGAGTAAAGTTAAAATTCATATGAAATAGCATTACCAACAGTAGCTTTAAGCTTTAAAATTTAATAATAATAATAATAATAATAATAATAATAATAATAATAATAATAATAATGTATTAATACATGAGATGCATGGTGGAAGTGCTGGAAACGACATAACTACGTAGTTAAAATGTAAACACTTTTCTAAATTCAACTTGCTTATTTATATTGTGAACTAATCACGAAAGCGTAATTCATCTTATGTAACTTCATGCATGTGTGTGTAGAGAATGTATTCAAGTCAAGCTTCCATCATGACATTAGATTTCCTAAGCTAAGTAAATATAAATAAGCTAAAAAGACAAAAAAGTGTTTTCTCGATGCTCGTTCAGTGTTTTTAGTCAAATTAGCAGATCAGAATATTTCCAGGCAAAGTGAGGTCTACTTAACAAGGCAGACTGTAATCAGTATCACAAGAAAAAATATCAGTTGTTCACATCTGGTCGCAGCAGGCAGAGTTCGACCTTTATTACCCTCTTTCCGGCACTCCAGCCTATGCCACCGTGCTATCAGTGATCTTGACTGTACTTGTGAAGCCAAGATTATTTTCCGTGTAACACCGGGAGATACGAATTGTTTCTCCAGATCTCTGAATAAATAAATAAATAAATAAATAAATGAAAACACGATCGATACATAGATATGTCAGCCTACATGTCTAACACTTATTATCCGAATGCTCATCATGAACAGATTGATTTTCATATTTGGATCTTGAGTTTATGCACAAAACGCATAATCTTACTTCGGAAAAAAGCAATTGGATTTTATGGCAATTTAGTTCATCTTAGGTTTTTCGTGAAGTTGCTATTTTCAAAACGTTTAACATATTTAAAAGGATACTTACCTTTACAACGAAAGCATCAATTGTTGAGTTTTGATTTCTTCTTTCGGCGATAGTCATCTTCTTTTTAACCACATCATTTGAGAATTAGATAAGCAAGACTTTCAAAATGAAAATTTGGATCCTAAAAATATTCATAACTAAGAACAACTAAATAAAACAGATCAATTTAAAAGATGAAATATTACATGGCATTCTGGAAATCTGAAGGAAGTGTATGATACTCATTTCAAGAAAGAAAATAACATCCAACCATCAAATTGTGCGGAAATAACACCTTTATTTAACAATCTACTATAATGTACATTATATTTTTATTTCAAGCTACCTCTGTGTACATTTAAACTGAAATAAGTATACATATAATGTTGTTACATCGTTTTCGAAATTGATTGGTATAATATGAAAACAAAACTTTAAAACCTGTCTTCTACATTGAATGAATGGCCAAAGCTATATACAGACATGTAATGTATTTCCATGTTAGAGCAGTAAAGGACTCAACTAACTTTGAATTCGACAACAAACAAAACTTGTATCGATATATCTATATTTGTCTGTATATAAGTATACAAATTATAAATGTAGCAGCAGAGAGGGTGAACCCTACAACGTTTTTAGACAAAATTTTGATTGAATCCTTAAAACGAGCCTTCCTACGATCTCATTTTAACCAAAAAAAATGTCTCAGGGGCGAACCCTACAACGTTTTTAGACAAAAAATTGATTGAAATTTTAACGAGCCTTCCCTACGAAATCTCATTTTAACTAAAAAAATGAAAACGGAGACTTTTACGATTTTTTAATTAATTTTGGTCTCAACTTGTTGTCATCGCCCTCTCTGCTGCTATGGGTTAACAAAAAATAAGAAATGATTTTAACCGAATATTTGATCCAGTCCGATACGATATCGTGTCCGAGGATCATGCAAATTTATTGTTGCGAATCCGTACGGGGTTGACTGAGCATGACTAAAGAAGTTTTTAAATTGATTGAAGTCCATATCAGAACACCATGTCTGCCATATATTTCTAAGAGTATGAGTATCAACTCCGTTAAATACAGCAAGAATATTGCAGTTATCTCTGATGACTTTTGGAACCTGAGTGTAGCGTTGAGTGACATATATCACGTCAGTGTTTTTATGCCTGCCTCTGGAAAAGATCCTAGCAGGATTTTTTTGTTTATCTAACATTATATCGTCGTATACGACTAAATTGTTAATATCTCCATCAATATCATCAATGCTTGGTGCTTCATCGATATCGGTTATAAACTCAATAATACCCTCTCCGGATTTTTCTACCGCGCTGTCGTTAAAATCTTTTAGCACTTCATAACATCGTTGATCATCTACGCTATGGGCAATTAAATGCAACTTATCCCACTTCATCCATCTCATTATTAAATTGAGCAACAATTGCGTTTTACCGGATCCAGATGGCCCGATTATAATCATCCGGATAGAGTTTGGTAGCGCTGCATGATGCTTAACTGGTTCTCTTGTTTTAGTCGCTGAAAAATCAATTATATCCATATTTCTATACATAAATTATGGATCTATATTGTGTGAAGTGTAAAACGCGTACTGGCACAGATGACTTGACGACGATTACAACTAAAAATAACCGATCAGCGCTTTCTGGTAAATGCGTGCAATGTGGTACAAAGAAATTTAGATTTGTGTCTATGAGATCTGATTTTAAAAAAAACGAGGAGGTGATATCGCAGCCAAATTGGCAAAGCTCCCTGGAACCCCATGGGCAAAGTACCCCGGAGAAAAGCACCTTCCAGGATATAGCTACTGTGGACCGGGAACCAGACTTGATATCAGACTCAATGATCAAAATCAGTCCCGACCCGGTGAAGAACCAATAAACGCCATTGATAAGGCCTGTCACCTTCATGATGTTGCTTATAAAAGCAGCAATCTGCAACACAGGCATCTCGCGGATGTGAAATTAATTCATGCGTTAAATGCTATTCCTGATAAATCCTTCAAAGAAAAATTGGCTTCCTTTTTGATAAAATCGGCTATGAAAAGTAAATTGATGTTAGGTGCCGGTAATTAATAATATGGAATCAATTTATTATTCCCCAAGAGGATACTGGAGGGGTAAATCAGCAGTCCATAAACTCGCTAGTGCTGCAAAAGTGAAAAAAACCACTGCGGCTAATTGGTTATCCAAACAGGCACTATGGCAAATTTTTCTACCACCGCCTAAACAAATTCAATTCTCGCATTTTGATGTGACCGCTCCTAATGAAGTTCATCAGGCTGATATATTATTTCTGCCACATGATCGTGGTTACAAATACGCTTTAACCGTAGTTGATATTGCAAGTCGATACAAAGAAGCAGAACCGTTAAAAACAAAATCAGCCACTGAAGTCGCTTCTGCATTTGAAAGGATTTATCGACGAGGTCCTCTGCACTGGCCAAATCTATTGCAGGTTGATCCTGGCAAGGAATTTCAGGGTGCAGTGTTATCTACAATGAAACATCATAATGTCACCATACGACGAGGGCATACTGCGCTACATCGCGATCAGGCCATTGTAGAACGATTTAATCGGACGATTGCTGAGCGGTTATTTGGATATCAATACGCAAAAGAATTCATCCAAGAAAAAAGATCCCGTGAATGGGTTAAAAGATTACCATCTGTGATTACTGCACTGAATAACGAGATTACTAGAACAATCAACATGAAACCTATCAACGCGATTAAAAAGAAGTCAAAACCTGAAAAACCACAAAAAGATTTCAAAGAAGCAATTCTTGGTAGTAATGTCATTGTGAGGTACTTATACGAACCAGGAGAGCTTGAAGGGGGTAGAAAAAGGGCTACTGATCCTATTTGGAGTGTTACTGCACACAAGATATCTAGTATAACACGATCTACGGGTAGACCTCCAGTCTATAAACTGGATTCAACTGCCCCTCAGCGGGGTTTTACTAGACAACAACTACAGGTAATTCCCGAGGATACTCAATTGCCACCGCATGGTCTTAACTAGCACCGTTGCGTCTATTGCACTCAAGACAAGTCAACATCACATTGTTTCTGACATGACCGAGACTGTTATTTTTTCTGTCTACGGTAAATTGGCGAGGATCTTTATCCGAATACTGCCAACGCATTATACAATTGCAACTCGCGCAGTGATTATTCTGTTGTTTCTTCAAAGTGATTATTAATTCAGCATCAATATCAAATTCTCGTTGTTTTTTTTTTGTCCTGTTGTTTGTAACCGGAGATTTTTTTATTAATGATGCTAACATCAATATCATTTATTGTGGTGTCATCATCGTCACCAATGATTTCATCATCGAAAACAACTCTTCGAAGTTGATTTATTTTTCGTACTCTGGATACTGCGAGATAGACTAAATTCGACCATTCGATGTGATTATCCACCATCCAAACAATTGTATCCGATATAGTCAATCCCTGTGAAGAGTGTATTGTTGCTGCGTATCCTAGCGTCCACGGGGATTTATTAGCACGCAATGCATTTTCGACGACGCTGATATCAACCAGCACAATATCATTTAATACGAGAATTTGTTTTTCACTCTGTCCTGGAATATCAACTTCAATGTTCTGTTTTCGTGTATCCGATGGCCTATAACAATGGGGGACTGGAAGCGTTGCAAATTTTTCTTTATGCAATTCAAATAACTTCATCTGAAGTGTGTCCCTGACTATTTTTCTACTTGCAATTATCAAATCATTTGGTCTCCATGTTTCCCAGAAATCATTCATTGGAGTTTCTGAAATCACTTCACGCGCTATTTCGCATTGGATTCTATCCGGTTGTAATCTAATTAGCGTTTTGAATTCTCGTAATCGTTCATCAATTGATCTATAATCAGTGGTAATTTCTTCATAATAGTCTACAAAACCCCTTAGCCATTCATGTGGAGATGCACCGACAAATGGTGGTGGTTGGCCGTGATCACCGCACATGACGACTTTTGTGTTTTTGTTTAACAACCACTCGAGAAATGTTTGTAATACATCTAATGACACTGTGCATATTTCATCCCAAATTATGATTTCAGGAATGAATTTATCACCCATACGCTCAGGAGTCCATTTGTCACCCTTCCATCGAAAGAAACTATGGTAAGTACAGGCATTTACCCCTCGCTGTATCATCTCTCTGGCGAGTCTGTGAGTCGGTGTTAGCACAATCATGGTTGACCGACGAAATAATTCAATTGCACGAGTTGTCTTTCCTGACCCACCACAACCGTTTAAATAAACTGTCTTGTATCTACATACTGGATCAGATACCGGTGGTGCATTAGAAAATTCTGATTGAATTTCAATACGGTTATATGAAAGATATTTATCATCCATGGCAACGTCTGCGGATTCACAATACTCATGTAGCATCTCCTTTTTAAATCGCCAACGCCCCCAATTTTCTTCGGGATCTGTGAATTTAGCTACAGCTGATTTGTACTTATTGTGTATATACATCGAATCAGTGGCCACTCTAACCGCGGTATTAGGAAATCTATTTATCATCGAAAATAGATTAATAGAAGCATAGGCTAGCATTGAACTTCTCAAATGTGTATACTGGGAATTATATCCATCACAGTAGGTAACAACCGTACCTAATTTCTCACCATTGGATAGAAAAGCATCCTTACGGGATACAAGTTTTCCCTGTTTCATTAAATCCGTTACAATAAAATCGTATTCAGCGACGTCTATGATCAACCGCGAAGAATATTTTGCATTGTCGTATCGTCCACCCTGGGTAAATTTACCGATTATTCTTCGTCCAAAATCTTTTGCTTGTTCTTTTTTAATTTCAAATAACTTCTTAGACCGATTCATGATTTGTTCTTCATTGAAATCAGGGAATTGTTTTCGCTGTTCGCTGATTATTCTATCTAGATCGGGTTGTGGTAGCCAAACTTCTTTCTGAGCTCGATAGCATATAATAGCCTCGGAAACAATCAACGATATTAGCATACCACAATCAATCATATATCTCAATAGCACTATTGGCATCCAGGCCTTTTCAGATAGGTGTCTACCGAGCCAAACATAACTACACGGATGTAATCCTGACGCTAATTCAAATGATATCACGCGAGCGAATCCGGTTAAATCAAAATCAGGCAATGGTCCATTAATCGCAACACGAGTCCTTTCATGCGTGGGGTGTCCAAATCGTTTGAAGTACTCAGCACATTCCCCATACCCGAGAAAACTTCCGGGATAACACGCGGATATATCAATTGAAATCATACCATCACGTGAGTATTTCGTATTCCACAGTCCTCCATGACCAAATTTGACGCAACTCAATTTAACATCCTCGAGAAAATCACTTCGTGTTGGACGCCATGAGTTTTTTTCTCTTGCGAAGTGAGCTACCACTGATGGAATAGTAAAACTATCCGTGAGTAGTTTTTCATGGGAATTCTCCGGTGAAAAATCACTAGCGATTTTTCTCATTCTGTTATCTAATTCTTCAACGCGATATAATTCGCCATTTGGTCTTACAAATTGATCAAATCCTATTTCGGGATCTTCATCACTTCTAAGTAACCACACTGACACAGGATCATCTTTACACAACGCATGAATAGCATCGAATAATTTCTCTTCATAGAAAACATCCCCGACGAACTCCTTAGGGATATATTTCACGGTTCGTTCTCGTGGAAATACTGTTACCGCAGGTGTCCACGCGTGTTTGTTATGATCAATAATCTGTATTGGCGCTCCATTTTTGTTATATTTTGGTTCGTATAAAACCTCTCCGGTTATCGTCATAACGGTTATTGGGAATCGTAATGATGTTTCTAATTTAGCTATATCAGAAATCTTTGCACCATGCTGTTTCACTGTCAGTTCCCATTCGGTTATTTTCCTACGTCGCAGATCAGTTAGTTTATTTCCTCGGGATGCATTTGTGAAGTGTTCCATTACCCGTGTTGCCACGCAATTCAGTGAACTAGAATATTTCATAGGAGCTAGTTTTGCGATATCGGGTTTATCATTTAACGGATATATCCCATAAACCATTGCTGTTACGGGATAAGATCTTTCGTAGTATGGTTTGTCAATGCCGGTTAGAATTCCTGGTTTGGAATCTCTACTCACAATGACAGCTTTTTTATTCTTGAGAATTTGTTCAAATTTATCCCTAATAATCCATTTGCCATCGACTTCAATAATGAATTTTATTCGGAAAAAATACTTTTTTTCCCCAACACGTGAAATTATCACTGCTGCTTTTTCATCAGTCATGGTAGCATCAACAACACCATCAATTCGAAATGTTGACCAACAATAAGATGCTCCATCACGCTTGAATTCATTAAAACAGTCTCTGATTTTACTAATCATGGCTTTATCAAGAATTGTAATCTTTGGTGTATTAGAAACTATATCGAGATTGAATTGAGCATCTTTCCAGGGTAATCTCTTGGACGTTTTTTTGGTTTATCGAGATTAAATTTAGGATTAATTTTTAATAATCTCTTAAACTCTTTCATGTTTCCGTCTATTAAACGTTTTTTTGGTTTATCGAGATTAAATTTAGGATTAATTTTGTTACGTTTTTTTGGTTTATCGAGATTAAATTTAGGATTAATTTTTAATAATCTCTTAAACTCTTTCATGTTTCCGTCTCTTGGACGTTTTTTGGGTTTATCGAGATTAAATTTAGGATTAATTTTTAAAAATCTCTTAAACTCTTTCATGTTTCCGTCTCTTGGACGTTTTTTGGGTTTATCGAGATTAAATTTAGGATTAATTTTTAATAATCTCTTAAACTCTTTCATGTTTCCGTCTCTTGGACGTTTGAGATTAATTTTTAATAATCTCTTGTTACGTTTTTTGGGTTTATCGAGATTAAATTTAGGATTAATTTTTAATAATCTCTTAAACTCTTTCATGTTTCCGTCTCTTGGACGTTTTTTTGGTTTATCAAGATTAAATTTAGGATTAATTTTCAATAATCTTTTAAACTCCTTATCAGCATTGAATTCAGCATTTTTCGAAGGCGTTCTCCTTAATTCCCTCATGCTATAATTAAAACAAGCATTTAAATGAAGAATTTATATATAATGAATCACTGCAAGTGGCTTATGATTGGATCAGTAACCCCGTGTAACAAATCATGCAGAAATGAGTTTTGTGGGTATCATATGCAAAGCTTTCGACGTGGAAGCCTTGGCCCGTTACCCTGCATACGATGTGGGGTTGGGGTTAGGGGAAAATCTCAGTTGTGTTTGAATTGAGGTGGAAAGCGATACAGGGAGTTGAAGCGTTATTATGATAAAAGAATAAAAAATGGACAATCAATCAGAAATTATGACCCTGAAAAAGTCCCTGACACTGACAACGTCCCTGACAAAATCATAAGAACTCCTCAAGACTACATCGAAAGATTCATCATTAAACCAAACAATGAATTAGACAAACAATAGTATTATGTATACGAATGAACCAAGAATTCAGACACCATCCCTTGATTACAAATTATGAAGCATCCAGTGATGGTGTTGTAAGACACTGTAGACTGAAGAAATCAGTTGGTGCTGTGAATAATCAAGGGTACTTGATGTTTACTGTTGGGAAGAAAACTTATCTCAATCATCGTTTCGCATTTGAATGTTTTTATGGATTGATCGAGGATGATTCTGTCATTGATCACAAGGATTCTAATCCGAAAAACAATTCTTTATCAAATCTGCAGGCTGTTTCTCAAAGTGAGAATACCAAACGAGGAAAGACTGGAAAATGCAAAACGGTTGGGAAGAGACCTGTGAAATCTTTGAATACGATAACTAACGAAGAAAAAATATTTCAATCAATAACCAGCGCCGGTAGGCATTTCGATATTTGTTCACCCTCAGTACGAAAAGTTGCAGAGGGGATTTATCGATCGGCTATTTCAAAAAGGACGGGACAAAAAGTTCAATTTAGTTATGTCTAATGCGTCATATTTTTCATTTAGAAATATATCATTATTATAGAATAATGAATTCTGAAAACATGAATAGCATTTTATCCGAGATTTCAAAATTGAAAAGTTGGGATATTGAACTATCAGATGGGTTAAATCCTGATCAAATCATGTCTGATTTTCAGGATATTGAATACGGAGTTAACAACAATAAATATATGCTACCAAAGAAGTATGCGCTCATCAAGAGAATTCAGAATTCTATTCGGGACTCTCTCGCATTTTCCAGTGACGTAAGTGTGTTCGCTCCGTTGTATACCATCGTAGAACGAATACGAAAAGAATTGGGGTACGAATACGAATTGAAAAAGGAGGTTAATTCTAAAATTAGAAACCTACGGGCGTTAATTCAAGAAAATGAACAATTTTGATTGACCATTTATCATTATTTGATTGTGACCGTCCCTCATAGAGATTTGAATTTTTTTTAGCATTTTTTGATTGATAATGTCAAAAACAGTGAAAATATTTCACACTGAATAAAAATTGATGGACGGTTCAGATGATCAATAAAAACAACAATGTGGAAAGTGTGGTATTAATTATTTTTATAAGGATTTCCACACTTTCCACATACCTGATAGAAGGTGTCTCACGATGACATAACACTTCCACGGTGGTATTAAAACTCATCCGACATGTCATAAAATGTTGAAAGTGTGATATTAATTATTTTTATAGCAATTATGACACTTTCAACATCAATGATAACGCCCTTAACACTTCCACGATGGTGTTAGGTCGGATTGAAAAATTGTTTTGCAATTGAAACATTGTTTCTGATTTCAAATAATGGTCAATGAAGCATTAACAACCCGATTGGCTCGTGAACGACTGGATGCAATCAGGAGATTTGTACCAATTCGTGACTCTGTACGGAATAAACTACAACAACGACAGAGTCTTCAGACTGATTTTGCTGCGGGATCTGAAGAATTGTTTAAACCAGTAACCACAGCAACGAAGGAGATAGAGCGTGCTATACTGGGAGATGATCCTGACGGTAAAAGAAAAGAAGAGGGTCTTATTCCTGTGTTAGAAAAAATAGCAAAAAGAACTAAACAAACAAAAAAATCCTTGCAATCACTTCCTCAGGATATATCAACCGCTTCAGAACGAAAATTTAAAGGATTTCAGGAAGAACTAGTTAGTGGACTACCTAAATCAATTATATTTACCGAGAGCGCTAAACAACAAATTCTCAACGAGGATATAGACAATTTAGGTGAATTCGCTGCTAACAGCTATGATTCACAAGAGAAGTTTTTCACGGACAATTATTCGGATTATAGAATGTCACATAATGAATGGGCTGATATAGTGTATGAAATAAATACTGGGAGTTTAGATAGAAGGATGAATGAATACAGAGACTTCAAGAGAAAATTTCAACTCCAAATAAGACAGCCATACGATGAGAAGAAATTTCTGGGGAGTGGTCTAGTTGGAAACGCTAGCGTTTCATGTCCTGGTAGTGTTCTCAGTGATATATCACGATTAGAGGTTCTTGTAGGAGGGTTCCGAGCCGGAAATAACTCACCGGAAATAATTAATGAAGCAGCTGATATCTGTAGACGATTATTTCAGGGTGGTATCATGGATATCAGCACATATCGAGATTTCATTGGCGAGTTAGTGGAAAGTGGGTATCATAGTGACTGAATTGAAAAGTCAATTGATTAGATAAATAACAATTGAAAAATTGTTTCTGATTTCAAATAATGATCATACACTACAATCATGATAAACCAACCCCCGTCTACGTAGTTAATTCACGGTTTCCGGTTTATAGAGCATACTACGGAGATGGTTTAGGTAATACCATTGCAGGGTTATTTGCGAGAATGGCTCCAAAAGTGATGCCGTTAGCTAAACAATTATCAATGAAGGCAATTGATGTTATTCGTGATAAGGGTATTGGTGCTGTTGGAGATCTTGCTGGAAAAGCGTTTTCAACTGCGAAGAATAAATTAACATCATTAGTGAAATCACGGATGAAATCCAAAGGATTTTCAAAACCGTTACCGTCTACAGCGGAAATGCCTGCGAGTGTTAGTAGAATTATAAATAACGCAGTAGATGAAAAATTAGCGTCGATGAAAATGGAAAATCGCGATTTAGACTCTGATAAATAGAATAAAATGTTCAAAAAGTCACATGATCCAGCGTTTGATATAGACGCCCCAGTTGGCAAGGATGATTCTGTACGCGATTATCAATATTACGCCTATCATGCAATAGACCCAAATAGTCGAGCAAGAATCGATCTTCAAGTCCATGATACCAGTAAATACTTTCTACCCGCTGAAGCGTTTATTGAAGTAGAAGGAGAAATTGTAACAGCTGCTGATACTCCTGCTGTACCAGCACCGTATCCAGCTGGTACTCAAGTCGGTTTTGTCAATAATGGTATCATGGCGTTATTTGAGAGTGCAAAATATCTCATTGATGGAAAAGAAATTGAGGCGATAGATCGCGATGTTGATGTGGCTACAACAATAATCGGGTTAGCGAGATATTCCGATGATTATACAAGATCAGCAGGACCTTCTATGATGTTTGCAAAAGATGCTACAAATACCGCTGGAGGAAAACAATTTGTTGTAAGACGACCAAAGAATAATGCTGGCACCGCTAATATTGATGCCGAAGATATGATTATAAACAACGATGTTAATTTCAATCTAGGAGCTGCAACACGTATTTCAATGTTGCAAGGAGCGCGTAAATCATTTTCATGCGCGATTCCACTGCATCATATATTTGGATTCTGTAGAAACGTCCGAAAAGTTATTTATGGAGCGAAGCATACAGTATCGCTTGTACGAAAGAGTGATGATAGTGACGCAATCTGGAGGATTCCAGCAGACAATGCAAATCCAAATGCTGATGCCGGTAAAGTCAATTTAACAAAAATATCATTGTGGATGCCAGTGTTGACTCCAGCAATCACCGCAGAAGAACGATTACTATCATTTATGGACCAAGGAGGAAAGTCGTTGTTGAGTTGGCTAACCGTGAGTACAGATGTGAAGCAATCAAATCTGAACGGGTTATTCACGTGGAATCTAGCATCAAAACAAGGCGTTTCTGCGCCACGTCATATATTTATTGCGTTACAGGATAACACACGAGTTGGCGATCAACTCTTCAGCGATATGATATTTGATCAATTAGGTGTGAAAGACGTCTCACTGAGAATAAACGGCCAGCAGGAACCATCCGAGGATATACAACTTAATTACACAGAAAATCATATTGCACGAGTTTATCATCGTCTGTGTCATTTATGGCACGCGACCAAAATGTCGATACTGGTCTGCAAATATCACAATACGACTTTAAAAATCTATATCCAATCTATTACTTCTCACTGGAACATCTCGATTTGATGAGACAATCTGTTGTTGATATACATTTTAGAGCTAATGTGACTCGTGGTGCTATTGCTGATTATAGAGCGGTTGCTGTCATTCTCAGCGACAAATCAATGTTACTTGAAGGTGTTGGAGGAAGAATGAGAGTGGTAGATGCACCAGTGGAAAACATGTAATTGAAATTGTAAACGATTTAGAATCAATCAATTATGTATAATGTCATATAGTAATATTAGTGTTGCGTTAACTCCTGGTCAAATCAAAAAATTGCAATCGGAATCAGCTAAAAAAATGTGGAACCACAATCACGTTGAAACCCAACCAAATGACTGGTGGTGCAAATAAACTATCGCTGACAACTCGTCAGGTGAAACATTTCAATGATGCACTAGTAGCAAAAAAGGGTGTTCAGATTACTCTCTCTGCGGCTGCTATCAAAAATATGATTAAAACAGGCGGTATATTCCCGTTGTTAGCTGCGATACCAGCATTGATTGCAGCGGCTGCCCCAGCGGTGGCTAAAGCGGCAGCGTTAGGAGCCGTTGGTACTGCAGCAGGAATGGCACTAAAGAAGGCAACTGGGAAAGGATATAAAAAAAAGGGAAAGGGTCTAAGATTACCAGGAACCCCGTATTCGTGGTACAGCGGAAAGGGTCTAAGACTAGGACCGGTTTATTAATTGGAGAGTCTATGACTCAGGAACCTATGGTTCCCATGTCCAATTTTGATTTACTCGATGCTGCTAAAAAACTCGCGATTAAAAACTTCAGAGGTGTCTTTATGAAAGATCAATTATCACATCAACCAAACAGCGTTGAAACCGGAATCATTAATTTAGATAACAGCACCGGACCTGGAACTCACTGGGTTGCATACGCTATTGATCCACGTGGGATTGTCTATTTTGATTCATATGGATTAGCCCCACCAAAAGAGTTTATGCGTTATATAAAAACCCTTCCAATGAAGACTTGGTATTCTACGCTACCAACACAACAAATGAATGACCCACCAATATGTGGTAGCGAAGTATTAAATGTCCTTAACGCTATTTCTAACTCCTTGAGTAACCCAAGCGGAAAACCACCACATGTTGTCGTGAATGAATACACTAGTAATCGCTGGAGAAAATCGAAGATTTTTCAACGAAGTCGTCAAAAACTATTTTAGAGAGAGAAAGAGTTTTACAATAACATGATTGATATTTGGGGGAGATCTTTGAAACCCAAACCCGATGACACTGCGACAGGTGATGTAAAAAAACTAATCAAAGATGAAATAGCTGAGACGTTAAATTTAGCAAGTGTTGACCCGAACGAAATAGTTGTATTTCAGGACAAACAGGGTAAATTGAAAAGCAGTGATGTGTCATTGAATGACATTTTGATACGGCAGCGCGACGCCGCTGAAAACTCTATTGCGCTATATTCCAACAGTGGACAACTTAAACCAGGCGCACTTGTGTCTACGATCACCGACGCGATTGCCGCCCACGACAATAAGATTACCACCCAAGACAACAAGATTGCCGCCCACGACGACATGATTGCCGCCCACGACAACAAGATTGCCGCCCAAGACAGCATGATTACCACCCAAGACAACAAGATTACCGCACACGGCCGTGAGCTGGAGGATTATATACGAGGTTATAGTACTTTTCGCAAAAATGTCGTACATAAATTCTTTGGAACCCCGCTTGTGGTTGGCATGACTCTCGCTGAAATTAAAAACTATCTATCGCTATTCTTTTTTAACAAGGACGCGGGAAGGATGATGAATGAAAATGAAATCAAGGCAAATTATCTCGAGATTTCTAAACTAATAGAAGATCAAAAACCCACTAACGACGTCATTGTTAAGTTTTTTGGAACCCCGCTTGTGGCAGGCATGACTCTCGCTGAAATCAGAGAGTTTATCGGCAAGCACACTCACAATGCTTACATCGCTAATAGTTTCTTTGGTGTCCCGGCTACATCTACGATGACTCTCAAAGATATTAATATGTTTATGGTGAGACAAACAACACTTAATACCATCGTGGATAGATTTTTGGGGAGAACACCTGTTTCTGAAACCACATCGTTGACAGGTCCAACCCTCGCTGAAATTAAAGCGGTTATCGATAAAGTAAAAACTCCACATAGTGTAAGCGTCAATAACATCGTGTACACGGTTGATAGTGGGACTTTTGATTGGATCCGAGGAAACAGAAATTATCTTTATGTTGGCAACAAACATACTGGTGCACCAGGTTGCTACCGACTTACAATAATACATCACCGTAAATTTGATTTGGAATTCAGCAACACAGGTATCCGCGGTGTTAACACGCTGACATATATATTAGATAAAGTACCAAAACCTCCACCTGCTATACCAATCTCATTTCCGATTGTTATAACCAATTCCGACGAGTATGTGATTAGGGAGTCACTACCCTGGATAATAGAATTTGTATCCGGTGTCCCCTCATCAGATCCTAAAACCGATTCGTTGGTGGGATAATTGAAAACACTAGCTGATTTAAAATAACAACAGTGATTCCATCATCGTCGTAATATCGATTCGACACCGTGAAAGAGTTTTCCGCGAATTTGAAATTACTTTCCGCGAACTTGAAAACACAATTGAAAACGCTAGCGTTTTTAAAATAACAATGATTTCATCAACTCAATGTCGCTATGATCAGGTCAGAGAATTTCAAAATAGACTCAAAACCCTCACTGAGGAGTATCAAATAAAAATAAAAAAATACCGACGAAGAATCACCGCAATTGATATTACTATGTACTCGGTGTCAAGCGTTCTCGCTGGCGCCGGAATAATACTTGCATCGGTTACAATGATTGCCCCGGTCGTAGTTCCAATTTGCATTTCTGCGGTGGCTACAATCGGGGGTATATCAACCGGGATAGCAAAAAAGATATCATCATGCAGCCAGAGTAAACTGCAGAATTACTTAATTCAATTTCATATTGCATCAACCGCATATTCGCAGTTATCCCTGATGATATCGTCGTCACTCGATAATACAATTATATCAGATAGTGAATTCTCAGCGATGGTCAGTATTTTTGATTCAGCGATATCGAAATTAGAGCGACAACATGAATATAATAACAATGACAACACCGATCGATGGAATTGGAAAACACGAACCCAAAAACCAAAATGATCTCAATAATCTCAACCATACCAAATTGTGAGTTCTCAGTGATGGTCAGTATTTATGATTCCGCGGTGTCAAAATTAGAGCGACAACAACAGTATAGCAACGATGACAACACCGATGGAATTACTTCAACGAGTAGTGGAGAACACGAACCCAGTACAAACAAGCATGATATCAATAACATCAACGGAACCCGAGTTTAGTGTGAATTTCCCTAGCCCAGTCCCCGTGAAGGAGATAGCGCTAGCAAAATTACGAGTGTATCACAGTTGGCCTAATATCAGATCAAAATCATTTGGTGGTCAACAACCCAATAATTCTTTAGTGTTTGCGAATAAGAATAAAGATGACGGGACTCCAGACTGGAAAGTTGTTTCGATACCAACAGGGTCATACCAAATCGAACAAATCAATAATGAATTCGCGCGTAGAATAAAATCGATTACTGGAGTAGAGTCAAAAATCGCTATAACAGTTCATGAGCCGACACTATCATCCGCAATTGAGATAAGCACAGAAGGATACGTCGTAGATATCTATCAAAGTTCTATTAGAACCGTACTAGGATGGCCTGAATTACCACCGGAAAAATCCACCACCGACTTAACCACGGACGTAGAATCATATCATGAAATCAATCCCAGTTATCGAGATAATTTATCTGATATAAGAAAAGGAAGAATCGGCGATATTTATTTGTATTAATTCATAGAAAATTTACGACACCAATATTATAACTGGGTTTTTTTTTTATATTCTAGATCAATGTTAACATTTTAAACCGAATATCAGTAGTAACTCGGCATGAAAGACAATAAACCAGTCCAACTTCGTTGTACTTCATCCAGGGGCGGCGGCGCTTCCGCTAGGCGAACTAGGGAATGGCCTAGGGCGTTGGGAGAAGGGTTTATTTCATGATGGGCGGGTGGGGGAGCGCATGAGTGGTGCTGACTTCATCATTAGCATAGATGGCAATGTTGTAATGGTCATAGTATAAGGCAGTGATGACCATACTGGAGACGGTTCCAGAAGTCGAGGCCCTCTGTAGTGGACGCATCTCAACGTTCTGCAAGCCGGCATGGATACGCAAACGGTAATGAGGTTAATTTCTATTTGATCCGTTCGGAATGCAAATATTGTATTCAGCTTCATTGTGATCACTTTTTTGTAGTAAGTTCGGTTAAATGTATAAGAAAATAAATGTGTCTTTGCGTTTTGTTTTTCAAACACTGCTCTCTCTCTCTCTCTCTCTCTCTCTCTCTCTCTCTCTCTCTCTCTCTCATATGCCTATATACATTCAAAAACAATATCTTAGATTTTCATGTCACTTATTCTTATCTCGATGCGTCATTATCAATGTGTTTAGCTTTACTAACGGTAAATCGGTAAATCAACGGCTCATTTTGCAAAAGTTCCTGTTAGGAATGTATATGAAGGTATCTGATCAGTTTGAAACGACTCACTCTTGCAAAGATATAATAACTATAACTATAATAGTGAAAACGACTAATTATTTCGGCTGTAAACTTTCCTTGGAAATTCTTTTTCGGCTTGTACCCATACTTTAATTTGAATGATAAAGACACACTAATGCTAAAGAATGGAAACAAATATTCCATTTCGTATTAGTTTAGATTTGTAAACAAATATTTTAAAATAAAAAGGTAAGCTATGTCGTTTTGGTTCCTGTTTAAATTAATAGGTTTTCCTAACGTGGCTTTGCAAGAGTGAGTTGTTTCAAACTGATGAAAAGGCAACTTTTATGATGACTCGCTTATACAAATTTGTATCGATGTTATTTGAATTTGTTTTTAGTAACAACTGATGGTATTGATCAATACAGGTAAAATAATGTAAATAAAGAGATATGTCTTGTCTACTTTGAAATGTTAAAATATGTATGCACTGTATAGGCGTGCCATCATAAAAGTTGCCTTGTAAATGAAGCATGTAGCTTATGGAGTATCCATGGTGCCGAACTGAAAGTAGCGGTATGGTAGGTTTACAAAATGTTTCCGAACCTCAGTCTAGCTTTCCTTAGATACAGAGCACTGCGCTCCTTTATCACTCGTAGCTACATGTGCTGACGTGTCTATTTCTGTCATGACTGTGCATAAACCTGCTTGATGGATGACTACGAGTGTGAGTAACGTTTTTCTCCATTATGATCCAACACGTGTTTTCGCTGTGTTTGAACAAGCCAGTCAAAGTTTCTTTTACAAACTGCACCCTTTTATGGACACATATCAATTTCATTGATATTGATGCCGTATAAATGCTTGTGTACTCATAATAGCAAAATAAATCTCAACACAGAAAGCCAGAGGTAATAAAGGAATGGAACCGATTGCCATTCATCGCTTTGCGATGATGTGAGAATTGGAGAATTTTACCCAGTCAAATCAACCTTATTAAAATCAATATCCGACGAAAGATAAAACACTGAGACAAACAGTTATTCTTAACTCATGCCTTGTAGACCTCATCGGTATTGTTACTGTTTCCACTTATCTTCACTGACCAATCGAATTCCGTGTTTCATATGATAACGATGCATTATACTAACCAGGGGGGATGATTTGTTTCATTTCATAACGTAGTATTAGCAGTATTTAAAAATGAACTGATACCCGGAATTACCTGGCCCGGCAGGGGTCTTAGGATTTAAAAAAATTATCTTGCCGCTTGCCCCCACCCCACACCACCCCCACCCCTTGGCAGTAATATAATATTTTTTTAAGAAACGTCATTTTATGGTTGACGAAAATCTGGGGGAGGTGGTACCGAACGAAATAAGTGGTGAGGCCAGAAAGTTCAGGCCAGAAAGTTCCATGCCGGTACCCAGATCCGGTACTTTCCTAAATTCCAAAACCAGGTCCCTCCATACCTGTATTGTTCACATGTGCTGTTTAGTACCATTTTATTATGCATCTGACCTTTTTAGACTACAAAATTTTATTTAAAAAATTCCAGTAAAAACAGCGAGACAATATGTGTGTACTTTTTAATCTAACCATGTACCAAGAAAGACCAAACATAAAACGAAAAGAAACAAACAAAATTACAGTTGGTCCAGAATGGTCTGTTGATTTGATATAACAATGGAAATATTAGTAAAGGGACTAGTCCACTCAGTCAACAACTACATGCAAGAATAGTATAGCATAACAGCATTACACAATCTCTCTCTCTCTCTCTCTCTCTCTCTCTCTCTCTCTCTCTCTATATATATATATATATATATATATATATATATATATATATATATATATATATATATATATATATATATACATATATATATATATATATATATATATATATATATATATATATATATATATATATATATATATATATAATTTGTATGTAGGGGGTATGTATTTGTATGTCCTCCAGGAAACAAACTCGAAATAACACACTAATTTGCCAGTAATTGTCCACTTGTAGTAATGGGCACGTATGAATGTTTTTATATTGAAAAGATAAACGAAGCTCGTGCTTCTATCATTTTCGCTGAAAATGAAAATAACCATAAACAGCTATCAGCCAATGAGATACACTTAAAGCGTACGACGACGCTGTTGCGTCTAAAATACAAATAAATCTCCATCCTACAAATGTCGAAATAAAGACAAGTATACGCTTCTAAAAAAAAACGTCACTTAGAATGTAATAATAATTATACCACTACTGTTACTACTCCTACTACTACTACTACTACTACTACTACTACTACTACTACTACTAATAATAATAATAATAATAATAATAATAATAATAATAGTAATAATAATAATAATATTGAGGACATTGTATAGCACCTAATCTTTAGAAGCTCTAAACGCTTTACCATATCAATAATGAAATGACTACAAAACCAAAACACAAACAAAACAAACACCATGCAATTAGAAAACATAACAAAAACACTGAACATATATAAGGAACCGTTATTGGGTCTTTAAGCTTGATCTTGCAGTCGAATGTGTTTGAAGAGCACTCGAAAGGGATCACTGTCTTTGTGTCTAATTTCAATTGGCAAATCGTTCCACGTTGCTGCGCCCCGTTATACAAAAGAATGACTTCTGGATCGAATGGATAGTCAGTGCATTGTAAAGATGATCCGACCAGCTGTGTTTTGAACGTTGTGAAGTTTCTGGAGTAGATATTGAGACGAATCAGACAGAATCGAGTTACAATAGTCCAGTCTTGACAATACTAATGAACACACAAGTGTTTTAGTGGCATGAACTGAAAGATATTTGCGAATGGAACTGATGCGTCTCAGTTCAAGATACGCAAACTTGCATATGTTCATGACATTTTGGTGCAATCCGAGAGTACTGTCTAGAGTAACACCTAGGTTTCGTACTGACTGGGTGAATTTAATGTTGGTGTTGATGATATTTATTGTCTGAGGTAAAGGATGTGAATGAGAATGTCTTTGTGTTGTGATCATATTGGCCTCAGTTTTCTCATCATTCAACTGCAGCTTTTTACATGACATCCATGATTACATGTGCCTCTCTACACCATGGATGGTAGCATCAACTTCAGTTGGGTAGCTAGCCTTGTATATTTGGGTGTCATCAGCGTACAATTGGCGAGACACTGGGTAATGATCTATGACACTTGAGAGCGGCTGAGTGTATATAATGAAGGGATCTGGGCCAAGAACAAAACCCCTGTGTAACACCGAAACACAGATCAACTGGGCTGGAGTGTATTCCATTTGCAGATACATTTGTGTCCTGTTGACTGAGTAGGACTTAAACCACTGTACGGCTGTATTCTGAATGCCAAATATATGCTGGAGATGGTGAAGTAATATATCATGGTCTATTGTGTCAAATGCTGCAGACAAATCAAGGCGGGTGAGAACAATAATATTTCCAGTATCCATAGCAGAGAGAATGTCATTAAATACTTTCAGAAGAGTAGTTTCCATACTGTGGCAAAGGCGATATGCAGACTGTATTATTGCTAAAAATTGAACTGCCTGAATTCAAATGGTATACAAGATGGGTTAGAACCATATTTTCTAAGATTTTTTTATGTGAAAGGGAGGTTAGAAACTGGGCGGTAGTTCTTCAGATCGTTATGGTCAAGTGATGGTTTCTTCAGCAGCGGCTTAACAATGGCAGTTTTGAAATCTGTAGAGGTAGTTTCAAATGCTTCTAATGGTTGTCGCTGAAATTCTATCTCATAACTGTATGGTGACGAGTCAATTGAAATTATGTTGTCGAGCGAATCTCTAATGGTTTGTACTTTGTCACGGAAGACATTTGCAAATAGGTCCGGAAGATCTACTGGAGAGAAGGTAGTTAGAAGTGGTGTATATATGTTCCTTGACATTAGTTTGTTAGTTATCTCGAAGAGGTCTTTGTAGCTGGAGCTCTTTGTGATCTTAGTACTGTAGTGGGATAATTTGGCTAAATGGACTATGTTTGTAACGTTCTTATTAGTGGCTTCAGATATTTGTTTATGAATAGTGAGTCTAGTGGAAAGACAAAGCCTCTCTGCTTTTCGGCGATGTCTTGTAACAGTGCGAAGCTGGTCCCTAACACTGCTATACCATTGGATTACATCTTTTATAATGATAGTCTGCATTTGTATGGCTGGGGCATATTTTTCAATTAATGAACGCAGGCAGTTATTGAATTGTTCTGACGTAGGATGTAAATACGTTGTTAGGTTTGCTTGGATATCATGCATTAATTTAGTTATATTTACCATAAGGAGGTTTCTCTTAGTAGCAAATAAAAGTGGAGGTTTAGGGACTAATATATCGAGATGACATATCATACAGATTTGATCTGATGCAAGTTCGTGGATACAAGGGTGGATTGCAGAATATTATCATCAGGTATATGAAGAAACTAGTCTAAAATGTTGCCAAGTTTATGGGTTGGTTGATTAACTGATTGTATAAGGTTGAAAACTTAAATGGAATCTATGAGTTGTGTCGTGTATGGGTTTCAAGGACAGTCAAAGTGAAACTTTATATCTCCAATAATAATCAGGTTGCCACCAACCAAATTTCCATACTCCAGAAGATTCGGAAACCGCTTCAAAAGAGAGATTCAGTCAGCTTGTTTATTCTACTAGGAGGAGGGCGGTAGAGACAGAAAAAATGGACTAACCTTTGTTCCAGTGTGAGTGTTGTTTGAACTAGTTCAAACGATGTGTGTCAGAAATGGAAGGTTGTATTGTTCTTAAGGCATTTTATCATGGAATTCCTTGTGATGACTGCAATTCCACCTCCGCGAGAGTTGCTGGGGAACGACTTGATGGAGTAAGCGGTGGGTGTTAAATCCGTGCACTTGGGCTCATCGCCTGATGTTTTAGCCATGTTTCTGTCAGGAAGAAGACGTCGATATTATGGTCGTTGATAAAATTAACTATTTCTGTGCGCCTTTCCGGTGATCCTACTGATTGGGCGTTAAATAATACAATACGTAGTGGTATCTCTATGATAGTTGACACAAGGGTTGACAATTTCAGATGAATTTGCACCAGGTTATTAAAGTTAACGGCCGAATTTTTAAATTGTTTATCTGTTAACGTGCGAAAAGGAGATGACTGGAATTATTCTTCCTGTTCTATCCCGGCCAGCTTTGATACGTTTCTTTTTTCGCTTCCGTTTACATTTTAGTAATGATGAATGTAGTCACAGTTCCTTTAGACTTGAGCACAATATAGTATGAAGAGCCAAGGTGTGGTCATTTTCAAAAATGAATGAGGGTACATCATACCGTAAGTGGTTGGACTGGCGATCACGTGATGGCGGTTTATTAAAAAAACAAAGGACGTCTTAATAGTGGAACAAGCCAGCTGAGAAAAATTATAATTGTTCTCGTTTCTAAAAGAAGGAGATGAAGAAACACATACGAACTGAACAGCCAATGCATGATGAAACACAATAATGTAGACGAAGATAAACAACAAGCACATATATTATGAAAAATAGCACACGAACGGAAGAGCTAAGGCTAGCAGTTAAGCGATAGCGGACATCTTACCGGTGTCACCATCTTTAACGGTGCATCAATAATAATAACCAAGATTAGATCTCCCTATATGATATTAGCATAAATGACTAATTCAACGATTTATGAATATTAATACCAATGCTTATTATTATTATTATTATTATTATTATTATTATTATTATTATTATTATTATTAAATATTATTATTGTTATTATTATTATTGTTATTATTGATTTTTTTTTAAAAATGTTTTTATATAGAGAGTAAGATCTATCGGTGATAAAGGCAAAAGAATCTCAAATCAATCTATCTCATTGCAATTACCTACATTGCGATGTTTAATAAAATAAATGTTTTCCTCAAATACAAACATTTAATACTAATCATACCTGAATACATCAGATTAAAACACAGGGATGAGTATATCAATGATGACGTTTCTCCACCACAACTCCTGAACATTGGACAAACTTGTTAATAAAAACACTTTACCTGAGAAAACAGTTTAAAAATATCATGTACGCCCAATAACAACAGAAGTACTTTTGACCATTTTAGTGCAAGATTTCAATTCAAAAGTTTCTTTGAGGAAGTTGGCAGCTTATGAACTTAAAATATATTTTTTTTTAAAATATTTTTTGATTTACTGCACATTAAATTTATCCAACCTAAACCGAACTTTCGAAGGCTCTGGTGTCGGCCTGAGGTTGTCCTTGATGGGAAAAATGAATTGAATTTTGGTTTTGTGTTTGCTGCATATCAAACAATAACGTTTTGTAGTGCCGATACAATTAGAGCAATTAGCCCTGGTACACATCAAGGTGAGCTATACGGACTGATCCGATGACAGAATTTTAACATATTGGTCGCGATTATTGCATACTATAAATTGGGCCACTCTGTCCTCTTAGAGGAATATGAGAACTGCAAGAAAAGAAAACGACGACCTTAGATTGGTGACCACGTGCCTGGCCCAAGATATAATGTCGGGCCGCATATGTGCAAAGTGAATCTTGACCACTAAACTATCATGTTCTTTAGAACCAGAATTGCGTTTAAAAAATAATACTTTAATCTAAAATACAAATCTTAAACTAAAGCTTGAATCCATAAATCTAGTTGGACTAAATTTGAATAATACTTTAAACATGGCCAAAAATCATCTTATATCGAATCTAACGTTTGATAAGTTTGGTTAAATCTTGAGCCAGGTGATAAATATTAACCTTCTAATGATACATAAAAGCGTTCCCTGGCATCATAATAACGATGAACAACCAAGACTTGGGACGATATCAATAGAAAGATTTTTGATAATCAAGAAGTGGTCATTGTTGTTTATTATTATTATTATTATTAGTAGTAGTAGTAGTAGTAGTAGCAGTAGTAGTAGTAGTAGTAGTAGTAGTATACAAATAATAATGGTATATCAATATGTGATCCTCGCGTGGCGCAATGGTACGAGAGAATAAACATTCTTTAAACTGTAGACCTAAATATCAATGATGAATCTCTACCCATTCATTAAACATAAATGACATAGGAAAATAAGGATAGAATGTAATAATAGTCCCTGTTTTCGAAATTAAATAACCATAGTGCACAATTTCATCCGAATCATTCCTTTTTCCCATTCTCTCTCGTTCGTAAGGGACAAAATAGGCAACAATCTGGAGTGTGAGAGAAAAATATATTGCGCTAAATGAAAATATTAAAACTAAAATTCTGCCAAGTAACCAAGTAGGCCTATATTTTAAATTTTCATTTACAAATGCTTTGTAGTTTTTTTTGTCTTAAACCTGTTCTAAAATGGAGTGTTAACTATTAAATATAGAATACCAAATGAGAGAGATAGACAGACAGACAGGCAGCCAAATAAACAGACAGACATACAAAGAGACTGACAGAATTTGATATTACTGTGAATTAAAGCAAAATAATGACTGATGAACTGTAAAATATTTTAATTACCTCTTGTTGATTTGTCATTTCGCTTGGTTTCTATTACACGCTAATTTCCATGCGCAGGGGCCCTTAGTGGCCGAGTGGTCTAAAGCACTCTCCGTTACGGATCATCTCTGTATGCGTGGGTTCGAGTCTCAGATTCGGCCAATGTGGGTATGTGAGAAAGCTTGCCAGTAGCTTCTCGTGAATGGGTGGTTCTTTCCGGGGTTTTCCCGTGTTCTTCCTCCACCATAAATACTGACCGCCACGATTCTATACACATAAAGGGAATACACATTACGCCGTTTGTTGAAACGTACTGGACGTGTTGTGTCACACGGGAATTTAAAATTAGGACTCCATTTTGAATAATTTTATTTTGATGTAAATACAGTACGACGTAAACTGTATTGTTAAATGGTGGTGTACTGTCCAACACTTAATGATCTAACATCCAGCACTCAATATATACTAGCAAATACCTCTTATTGACTCTCCATCGCTCCATTGTAGTAATCGATACTTAGCTATATATTGTCTACCGCTTCACGAGGGCTTCCTGCTTTTGGGGAGAATATATACGGCTTCATGTGTCGGAAGTTTGGGTAAGATTTCATCTCTTCTACGGCAAAGTGGGGGGTTGGGGTTGGTGAGTTTCATCCAACAGACATAGAACGGTGCGCACGATTCCACTTTGCTTTGCTGTCTAGCTATTCTTCTTATATATAAGATATGCGACAAATGGTGACACTGTCAAACACTTCATTTTCTATGCTTTAAGGGATGAGGTAATTAAACAAACCCTATATGGGGAAGATTCGATCATGATGGAAAACATTTATTTCTGAAGTACACAGATAAATTAGGAGAACCTAGCTGACCAATTCCTTTATTATGCTTACACGACCCAATTCTGAGAGATTGTATGATGTGATATATATATATATATATATATATATATATATATATATATATATATATATATATTAGCAGTCATAATATCACACAAAGGGATAGATGGAGCTTAAGTTTCTGTTCTTTTTATACAAGAAAAAGATATGCACAAAAGGATTAGTGCTAATCCCTCTCTCAAACCTCTTGTCGTCATGACTGTTTTTGTCTATTTGCATTTGACTGCTGATATAAAAACTACAGTCTATATTTAGAACCGATTTAAAATTTACAATCAATGTATCAACTTGATATGAAATTACCGTTACTAAATCTGATATAAAACAACAATTTATTGATATAATTGATTGTAGCTAGGAAATGTTTACAATATATCTAAACGAACGAGACACAACGTGTTTGAACCTGAACTTCTCTCACGAACCCGATAGCATTGGACTTCTGAGTCGAACGCAAACTTGACTTTAAAGCATTTTTACATATTGCAAAGAAATATAAAGTATGGAGTCGACCTTAAAACCATTTTTTTAGTTAACGCTGAATCCACTTTGAATGAGAGCCATTTTCAATGTATGCCGCACACTTTTCTGAACCAGAACCATTCGCACAGAGTATTTTCATGAAATTCTTTCTGAGGGTTGTCATTTTTAATTTGTAAAACCATTTTTAACTGCCTCTGTTTATTTGTTGCGCATACATTTACGACTGCATTTATGTTTTCCATAATTGCTGTTTATATTTGATATTAACCAGTATATAGTAACACCTAATTAGAAAATAACGGAATAATAAGAAAGAATTGACGTAAGAAAGAATCTGTTTTCTCACAATACCGTGAACATAAGATAAATGTGTACAATAACATTGCACGAGTTCATCAGTAACGGGAAGCAATCCCCGAAACCTGAAATACAGTAGGCTATACGAGTTAATTCCCAAGGTCTACGAGCAAGCAAAACAAATTCTACCAGAAGATAAAAACTTATACACAGTTCTGCTTTATGATATATGCATGTATATTATTGGGCTAATGAAAGAAGAAAATAATATATTACAGGAAAGATCTAGTAGTCAACGGCAATGAAGATCGATAATGTCCTCATATTTCCTGTTTCACTCTGATTCTTGGGTGTTTTCCAGATCTTGAATCACTTCTGAGGATAGTACCCACATTCAAAGTTAATATTCCTATTTACAGTCGAAGCCCAAGATTGAGCTTCGAATGATCAAGTCGTTACCATCCACACACACACACACACATACACACACACAAACACAAACCACACAAACACACGCATACATACATACATACATACATACATACATACATACATACATACATACATACATACATACATACATACATACATACATACATACATACATACATATATGTGTGTGTGTGTCTGTATATATATATATATATATATATATATATATATATATATATATATATATATATATTCTCTCTCTCTCTCTCTCTCTCTCTCTCTTGGCCATCAAAGCAAAATATTGGCTAAAGAAATGGAATGACGGGCGTAGAGATTTTTTGTTTGTGCCATCCCATGATGTTTCTGTGCATCTGTATGATGGTAAAATTTAACTTAAACCGACCAAAGGGGGGGGGGGGAGAGAGAGAGAGTGGGGGAAGAGATACCTTTATTGTCAGTGGTACTGTTACTACAACAGAATAATGACTTCGCTCAAACACAAACATATAAAAATACTTTAATTACCTCTTGTTGGTTCATAATTTCGCTAACTTTATATTCCACATAAATTTTCATGAGCCGGTACGTAAATGGCTAAGCGTACACATGTATGGCGTTATGTTTGTAGTGCTAAATACTTTCATTTTAAAACGGTCATGTTTAAATCATAAGAGCGTATTATATTGAATTAATCCATGTGAAGAAAAATCTGAACAAAAAACGAAACAGTCAGTTTATCAAAATGCAAAGGTGATTGTGAGCAGCCTCAAAAGGACTACATTTTGTAGCGGACACACTCGGGGATGTGAGTAGTTCCTTCACTCAGCCAATACACAGCTGCCTGTATTACATCTTAACTCCGATCAAAGGGCAAATGTATGCATTTGTATGTGATATAAATAAAAATAAATATGTATAGGATGTTTCATTAATAGAAAACTATGTATGGTTGCTTGGAGGTTGGTGGACTGTTTTTTTATAATTTTGTGTTACTGTAGGGTGTGTTTAAGTGCTGAAAAAATGATTGAAAAGTCAGTGTCAAGTTTAGCGTTCTGTGGTGACAATGTGGGCGTCAGTTGGGCGTAGAAGTCATGGTTGACTTAATTTTGAGGTTCGTAAGAGAAGGTGTTTGAAGAACGCATTCTCTAACCTCGTATTAAGCACATGAAGGATCCTGTATTTTATTGTCATTGAACTGCTAGCGACTTGCCAGTTGAGAAATTGATTTGTACAGTGTACATTAAGAAGAAAAAAATTGTCCACACGCATCTTTACGGTCATAGATGGTCCAGCGAGGTTTCCATCATGTATAGTTTGAATTGTCTGCATGAATGGAATAGTGTCAATTTGGAAAATTGTGAAGGACAATTCAAAGCACGTGTTAATTATTTAGCAGCACTTGAAGAAATGGTAGTGCACACCGCAATTATAGCTAAATCGTTTGCTTTTGGGAATACGTTTTCTTATGGCTGTGTTGGGTCACTGTAGAGTGGAATTAGTAGTGAATTAGTTGTAAGAAAACAGTCTGACACAGACTGAGTTGGAAAATATATTTGGGCGTTGAAGTCACGGTTGACTTATTTTTGAGGTTCATAAGAGAAGGTATTTCTCTCTGAAGAACGCATTTTCTAACCTCGTGATGAGTACGGGAAGCGTACCAAGGTCTATTGGGAGAACGTGTGTCCTGGTGGAAACGCAATCTCCAGACCAGAGTTTTAATGTAAACAGGAATGGTTCTGAGTTACATTTGTTGTCTGTTGTTAGAGACCTATGCATAGAGAAGATTGTTTCCTACAGCGAACTCCGAATATTGTCGTGAGGAAGTTTGAACCGGACTAACTGGTTGGAACATTATTTCTATGTTGGATTCACCTTGATTAAATTTTGTTTAGAGTCTATATTTGTATGATCATATTGGGAATCATTAATCGGGTTTGGGGTGATATTTGGGAACAATCATCAAATTTTGATTTAGACCACAGAAATGTGACGTTTGTGACACTCGTGGACGAGTGATCTTTTAAAGGCGGGGGTAATGTAATAAATTTTGAATATGTATATTTGATAGCACCCTGTTTTTAATCACTTCTTAGATTATTTGTGTGATTATTTGGCATTCAGCGCCAGAACTAGAACTTTCCTGTTCTAACACCGCACATGATCAAAAATGTATCCAACTAATACATTAAAAACCACAAAGCAAAACCGACCTCTGTCGTCACAAAATTTGTAAATAAAAACAATCGCACTATTCACATAGCCTATGGGCGCAGTCTGATTGGATTTTAACTGCGCAGCTTTTTATATCACCCGTTGACAATATGTCTCAACCCATCCATTTAATAATCCGGGGGGGGATTATTACCCACGATCCTGCAGTACTATATTTACAGGAAACATTCCTAAAAGAGACAGATAACATGACATTTAAATACTTTCCCTCTTTAACAGGTACTTTCAAAATGCTGACGGTACCTCAGGAGAAGTCTCTGTTGTTGTGAACATCAGAGCCCCTCACAGAGTCAACTCTTTAAATACAAGCCATTGCTGTAAGCATCACTCTACATCGAGTGATTACTCTTTGCTCTATTTAATTACCACCCAACACCAACCTAGTACCAAACGAATTAGACATTCTTCTTCAACAACTTCCAGCGCCTTTGTGTTACTCGGGGATTTTAATGCCCATAATATTCTATGGGGATCAAGTCATATTTGAAAATTCTTGACCCAATTCATCATCAGTGAATAAGACTCTCTCTGGGAGCATTTAAGACATCTCTATGCGAAAGCCTTCTCGTGGAACCGAACGAACCACCGTTATCGCATCGCAGAGAAATGCTTTATACACAGTACGCTCTCAAATACAGATCCAACCCTCTGAAACCTGTATTTTCGGCTGTTTTGTTTTAACCCAAATACAAAACTTTATACGAAAACAAACCAAATGCCATACGTTCATTTGGCATCAGAGTAACATCCAGCCTTGACAGTATCAAAATTAATCTCTCTACAGTTCAGATAACGTTTGTCTCGGAAACACCACCTTGGCTCTTTAAACAACCCAAAGTGCTTTTTACGTTACTCGATGGTAAAAAATCTCAGACAAACCCTTCAATCTTCCAGAACTCGTATCATGAACACCTCACCAAATTTAGAAACTACACTAGAATTTATACTGATGGATCAAAGGATGAGGAAAAGGCTGCTGTAACAAACGTTCGTGTGCCAAACGAAGCGTCCATTTTTTCAGCCAAAATCAGAGCAATTGACCTTGCTCTGAAATTGATTGAGAATAAACGTATTTTAAACAGCATTATCGTCTGTGACTGACTATCGTTGCTTCAGTCAATACATAATGGAAAACTGGAAAAACCCTTATTAACCAATCTTCTTGTCAAAAAATACAGAGCTTAGTACCTCCTACAATATAGTATACTGTTGGTTACCTAGCCATATTGACATTAAAGGCAATGAAGAAGCAGATCGCGCTGCTAAAATGGCTCTATCCCAAGAACCATCTGATTTTAAATTACTGATTGTAAACCTCGTATCAAAGAGTACCTACTCCAGAAGTGGCAGGCATCATGGAATGATACAGTTAATAACAAACTTCACGCCATCAAACCATCCCTGGGAGAATGGACTCCTTCCTACAGAACCATCCGTGGGGAGGCGGCTGTCATTGCAAGAATCAGAAATGGTCATACGTACATAACCCACTCCCACATACTAAAAGGTAAAGATCCACCAGAGTGCGTTACTTGCAATGCACCATTCACTGTTACGCACTTCATGACCGAGTGTTCCGACCTGCAACCTACGCGTTATAAGTATTATAATTACATGACATGAAGGAACTTTTGGATACTATACATATCACATAGATTTCCTGAAGAAAGTAAATCTTTATTTTAAACTTTAACTTGTATGCCATCACCTAGAACATTTTTTATCTAATGTAAATACCTCCCCTTTTTTTCAACATCTTTGCAACTGTACTCATTAATATACACAATTTACATATCTCGTTCATTGGTGAGCTTCATATTTTACTGTTACTAACATCTTACCATTTTATGTTGAACTATTTGGTTTTCTATATCGCTGGTCGATATTGAACCTTTTAGTATTTTTACACATGCATGCATGCAACTTATTGTATGACGCTAAATAGCCTACAAGTGCTATTGCGCCGTTAAAAACCAATCAATCAATCATTTAAACACGTGTTCTGTTAGTTTTTCGTTGCTTTTGTAACATTATATAGTATTATATCACTGGTACATATTGCCTCCATCATAACTAGACTTTGGCCACAACATCCCCGTTAAATTTTATTTAAATACATGCTGGCTTTCATCACGATATAATTATCTTTTTGTGGTACGCTTTAGATTTAAGGTTCTAATCGAACGTTGGCGAAACTTACATCTTCAACATTTCAGAATCTACACATTTTTGCGATGGATCTAAAGGATTTTTGTTTTCGTCCGAACAGTGAATACACTCCATACGCATTGGTAAATTCTCTATGTTGTTCTTTATTAAACGCCACTTATTAGCGTAACTAGACGAGGCGAAACCCAGTCAGAATCACGAACTATAGGGAAGCTACTGCCAAGTTGTCTCAAATCTCAGTAGACTCTTCCCCACACCGACAGAGGTGAGATGGCAGTGATTGATAAAGGCGAGAGCTTTAGACCACTCAGCCATATTTTAATATGCGACGGTTTACGGATGCTTTGAAAGTGAACAGTGTGAATGGTTTGTCCAGAAACCTGCATACCTGGTGGTATCGTTTCTTTAATAGAATATGACAGAAGGTTGAATGTCTTCATTAGTGCACGAGAATGTCTGGCAAACAAACTTTCGTTATATAGGGATTTGACAGATTATATGCGGCCAGGAGAAGGAAAGGATATAAAGATTAAAAAGACAACGATATTTGTATTACAGCTGAAGGTTCATGGTACATTTTGAATAACAACTGGCTCGACATTACATGTTGAAAAGGTTGCAAACATTAATTAAGAGGCTAGTCTTCGGACTTTTCGGTCTGGTGTCAGGATAATGCGACTGGGTGGGACATCATGATACATGTCTGCTGCATGATGCCCCAGTACTAGACATCACTATAAACTGCCTCACAGCAGACATCGTAGCGATATGACTGAAAAAGTGTTAAAGCTACGTTAAACATCCTAATCAAGCAAACAAACAAAAACACATTCTTACAAACTATCACACAGTGTTAGTGACCACCGTACGTATCCGTTCTGATTAGCATCTATTTCTTACTGACCATTATTCATACTCACTCATACAAGTAAATCATTCTCATTCATTCCCATTCCATATTCGGTTTACACACCAGTTCACAATCCAACCCATTATTTCATAATTATACCTTCAAATGTGCATCAGACGTTGAGGATAGAATGGTATCAACATTCATACGAACACTAAAGAAACGAGAGATGCCATTTAACAGGGCTTGTGATATAGGTCAGTTCAATGTCAGTTAACTCGACACGCACACTAAGTTGGATTAGCGATCAGTCAACTCTCAGCTGCATTCTACTGCAGTTCCACAGTTTAACAGTTATGTCAGTCATACTGGTGAGTCTGCCTCAAAACATCGGCAATTCTGTCTCATAGATAAGACATGTTGGCCATTTGGTCCTGACATCAGACTGGATATTCCGCCTCATAGTTACTACATATTTGTCTACCGTCGTACCACAACTAACAACAGGTAGCGGAGGGTGACACCCAAGAGATGCCAAAGATGTATATGTATGTACTGATTAATAATTCTAAATAGGTGTTGATTAAAAGGTCAGACCAGCTTGCGGTACACATGGTACACCTGTCCACCATTCAATATAGTTCAGATTGTGTAAATATGTGCTTCGTGTAATTTGATGATGTTGAAACAACGAACGAGTCCAGCCAGGCCCCGTGATATGGGTCAGTTCAAGATTAGTTCAGTGGACATGCACACTAGGTTGGATTAACGATCATCCAATCAGAGCAAAGGGTCTGATGTGCTGAGGTAGAAGACAGCAGTCATTCACTCTATAATGATCAGGACCTAGAGTGGTCTGGTTTCATTGTATCTTCCACCACCTCAAGCGTCGCCTTCAGGTCTTATGATTAATCTCTCTGCATTATACTAATTCCACTATCTCTGGAGGTGGCAACCAGACCCCTGATACTAATAGACTGCTCTTTCCGTATCTTCTCCGGTGTTTTATCGCTTTTGCATCAACGGGCATTCTCTCCTCAATCCACTCGACGTTGAGACATACCAAGTTACGAAGACTCTGCCTCAATACAGCGGCACATCTGCCTTAACAGTTATGTCAGGCAATCATACTAGCGCGTCCGCCTCAAAACATTGGCAATTCTGCTTGTACATCAGTCATACTGCAATTCTGCCTCATATAAAGGACATGTTGGCTATTTGACCCTGACATCAGTCATACTGGCATTCTGCCTCATATAAAGGACATGTTGGCTATTTGACCCTGACATCAGTCATACTGGCATTCTGCCTCATAGATAGGACATGTTGGCCATTTGGCCCTGACATGCTTCTCTACCATCTTACCACTACTAACGTCATGTAGCGGAGGGTGAGACCCAATGAATGCCAAAGATGTATGCTTATGGAACGTTTTATAATGCTAAATTGTTGTTGATTAAAGAGTTTGAGACTACCTATATACTAATTATTCTGAAGATTTAATGTCATATATACAGTTCACCTATCAGTCAGTCGAACTAGAGGCACATATGGCCCACCTGTCCATCATTCCATATATGCGTAAATACGTTTTTAAACTTTATTTTCAGTCGATATTTCAGTTCTCTAACTTGACAACTGCATTGTTTACGTTTAATGAATTATATAGCCCAGTACCATGGCGTGCATGTTCCTGACGCAGCCAATAATAATTTCCCCTCTTCTGGTTTCTCAATGCTGTCCCATTATGGGTGTATCTGTTAATGACACTCGCCAAACAATTTCGTATAAATTGTTAAAGATCAATACATTTACTTCAACGTGTGCATGCATGATTCAAGATTGAAAATTCAACTCAAGGGTCACACTGCGTTTAGAAGGAAGTAGAAACTGACCCTTGTACGAATTGCAGTGATCACTGAGGTATTTAGGGGGTTCACCCATTAGAGTAAAGAATACCCCTGCCTAGCTTTATCGATAATGATTCAAGCTTTTGACAACTTGAAGCACTGCTTCGTCTGATTGGTACCGTTTGCGTCACGATAACCACTATTTATCTGTATTGATCAGCACAATTGTTTAACTGTTTCTAAACCCACTAGTGTTAAATACAAAAGAAACATATTTAATGCTATTAAGTACATGGACCCTAAATATGTTTCTATCTAGATTTCATAGTTTATTTAAGATTTTGTGCATCGTATAATCATAACGTAACCATAAACAAAATTCACAATTTAAATAAAATCAGCAGAATATCCGAAAACGTTCACGTCAACGATTTCCCTAGCAGAATATTATTGTTTTATGGAAACACATTGAATTGCACGAGAGAAAAAAAACAAATCATCGTAGATGAATTTATGATTTCAAGTTAAGCAATTAGCCAAACTTATTGGCGGTAATGACAAACAATTAATGTACTTATTGTCAACTTAACATGCCCAGCCCTTAACTGATCGTATCATTGTAACACTCATTTCGGAAACCAAAATAACCAGCAAACTAATTACGCAAAACTGGAAGTCGACATCAAGATGGCTCCTCTGATGTGTGTCTAATTGTTTCATTGTTTCGAGCGAAATAAAGGATAAAGCATTCTAATCAACACAGAAAGTTTTAAACTGATCACAACTGATGACAAAAAGCAAAAACATCAGGCATGCAAGAATGTCGAAATTTCATTCGATTTAATCCCTGCAGTGTATTTAGTATTGTGTAGATGTTTTACACAGAGATATTGACACATAATAGATTATACTATTTAAAAAAATATTTGATAATCAAATATATTATTCTTAACTAAAACACAATTTGAAGAAAATAACATTTGAATGAGATTTAACTTAAAATTTATCTAAATAATTGAAACTAATCTTGTCATGAATCAAAATAAAAAACTGACTATAATTCTAATTATTCATGATCCGTTGAAGTTTTAGATAGTCAAGCTCTTAGTCAGGTTTTCAGAAGTTTTGATTGGGTATTTATTGTACATTCGTAAGCAAATATATCGATTGTTCCCAGAACGAAAGTGTTTGGAGTTCTATTGTGGCCATGACAACTCTTAAGAGCATATAAAATGAGAGGTTTGCAATCGTTGTCATTTGCAAGTTTACCTTTGCACAGGATTTTTTTGTATTTATCCTTATAGTCGGTGTTCTCTAAATTCGTCAACTCTTTTCCTTGTTAAGGTAACTGAAATCCTAATCATTATTTGTTCTTGGCGTTTCTCGTAACATTTGATGTTCTAGAAGTCATTATCATAGTATGTAAGCTGATGTTCTAGTTTGTAAAGATCTGCGAAATCATCTATACTAATTTTGAATTCGTCCTTACTTCTCTTTCAGATGAAGTTGCGTTTGATGTTCTGCATACTTGCAATTACCTGCATACTGAGAGGTAAGTTGAATACTACCATTATCGTAATAAACAAGTTGTAATTTGATTAGAAAATATCCATACTAAATAATAAAGCGATTTGATAAGAAAACGTCCATAATAAATAATAAAGCGATTTGATAAGAAAATGTCCATAATGAATAATTAAGCGATTTCATAAGAAAAAAATCCATACTAAAAAATAAAGCATTTTGATAAGAAAACTACCATACTAAAAAATAAAGCGTTTTGATATGAAAACGTCTATAATAAATAATAAGCATTTTGATAAGAAAATGCCCATACTAAATAATAAAGCGATTTGATAGGAAAACTTCCATAATAAATAATATAACGATTTTGTAAGAAAATGTCAATAATAAATAATAAAACGATTTCATAAGAAAAAAATCCATACGAAATAATAAAGCGTTTTGATAATAAAACGACCATACTAAAAAAATAAAGCGTTTTGACAAGAAGACGTCCCTACTAAAAAATAAAGCGACTTGATAAGAAATGTCCATGATAATGACTAGAGGTTTTATGAGAAAATATTCATGATAACGAATAAGCTTTCAGACAGAACACAGTCCTTAAATTGTAGATTTAGGTTTTCCATGTTTTACCAGATGGGATTACGTACTTGAATGAAATAGGGATAATATCTTCCTGCACTTTCTTATTTAGTTTTATAGATTAAAAATGAGAAAAAAATATTCTTAACATTGTCAACAGGAGCAGTTTCACTTGCACCTATATTAATTTCATTTTCAGGTATTTGTATGTATCTGATAAATTAGATAATATTATATTTAAACGATTTTTAAAGTCATGAACATGGTTAAAAATAAACACACCTGTTCGAAACATGAAGTGCTGTTGCTTTTTATAATATATAAATAAACAAAACATGTTCTGGATATTTAAACCGTTTTTAATGACCGATAAACTACAGTATTTCATACAAAATTAATACGTACCTGCATGTTCAATTTGCTTACAAAAACCTAACCACACAGTTATTAAAACAAATTAAACAGGCTAAATGTTTCATATTTACTTCCAGATTGGAAAATTACTGAGTGCATACACGTTTTAACAGGTCACAAAGTTTAATCCAGTAAATAACAGATCATAAGCATGAGAGAGAGAGAGAGAGAGAGAGAGAGAGAGAGAGAGAGAGAGAGAGAGAGAGACAGACAGACAGACAGACAGACAGACAGAGAGAGAGAGACAGACAGACAGACAGACAGACAGAGAGAGACAGAGAGAGAGACAGAGACAGAGACAGAGACAGACAGACAGTCAGACAGAGAATGTTAAATGTACACCCAATATAACGAAATGTGCTATCCCTGCATTATATAGGAGAATTTTTGATAATAGTAGGCTGAATTAATAGTTGATACAAATAATACTATCACACAGACTTGCGAAAAGGGCAAATAAAATTGGGTTCAGACTTAAGTGAAATGTATAGATATATGTTATATTAGTTGATTACAAGATCTCACTTTTAAAATTAATGATGCAATTCAAATTCATTTAAATCAACAAACGAACATTATTTTATATTTATTTTGTAAATTATCCACGATTTGTTAATACGTTTTATACCTAAAATCGTATTCAGGTGTGACAGGAAATACTTCCAGCGGCACTAATCCAACAGTAACGAGGAAGTGCGACGAGGTCAATGAGAAATGGCACAATCTCTGTTAACGCATCTGTTTCTGGTCTCACGGCTACTGCATCAGGTGCAACGGTGTCTACTCCAGCAATAAATATGACAACAACAGGAAATACTTCCAACGGCACTAATCCAACAGTAGCGACGAATGCAGCACCAAGTGCGACGACGTCAATGAGAAATTGCACAATCTCTGTTAACGCATCTGTTTCAGGAAAAAATGACGCATCATATGTAGCGGCAGGAAATGAACATCTAATTATGTTCCTTATTATTGTCTCCGGCAGTCTTTATGATGAAATAAAAATAAATTTTAATAATCGAATCATCCGTTCCGCTATTTCAACTGTTAATTTCGTGAAAAACTGTTTTTCAAGAGCAATATTTTTTTTAAAAAATGTACGACGCACTATTTTGTCAAATTCAGACCAAAACAAAAAGCTACAGTACATTTAAAATGTCAAGTATCACATAACCGTCTTTGCTGAATTCAGGAAAAAGAGACATCACTCGAATATATTTGTATTTGTTTTGTTAAGCATGTTTTGAACAATATATAATGACAAATATTCTAAATGTTATATAGTGTCGTTACCTTATATGTTTACTTATGTGATACTATTATTGTAAATATATATATATATATATATATATATATATATATATATATATATATATATATATATATATATATATATAACTCAGATAAATAGTGGGCAAGTTATCTTTGTTTTGCAGAGCTACAAAGTATCCATTTAATTTACTATATATATTTCATGTATATTGAGCATGTTTTTGTGTATATTAAACAGAGTGTGATACCCTTGCTAATAGAACAAACAGAAAATATTATATTCCTAAATTCTATTTTTGTTAACTGTTATAAAATCATATGACTAGGGTGTACGACACAAGAAGAGTACGTTTGAATAAAATAATTGCCAGTTACCTCGCTTTATTTCTGCTCAATAAATATTGAACATAACATTACACTGAGCTTGAAGCGAGGTTATATCAACACGACTTTACATGGAACTTATGGCTCTCGAACAGTAAAAAGGTCCTACCCTTTCGGAAAGGTAATCCTATGATCAGACATTTCTCGACGTTTTGTAATGACTTATATTCCTACAAAAAATATTAATTCATTTGATATGTGTGTTTAGTAATAATGTTTTCTGGAAATATGTTTCTTCAAATTATTTAATTTAAGTGATGTTTTCATCAGCAAAATATTTTTGGACAGAGACATTCACTGGGATTTATATTGAATTCAAACCGGAAATTATATTACTTTGTTTCACCAAAAGACTGCCGGTAAAACACAACAAAATATGCTGTCACAGACACATATACACGTTCAGCGTTTGATTTAATGTGGACTTCTACTAAAGTGTATTCAGAGCTTGTATTAGTATGCCATGTATCTTAAATTATATGATTATTTTGAGATTTAATTCCCTATACCATAAGTCATTTTTTCTTTACATTTAGTATTAAAGATTAAATAAAAAGAAATTCATGAATTTTACCAAAATTGTTGCTTTTCACTCAGTTCTGAAACTTGTTTTAAGAGCATAAACTCGTAACAATTACCAACACCTTTTGGAGCATAAACTTAAATAGCGTCAGTCTCTGAATATTATTAGTTGTCTCTTCGCTGATATTGGAAAGGTAAATGTGTCAGCATTATATGCTTGCAATTTGGGCAGTTTCAGCATTCAAACTATTTCCTCAGCAACTCCATTTGCATCTAATTTTAACGGTGATTGACAATATCTAAAACTACCTTGGACACGCGGCTTCCTGAGACCCATGCGGGGTGTCTGCTGTATGAATTAACTTACATCTTGTTTCTGGATGTGGTATTATGCCACGTTCAACTATATAGAGTGCTACTTCTTGTTTCTGGCTATGTTTATCAGTTCTAGAGATGAATCATAATGATAGTTGGAACCAGACGAACTGACCCATTTCAGCTCTGACGATCCCTGCTCCATCTTGTCTGTGCAGAAGAGATGTTCCACGAGGGTCCTTCGTTAGACGAAACATTAATGTAATATATGAGAACATTTCGTGTGTACGACCTAACGTAGCGAAAGAAGGTGAATTCTTGGAGTTTATTTGTTGATTTCATACTCATTAAGTCTGAATTACGTCAAAATAGACACACGAATTGATCAAACTATTGGAGCAATTCCATAACTAACAATAATAAACAGAGAACGTTTTCTATATCGATTACGTCACCAGAACAGTATATTAACGTGTGCTATGTGAAGAAAAAAAAACTCATTTGTAGAGTTAATTGGGCATTGTGTGCAAAGACAAAATTCTAATTGCTTAACTTTGAATTCATTATGCCACCAAACATG
Source organism: Unio pictorum (assembly GCA_030141615.1). NCBI lineage: Eukaryota > Metazoa > Mollusca > Bivalvia > Unionida > Unionidae > Unio > Unio pictorum. Next base: position 22,096,574 of record JARLTB010000220.1, on the reverse strand, counting down.
ATAGCTTGTGTATGCATATACTATATGAAAATTTGTTTATTCCAACTTGTAGATTAATTGAACAGCTCATTTTAAGAATATGTTCAATAAATTTAAACTGGTAGGAAAAGCAACAACTAATACCCACAACGTTTTAGCAAATTCGAACTCTGTATGGTTTCACCAATGGCCAGAGCAGATATAACTACATATAGTATATTTACTGGCAGCATGTGTCGTGTCGTTGTGTATCATTTGACTAATGGTCAGAGCAGATATTACGAACCTTTATCATTGTTACTGATGGCAGATGGAGTGTCGTTATGTATCATTTGTCCAATGACCAGTACAAAGAAAACCAAATCTACCCTTCTCATCAGCATGCAACATCATACAAAGTTAGCATTCCAATAACATGAACAAATGCGAACACGCGACGAAACGAAAATGTCATAAACGTTTTTTTTTAAACAATGTTATGTCCATGTAATTCTTTATATGTAATTATGTGCTAGTCAGCTTGATTATAGATATTCTGAGGTATAGCACAATGCTTTATAGTGATAGCATTGGTTATCGGGCTATTGGCATTAGCATGTGTTTGGCTTTTAATGATAAGATGACTGTGGACTCGCTGAAGACTATGAATATACTAGATAAATAAAATGAGATTTGCACCCTATGTGAGAAGCTGTCAATACCAAAAAACTTGCATATATGGAATGTGCTTTGTCAATATTTTCAAACGGATATACCTTTTCATTCAAATGATCATTTTTCATCTTTTGTCAAACTCACTGCATGTTTTTAAGTAATGAATCGACCTTTTGAGCTCATCAGTGTTTAAGCTAGTGCACGTGTAAAGTTTGAATTAATATTTGCCTTCCACTGACCATATTTCAAGTGTTTAACATACTGGGTCTCAAAAACTGTTTGCTTGATGGATGATTTGTCTAGTGACCTACGAAATACAAACGGAGAATATCGAAATTAGAATATTCGAAAGATATTTCTAAGTTTATTGCTATTCCTATATAACATTAAGTAAAACAACAGATGTATATGCAGTTGAACTTTTATGTCGCTTTCTACAATGAAACTGCTTTATTCCAAGATGTTTCAAGTGGAATGAACACACTTATTGGAGACCGTTACACTCGTAAACAGACGACCAGTTTATGGCAGCTTCTAAAACTTCAGTAAAAACTGCTTTATAACTTAAAATACTAATTAAAACGCACCAATAAATGAACGCCTTCATAATATGCTTCTTATAAACTTCAATTTAACATGGAAGGGATACTCACTTTCTAATAGGTGGTAAAATGTTATTGGTTAAACCGATTTTCAGATTTTTTTATGACAGTTAAATATTTACTTTTCAAATCGGATTATCAGATTAAACTAAACACATTTTACTACAGGCATCTGTGTATTAACATAATGAATGAATTCCTCACATCCCGAGTGTGTTGGCTACAAAATGTAGTTCTCTGTCTTTTGTGGCTATTTACAATCACCTTTGCATATTGATAAGTTGGTTTCCTTGTTTTGGTTTCTTTGTTTCTCCAAATTCATTAAATCAATATAATACACACTTATGACTTAAACATAGCAGATGGTTTTAATAATAAAAGTAGAGCACTACTAACACATTGTTAGCAACGCCATTCACATCACCGCTAAACCATTAACCTACCGGCTCATGGAAATTAATATGGAATATAGACTAAGTGAAATGATGAACCAAAAATAATGACAATATTTTAATATATTTACAATTGATCTAAGCCATTGTTCTGCTTTAGTGATTTTAAAGGTTTAAAGGTTTCTCCAACTCTCTAATCCTTTGGTCGGTTTGACGTATTTACATTTGCATTTCGTAGCTTTTAGTTCGTATTTGAGAGAGAGAGAGAGAGAAAGAGAGAGAGAGAGAGAGAGAGAGAGAGAGAGAGAGAGAGAGAGAGAGAGCGGCCTTTGGACAATTGTATGTGTAAATAATACTCGAATTTTAGAACATTATAATATGTTTAAAAATTAACAACAGCAAAATATTACATACGTTACAGTATGTGTACCACATAAGAATGAAATGTACCGTATCATGTCGACATGTTTTGCAACTTTGTATCATTGATGAACACTGCTCTTAAATCCCAAGGTAAGTTTACACATTTCGTTACGACTAACCGTATTGTTTTAGGTTATTTGGTGCAATTTCTATTTCAAGCTTTTAATCCAGCCCAAATTACATTTCTCTCACACTCCATATATCTGCGTAGTTTGTCCGTTATGCATGAGAGAAGAGGTGGGACAGAAAGCACAAACGATTGAGATGAAAATGTGTACCAAACTTAGAAAACGGGAATTATTAATATTTTCAAACATTATTCTCATATGTCACTAATTATTAATGTGTGAAATTTCATCATTGATCTAGAATCAACTTCACGAAGTCGCGATTAATAAATGCATATTACTGCGCCATGGGCGCATAACAGTTTGATATACCAATTCGTACTGTTATATCAAATTGCTTTATATCAACACTCTAAAAGCCAGTCTATTGTTAATGCATCTATATATATATATATATATATATATATATATATATATATATATATATATATATATATATATATATATATATATATATATATATATATATATATAAAGGTTCGACGATGCACACTACAATTTTTTTTACGTTTAACTGCATTTTACATTTTGATGGCATTGCTCTTTGGTCATAGATTTAAAATCACTTCTTATTTTTAAACTGTTTTATGTTATGATCATAAGCTAGTTAGCACGTCCTAGGTTTGTGAACCTGAATTAAATGCGTGTAGGGACGCTAAGTTTGCGGATATATGTTATTGCTCTGACCATGCCTTCATGATGAGAATACTGATACGAGAGGTGTAAAAAGGAAACTATTATCGTCGAGATGGATGAAAGCAAAGATATAAATCTCGCATTTTTTTCTTCTTAAATAATATCGTATTATAATCCAGCAAATTGAAATCGTTAAAGCTAGTTGTCAATCAGTTATAAATAGAATGTAAACAACCACAGCTACATATTGTATTAATTGAATAGTCAAACATATGTTCCACAAGTACGTGTGCATACACTATATCCATGGGAGACAAGTGTGTTTACATATTTCGATAAATAGTTTGCATTGAAAGCTACGATATTCGTTTTTCTTTATGAAGAGACTATTATTTGAATGAATATTATGTAAACACTGTATACAAACCCATTACCTTAACCATGGTAGCAAACAGAATGAGCTTTATTATTTTGGAGAGGAGGGCATATAAGAGAGAAAAAAGATTATAGTGTCAGGAAACAGAAAGGAAATTATAACGTAGTTATGCCATGTAGTTATAACGTCATTTTCAGCACAAGATAGGCTATAGCAGAAAGAAGGGTGAACAGACAAAGTTTTGACACTAAAATAAAGCCTCTACGGAGACCGAAACTATTTCAGACAAAACTAAAAAGGGTGGACAGACCGAAACGATTTCAGGCAGACGAGACTAGAGAGAGAATGGTGAATAGACACGTTTTCAAATAAAAATAAAGTCTCTACGGAGAAAATGTAAATAGACAAAGTTTTTAAATAAAAATAAAGCCTCCACGGAGACCGAAACTATTTCAGATAAAACTAAAAAAATGACAGATTTGGTAAAAGTCTTTAGGATTTCACATACAGACTAATTTGTAAAGTCTCATTCCTTAAGTTAATCAAATAATTGGACTGGTCAGTGGTTTTAAAATTAATTCTCGTTAATGAATCATTATGACATCGCATATATACTGGATTTGTTGGCTCCTCAATTATTAAAAATCCGGGTGGAGCCGTTGGTGCAAACGAATATAAAATATATCCCTGCTGGGCTTGATTTGATCTTCCGAGATTTATTTGTTAACCTCCATCGATAGCGTCACATACTAGATTTATTGCAACCACCGAAGATATATTGACATTTTGAGAAGCAATATGCCTACCTGTCCCGTCTGTGTCGTTATTATGTTTTAGGATAGTTGTTTGTGGTTGTGTTATTTTTTCCATGCAGCAAGTATTTGTGGGAAGTACTCATCGAGGAGATCATTCGTTGATTTTTTTTTAGTTTGTCTGCATTATTATCGGGAAACTTAAATGCTGAAATATCTTTTACACGTATTTTATACTTCTTTGCAAATTCTACTCTCTCAGAACCATCTCTTGCATTTAATGCTCCTTGAATAAGTCGTAGATTAAACAGTTCCATATCGTATACAAAATGATTCAGTATTTCCGTGTATTTGATAATTGAGAGCTTTGACGATAAATCGATAACATGTTCATGAAAATTCTGCCGTAATTTATCTAAATATTCCTATTGTCCTTTATTAAGGGAATTAAAATATTCCAATACAGCAGCTAGATTCATTTCCGTCCACCCCCGACTATCAAAACCCTATTTCCAATTTTTATATAAAGCCTGATTTGTAAAAATTTCCCTCTAATGTTCTATAGGAGGGATATCATAATATGATTTATTGTCTATGACATAATCAGACTTTTTAGGTTCGGGTATATTCTAATAAGATGGTGCCTGAGGTGGGATTTCAGGCCATCCTAGCACGCTTCTTATAGAACTCTGATATATATTTACAGCATACCCGGGTGAGTTTATCTCAATCGCGGATGATAGTGTTGGTTCATGAACTGTTATAGCGACTTTTTATTCTTTTCCCGTAATGGATTTCATTCTACGCTGTAATTCATTATTGATCTGTTCGATTTGGTAAGACCCAGATGGTTAGGAAACTATATTTTAGTCTGGAGTCCCTTCTTGTTTATTTTGACTCGCAAACACCAAGGAATTATTCGGTGTCTGACCACCAGATGATTTTGATTTAATATTTGGCCAACTGTGGTATACTCGTAATTTTGCCAGCGCTATCTCCTTAACTGGAATCACAGTGGGGAAATTCACACTGAATTCAGGGTTGGTTGAGGTTATTGAGATCATGGTTGTCTTTTGCGGTGTTGCGTTTGTCTCTATCTGCTGAAGTAATTCCGTTGTTGATGTCGACATTGACATTATTATTATTGTGCTGTTTTTCTAATTTAGGTGTTGCGCTATGGTAGATATTCATCATCGCGGAGAATTCGTTATCTGATATTGTTGTGTCATCAAGACTAGATGATATCAACAACGACAATTGGGAATACACGGTTGATGCATTATGTAACTTAATTATATACTCGTGTAGTTTATTCTGACTGCATGTGGATATTTTTTGTGATTATGCTAAGAATTCCTGTAATTGTTGTCGCCGATGACACACAAAGTGTGACAACTACAGGTTCCAGTTCTGTTATCGCTGATAAAAATATACCAGTTCCAGCAATTACACGATAATGTCGACGCTGGTAATTCGCCTGCGGTATTTTTTTATCTTCGCGGTATACTCGTCAATAAGAGTTTTTAGTTTAGTTTGAAACTCACGGACTGGATCAAATCAATACTGTTGGACATTCATTATACTATTTACTTAAATCAATTACAAATTCGACATAAACCGCGAATGATGCTGATGCTAAATTACCACTGAGGGGGTTTATTGTAAATGTTTCACTGGATCCCTTATCTATTATTGCACTTGCAGTATTCACACCGGTAGAAGCACTAGTTGATACGTTGAACTGTAACGGTGAAATCAGAGTTAATCTATAGACACCCTTAACATCTGCAGACACTCCATTGATGTTATTTTGAGGTATTTTGAAAGAGCTATGATGTATCGAGTACACGGTATTGATATTTTGTTTAAGCGGTATTTTGATTTTATCAAGCCGGGTCGCGATAGCAGGAAAATCAGCAATGATATCGTCTTGTTTTTGTTTAATCGTATCAATAGTTGTTTTAATATCAGAAAGTTTCTTTGGGACAGTCCAGATCACCATAGAAAGTATTCATGAATTCATCCGATTTTCTAAAATTCCTACGGAGGTTTGCAAGCGCACTTACATGAACATCATACTCAGCTCTCAGCGTTGATAGTTTACCATCTGTGATTTTATATTCCCTTGCAGCGTTGTTAGTTTACCATCTGTGGTTTTCGTACAGCGTCGTTACTTTTACTCGATTGTTGATACTATCTATAACAGTTGCTAAAAAAAACTCCTGGTTTAATCTTACCAGTGGAATCAAACACCGCTAGGGAATTTTCAGTTACTCCATTTATTTTAACAAGATTATCATTCAGGGAAACATTACTTGTTTTCAATTTCCCTTGTTTGTCTTGAAATACGACTATTTCATTTGGATCCACACTTGCGAGGTTTAACATCTCGGATATTTCATCTTCGATTACTTTCTTTACTTCTTTGGTTGCAGATAATTCCGAGGTGGGTTTTTCAGGCTTGAGAGAGAGAGATCTTCCCCAAATATCAACCATTATATTTTAAGATCTCTCTAAAAAGCTATTACTCGTATATTCGTGTACGGTTTTATGGGGTGGTTTAGTTGATGATGACATAGCGCTAAGTACATTTAATACTTCTAGGCCGCATATTGGTGGGTCGGTCATTTTCTGTGTTGGTAGCGTGGAGTACCAGCGAGGAATTTTTAATTTATGTATTATATAACGCATAAATTCTTTAGGTGGCGCTTACCCATATGAATCAAAATAAACAATTACACGCGGATCAATCGCATATGCAATCCAGTGAGTTCCAGATCCGGTGCTGTTATCGAGAATGATTATACCGGTTTCAGTGCTGTTTGGTTGTTGTGGTAATCGAGTTCGCATAAAAACACCTCTAAAGTGTTCTGTCGCTAACGTTTTAGCATCATCGAGTAAATCAAAATCTGACACTGGAACCTTCGGTTCTGGAGTTAGTAAACCATCCCTGGTAGTCTCATGCCGTTTCCGCTGTACATGAATGTGGAGTTCCAGGTAGTCTTAGACCCTTTCCCTTTTTTTTGTATCCCTGTCCGGTAGCTTTCTTTAGTGCCATTCCTGCCGCGGTACCAACAGCTCCGAGGGTGGCAGCTTTCGCAACCGCGGGGGCGGCGGTTTCAATTAGTGCTGAAATCGCAGCAAGAAGTGGAAATATACCACCTGATTTTATCATGTCTTTGATCACGGACGCAGAGAGAGTGATCTGAACACATTTTCTATCTTTGATAGCATCATTAAAATGCGTAATTTGACGAGCTGTATGACAGTTTATTTTGACCACCAGACATCTGATTGTGTTTTAACGATATCGTAGTTCCACATTTTTTAGCTGAATCCGATTACAAATTTTTAATTTGACCAGGAGTCAGAGTAACATTAACATGACTATATATCATTTTATTTAATTTGAGATTGATCTAATTGTCTACTTGTTTTTGAAAAACATTTACATTTCTCTGGCGCATCAACTACCCTCATTCGTCCACCAACGCCTTCGAGTAGCATTGATTTGTCACTGAGTATGACAGCAACTGACAGCAACTGCTCTGTAACCACCAGCAGGAGGATCGGTTACACGAGCTCGGAAAGGTACGTCAACGACTGGTTAAATAAAGATGTTCCAACGGAAAGTAATAAATCGGATATCGATTTCTAAAATCTAACTGTAATATTTGCAGACCAGTATCTACATTATTATCATAAATGTCAACAAACGATGATACGCGCGTGCTGTTTGGTTTTGTCCGTAATTAAGTAAAATATCCTCGGATGTTCTTGTTGGCCGTTTATCCTCAGCGAGACTTCAGAAACACCAAGTTGATCAAATATCATATGGCTGCGTGTTTGTGAATTTAATCGCGTCTTATCCTGTACCGCAACAAATATGATAGCGGGGAGTGGCCTGAGATTACGATTTAGATCAAGAAATATATAATAAAACTCCCTGTTTTGATGCCATGTGCCATGTAAATATGCCATTAACATAAGACTCCATAATATCTGTTGTTGTTGTTAGCTATGATAGCAATGATTTACCACCTGTATCCAAAAATGATAGTACAATTTCCTCTGCGGTGATTGATGGAGTCATTACTGGCATCCACAATGAGAGTTTTGTTATATTTACCTTACCATCAGCGACTGGAGCTGCACCAGGGCCTGCTTCTCGCCAGAATGCATCATTATCATCACCTTTTCGCACGAGGACTACTGTATGTTTCGCTCCAAAAATAACTTTTCTAACATTTCTACAAAATCCAAATATATGATGCAGTGGAATCGTGCATGAAAATAATCTAAGCTGTCCTTGCAGCATTGATACGCGTGTTGCAAACCCTAGGTTGTAACGAGGACTATCACTTTTTATAACATAAAAAGTAGCATCTGGTCTAGCTTCATGTTCAACAGAATAAGCTGGTTGTGGATCAGATGCAGTATCTACTGGTATCCGTAATTTAATATACTTATTGTGTTCAGCGTGATCAGTAATATCCTTAGCGAACATCATAGATGGTCCAACCGATCTTGTATAATTATCAGAATATCTCGCTAACCCCACTATTGTTGTGGCAACATCAACATCATGCTCAATAGATTCAATCTCTCTTACATCAATCATATATCTATCGCTGCTAAATAATGCCATGATACTATCATTGACAAAGCCAACTTTGGCACCATCTGCATATTGTGTATTAGCATCAACATTTGTTACTAGTTCTCCTTCTACTTCGATAAATGCTTCAGCGGGTAGAAAGTATTTGCTTGTATCTTGAGCCTGAAGTTCGATTCTTGATCGACTATTTGGTTGTATTGCGTTATAGCAATAAAATTGATAATCGCGTACAGAAACATCTTTGAGAACTGGGGCATCTAAATTAAATGCCGTATCAGGTGACGATTTGAACATTTTATTATATATTTCTTGATCTAAATCGTAATCTCAGGCCACTCCCCGCTATCATATTTGCAGTAATATTTCCCTGAGCATCAAATCCTTCAATTACCCGCGATGCTATTTTTTGATCCACTGCGTTGTTTATTATTTTGCTAATACTCGCAGGCATACTCTCCGTAGATGGTAGTTTTTCTGGTGGTGGTTTCTTTCGTCGTCGAATTAGTGTTAGTAGTTTTTCTTTGACCGCGGAAAATGCTTTATCGGCAACATCATCAAAAGCGCTAATACCATTATCACGAATAACATCAATAACTTTCATTAATAATTGTTTTGCGATTGGTGCTATTTTTGGAGCCATTCTTACAAATAACCCTTGAATAACATTACCGAGACCATTTCCATAATACACCTTATAAACGGGTAATCACTTCTTGAATGATAACTTTTAGCAGCAAAATCACCAAAAGTGTGATAATCCCTGGGTTTTAATATTTTAAATTGTTTTATTAGTGTTTTAGCCTCATCGGTACATTTATCCCTGAAAGAGAAAACACCCTTTTAAGTTTTACCAACAGAACTTTCCTGTTCTTCATCATGTGATTTAACTCCAGCTATCTGTTTTAACAACGGGAGAATACCCTTTTTTCTCTCTTCATCGTCAACAATATCTCCCAATATAGCTTTTTCAGTGGTCAATGCAGCTTTCTCAGTATTTACAAAGGACTATATACATATACACATATATACAAAGGACAATACAATACACACAGGGGCTATAACCTACATTCAACTAAACCACTCTACCCAACAAAACCACCCCAGGCTGAATGCAAAAACACATTCACACCGTGTGACGATATGACGTAGAGTAGTTCTCAGTTGAACTTCGATTCAAGGCTGGCTCCCCAATAACAGAACCGGTTGTATACTATATAAGCTGACTAATACATGAAAATCAATAACAGTGGTGTGTGATTTTTACTCTCGTGTAACTTAATTATGATTATTGACAACATCCAACAAATCAAGATACCTGAAAAAGGTACCAAAAAAAGAATATATTTTTATTCGTTTTTTGACAGAACGAATACATGATTATTCCGATGAGATCATAGAGGTATTTCCGTAACAACAACAAAAGAGTTATCTCTGTTTCAGGACTATACACACATGCCTACACGAGTTGTGTACCTTTGGTGCTATAACACACATAACCGAAGAATTTAGATGTATGTAAATTGAATTTTATTTTTAAAACGCTTTGAAAAAACTGAATTATAACCGAGGGCATACAAATATCAAAATACTTTCCAGCCGCATTCATTGATTGAAATATTTTTTTGCCGGTATCAACATTTATAGATTTGACACATCTCGCATTTTTCGGGAACATTACCGTACGGCCGCGCTTGGTATTTTCACTCTGACTGATAGCCTGTAGGTTCTCCAATTTGTTAATTTTTGGACATCCATCAATATGGTCAATCACAAAACCATCTTTGATCAATCCGTTGTAACACTCGTATATTACCTGATGGTTGAGATGATTTTTCTCTGCAGAATTAAACATCAAATATCAATGATTACTGACAAACCCTATTAGTTTTTTCAATCTAAGGTGTCTGACTACACCATCAAGAGACGCTTCATAATTGATAACGGGACGTGGTTGAAATTCTTGGCTCATTTATATATATATATATATATATATATATATATATATATATATATATATATATATATATATATATATATATAATTTGTCTAATTAATTATTTGGTTTAATTATTACTTATTGAGAATCTATCAATGTAGTCTTGATGTGTTCTTATGATTTTGTCCTTGACGCTGACAGAGTCAGGGTCAGGGTCAGAGTTTTTGATGAAGTTTTTAACTCTCTTATCATAATAGCTTTTAAGTTCCCTGTATCGCTTACCACCACAACTGAGACACAGCAGCGATTTTCCTCGCACACCCACCCCATATCGTACGCAGGGGAACGGACCTAAGCTTCCTCGTCGTACACTCTGAGAATGATATCCAGAGAATTCATTTCTGCATGATTGGTTACAAACGGTTACTGATCCTATCATAAGCCACTTACAGTGATTCATTATATATATATATATATATATATATATATATATATATATATATATATATATATATATATATATATATACATTTTTTATTTAAATACTTGTTTTAATTATAATATGGAAGAGTTCGAGATTATCAAAATAAAACCCTGGAAAAATGCTAAATTCAATCTCGATAAAGTATCCATAGATGTTCCAAATAGGGCACTTATTAGACTCAGAAGCATGTTAGATAAAATCCATGAGGGATTTAATGAATTTAAGCGTGATGGTGCATTTCACTATTGGTCAACATTTCGAATCGATGGTAATGTTGATGCTACCAGGAATGACCAAAAAGCAGTAGCGATAATCTCGCATCTTGACCATAGAAAGTATTTTTTCAGAGTGAAATTCATTATCCGTTCAGAACAACCAGGAAAATGGATTATACGCGACAAATTTGAACCCATCTTAAAAACTAAAAGAACTGTCACTGTAAGTCAGGATTCCAAACCAGGAACGCTGACGAATTGAGAAACAGATTACGAGAGATCTTATCCTGTAACTGCGGTTGTTTATGGAATCTATCCGATAAATGACAAACCGAGTATTGAGAAATTAAAACCCCTGAAACATTCGTCGTTGAATTGTGTAGCCGAACGAATTATTGAACATGTTACAAATGCGTTGCGTGGAAACAAATTGACGGATTTAAGACGCAAAAAAAAAATAAATGAATGGGCGTTAACGGTCCGGGATAGCGGAGCAACAATTCAAAATGTAGCTGAGCTATTAAAGATATTAAAATTTCCAATAATCGTAGAGACAAAATAATAGCAGAAGAATTTTACGAACCGATATAAAAATCAAGAGGATCTCCAATCAAAATTATTGACCATAATGCACACGCTTGGACCTCCGCAGTAACACTATTTCCACGGATTAGAACCATAAAATATCTACCCGTGGAGTTCTCCCCAGAGTTCTCTGAGGAGGAGAAATTATTTGATTTTATTCATATGGAAAGTAAAAACGATCCTGTGTCGGTGTGGTTATTTTAACGTTTTGAAGACGAAGAGTGTAAATTCGATCAATTTGTAAAACCTAATGGCGAAATATATCGTATGAATCTCTTCACGACGAGATGAGAAATCTAGCTCGTGATTTTTCAACGGATAACGACGACGAATTACTAAAAAACTGTTTTACATTCCAGTCATTTGCAGCTCATTTCGCGAAAAAGAAAAATATGTAGAAACCAACAATAACTCAATTTCTCTCAGATGTCGAAGCAAGCTGTGTAGGAAACGGCCATGGTGGTGTATGGAATACCAAATATGATTCCAAAAGTGTTTTTTCGGTTGATATGGTTCCGTGTTATCCAGCGAGTTTACTCTGGATGGGTGTATGCTCTGAGTATTTTAAAAGATTTGGGCATCCTACACATGAGATGACCCGTGCTGCGATTAATCGGCATCTACCCGATTTTGATCTAACCGGATTCGCTCGTGTAGTCTCATTTGAATTTGCTAAAGGACTTCATCCGTGTTATTATGTTTGGTTTGGTAGACATATCTGAAAATCACGGGATGCCAATAGTGTTATTACGGTATATGATTGATTGTAAAATGCTGATATCGCTGATTGTCAGTGAAGCAATTATATCATATCGGAAACAAACTGAAGTTTGGTTACTACAACCCAATAGTCTAGACAGTATAATTAGCGATAACAAAGAAAAATGTCCTGATCGCGACGAAGAATATATCGTTAAATGGTCCAATGAGATCTTTGAAGTCAGAAATAATCACGCAAAAAAGCTCGGAAGAATAATAATTGGTAAATTCACCCAGGTGGAAAAATATGATCACAAGTTACATTATTCACGATTAACTCTAGATGATGCTGAATACGATTTTATAATCGCAGATGCAACATCTAGAGGAATATATGTCAATCGTAAAGACGCTTTCTTGTTCGATGGAACAAAATTCGGTACAATTGTTACTTACATAGATGGGGATAATCCCCAATACACACATTTAAGGGCGTCTATGCTGGCTTATGTTTCTATCAATTTACTATCGATGATAAATAGATTTCCTGACACCGCAGTTAAAATCGCCATTGATTCATTTTATATAGATGTAAAACATAGCGAAGTAATGGCTGAATTTACAAATTCCGACGAGTGTTGGGGATCATGGAGAATAAAAAAACGAAATATTGCGTGATTATTCTACATCAGCAGATGTTACAGTTCAAAACAGTTACATACAAATAATCAGATAACAGAACTATCGAAAGCCCAACGTGTTCCGATCCAATGTGTAGATATAAAACCAGTTAGTTAAACGGTTGTGGTGGATCAGTGAAGACGACTCGTGTAATCGAATTATTTCGAGGGAAATCAAACATGATTGTGATAACACTAACACACAGACTTGCCAGAGAGATGAAACAGCGAGGAGTTAATGCAAGCATTTATCACAGTTTTTTTCGATCGAAAGGTGACGCATGGACTCCTGATCGAATGGGTGATAAATATATTCCTGAAATTATTATTTGGGATGAGATATGCACAGTATCGTTAGAGATATTAAAAATGTTTCTCGATTGGCTATTGTTAAAGAATACAACTGTGATAATGTGTGGCGATCATGGTCAACCACCACCATTTGTCCATTTATCTCCACATGATTGGTTGAAGAATTTTGTAGATTATTATGAAGAAATTAATACTGATCACAGATCACTTGATAAAGAATTAAGTGAATTTAAGAAATTAATCAGATCACAACCGGATAAAATCCAGTGGGAAATAGCGCGTGAAATAATTTCAGAATCCGCATTAAATGACTTTGATAGTGGCAAGTAGAAAGATAATCAGAGACACACTTCAGATGAAGTTATTTGAAACACACAAAGAAAATTCGTAACACTTCCAGTGCCATTGTGTTATAGGCCTACAAATACACGAAAACAGAATATCGAAGTTGATATTCCAGGACAAACTGAGAAGCAGATTCTCGTGTTAAATGATATTGTGTCGGTTGATATAAGTGTTGTCGAAGATGCATTGCGTGCTGATAAATCCCCATGGAAGCTAGGATACGCAATGACGATACATTCTTCGCAAGGATTGACGATATCCGATACAATAGTTTGGATGGTAGATGATCGCATCGAGTAATCAAATTTAGTTTATTTGGCAGTATCCAGAGTACGAAAAATTAATCAACGTCGAAGAGTTGTTTTAGATGCTAATGACACCACAATCAGTTATATTATCAGCGATGACATAATCAGAAAGAATTTGATATTGATGCTGCATTTATAATTACGCTGAAACAACAACAGAAAAATCACTGCGCGAGTTGTAATTGTATAATGCGTTGGTCATGGTCGGATAAAGATCATCGCCAATTTACCGCAGACAGAAAAGATAATAATCTTGGTCATACCAGAGATAATGTGATGTTGACTTGTCTTGAGTGTAACAGACGCAGAGGCGCTAGCTAAGACCACGTGGCCGTAATTGAGTATCCTCGGGTATCACTTGTAATTGTTCACGTGTAAATCTGCGCTGAGGAGCAGTTGAATCTAATCTATGGATTGCTGGTCTACCCGTGGATCTTGTTATGTTAGATATTTTATGTGTAGTGACACTCCAAATAGGATCAGTAGCTCTTTTTTTACCGTCTTCGAGTTCTCCTGGTTCATATAAATATCTCACAGTGACATTGCCGAGTATTCGTTGTTTGGAAAAATCATTTTGTGGTTTTTGTACAGGTATATAGGTTTCATATTGATTGTTCGAGAAATTTCATTATTTAGCGCGGTAATTACACCTGGTTATCTCTTGACCCATTCACGAGATCGTGTATCCTGAATAAATTCCTTCGCGTATTGATACACAAATAACCGATTAACAAGTGTCCGATTAAATCGTTCAACAATTGCCTGATCGCGATGTAGTGCAGTATGTCCTCGTATGATGGTAACATTATGATGCTTCATTGTTGGTAACAATAAACCCTGAAATTCCTTGCCAGGATCAACCTCCAATAGAATTGGCCACTGCAGAGGACCTCGCCGATAAATCCCTTCCGACGCAGAAGCTACTTCAGTTGATGACTTTGTCTTTAATAGTTCAGCTTGTTTGTATCTACTCGCAGCATCAACTACGGTTAACGCATACTTGTATGTTTGTTTATGAACAGTATCATGTGGCAGAAATAATATATCAGCCTGATGAACTTCATTAGGGACGCTGACGTCAATACGTGCAAAGTTAATTTGTTTAGACGGTGGTAGATAAATCTGCCATATCGCCTGTTCGGATATCCAATCCGCCGCGGTGGTATTTTTTGCTTTTGCGTCGTTAGCGAGTTTATCGATTGCGGATTTAAACAACAAAAACAACGACCACAGAAAAAACGACCACAGAAAAAAACGACCACAGAAAACAACGACCACAGAAAAAAACGACCACAGAAAAAACGACCACAGAAAAAAACGACCACAGAAAAAGAAAACAACGACCACAGAAAAAAACGACCACAGAAACAAACGACCACAGAAACACAGAGAAAAACGACCACAGAAAAAACGAAAACAGAATAAAACGACCACAGAAAAAAACGACCACAGAAAACAACGACCACAGAAAAAAACGACCACAGAAAAAACGACCACAGAAAACAACGACCACAGAAAACAACGAGCACAGAAAAAACGACCACACAAAACAACGAACACAGACAAAAACGACCACAGAAAAAAACGGATTTTGTTTTTACAGTTGGACCAGAATGGTCTGTCGATTTGGTATAACAATTGAATAATAGTAAAGGGACTAGTCCACTCAGTCAACAACTACATGCAAGAATAGTATAGCATAACAACATTACACCTGTGTCCCATACAACCATACAATGCACAATCTCTCTCTCTCTCTCTCTCTCTCTCTCTCTATATATATATATATATATATATATATATATATATATATATATATAATTTGTACGGATGTGTGTATTTGTATGCCCTCCGAGAGATATACCCGAAATAACACACTAATTTTCCAGTAATTGTCCACTAGTAGTAATTAGTAACTGCACGTATGAATATTTTATATTGAAAAGATAAACAAAGCCCGGGCTTCTATAATTTTCGCTGATAATGAAAATAGCCACAAATAGCTATCAGCCAATGAGATACACTTTTACGCTGTTGTGTCTAAAACACAAAGAAATGTCCATCCTCCAGATGTCGAAATAAAGACAACTATACGCTTCTAAAAACGTCACTCAGGATGTACTACTACTACTACTACTACTACTACTACTACTACTACTACTAATAATAATAATAATAATAATAATAATAATAATAATAATAATAATAATAATAATAATAATAATGAGGACATTGTATATCGCCTGATCTTTAGAAGCTCTAAACGCTTTGCAACATCTATAATGATAAGACTACAAAAACACAAACAAACAAAATAAACACCATGAAATTAAAAAACATAACAAGAGCCTGAACATATTTAAGGAACCATTATTAGGTTTTTAAGCTTGATCTTGCACTCTTGAAAGGAATTATTGTCTTTGTGTCTAATTTCAATGGGAAATTCGTCACACGTTGCTGGACCATTGGTATGCAAAACAATGTCCATATGACTTATTTTCATAGTTGGAATTATGAGTATATGATTGTCAGAAGAGGAGCGTAGGTATATTTATGGTGTGTACCCATTGGTTTGTCCAGATAGATATGTTGGACTGGAGTCCGTCAGTAAAACGTAGCACAGAGAACAATTTTGTATTCGATTTTGGATCAAATGGATAGCCAATGTAGGGTTAAGATGATCCGAGCAGCTGTGTTTTGAACATTTTGAAGTTTCTGGAGTAAATATTGTGACGAACCAGACAGAATTCATTTACAATAGTCTTGAAAGTACTATTGAACCCACAAGTGTTTTAGTGGCATCAACTGAAAGATATTTGCGAATGGAACTGATGCGACTCAGCTCAAGATATGCAGCCTTGCATATGTTCATGCCATGTTGGTGCAATGCGAAAGTACTGTTTAGAGTAACACCTTGGTTTCGTACTGACTGTGTAAATTTAATGTTTGTGTTGCTGACATTTATTGTCTGAGGTAAAGGATGTGAATGGGAAATGCTTTGTGTTGTGATTGCAATGGCCTCCGTTTTATCATCATTCATCTGCAGTCATCTGCAGCTTGTTACATGTCATCCATGATTTCACATCAGACATGCACATCTCTACTCTATGGATGGTAGCATCAACTTCAGCTGGCTGGCTGGACTTGTATATTTGCGTGTCATCAGCGTACAATTGGTGAGACACTGGGTGACCATCAATAACACTTGAGAGAGGCTGAGTATATAATGAAGGGAACATGGTCTGTGGAACCCCACAACATAGATCATCTGATCGAGACTATATTTCATTTGCAGATACAATTTGTGTTCTGTTGACTACGTAGTACTTGAACCACTATAATGCTGCATTCTGAATGACTAATACATGCTGGAGACGGTGAAGTAATATATCATGGTCTGTTGTGTCAAATGCTGCAGACAAATCAAGGAGGGCGAGGACTGTAATCTTTCCACTATCCAATGAAGAGAGAATGTCATAAATTACTTTCAGAAGAGTACTGTGGCAAGGACGATATGCACACTGTACATTGCTAAACAAAACTGTTTCAATTCAAATGGGACAACTGATATGTAGTTTATGCATTGAAGGTATTGGGGCGTACATTTTTATTATTCTTAATAAGAAGTACCTTAGCTATCAAATATGTTGTATTTGCTACATATATTTTCATGAACGATTTAAGAATATATATATATATATATATATATATATATATATATATATATATATATATATATATATATATATATATATATATATAATGGACATTAAAGATATATTAATAAAAGCACTCTTGCTAATATAAATGGTAAATATAATAAACAATCATTTGGCACTGATATATACCAACTCTGATAATAATCAACTTGACTGATGGTGACATTTTCCTCTATTTATTTCGTATCTTCTGGTAAACAAAACAGTTGTGTATCTAAATCGTTCAAACAGCATTTTATTTTTAAAAAATGCATGATACAATACTTTAGTCTGGATCGCTTAAGTTAATGTGAAGTCAAAGATAATTTAAATTTCACGTAAAAGTTGCCGTTTTAAATAATCGAGTTCATTATGAAACTGAGAAGAAATTTTGTTCCTGTAAACCTTTTCAACAGATTTTGCGGCATACCCTAAATCATACATGGCTGGGATAATTTTTGTCTCTTTTTCTTAAACTCAGGCACATTCTAAACTGAATTGGTACGGACACGCAATGTATATTCACGCAAGCTTAAGAAGTATGAAAAACTTGCAGTCATTTCGCACTACTTTACACTATATTCACATTTGTCAATTAGTCTTTACTTTAATCTAACCCTTATAAAAACGAATTTGAAACGCACGCACAATGAGGGAGAAGCTATAGGCAGAGTAGTATGAAGGGTGGACAGACCAAGTTTTCAAACAAAAATGAAGCCTCAACGGGAGAGGACGCGAACCCATCTCTCTGATATTTGTCAAACCAGGACTGTTGCGTCAAAAACAGACGTTTTTGTTGTCGCCGTTTGTTAGCTGCTATGAATTAAATCATATGATATAACAATAATGGTAGGAGAATCGTTAACAACTAGACTAGCTCGAGAGCGATTAGAGGAAATAAAGAAATTTATCCCTGTAAGATATTCTGTCAGACAAAACCTTCAACAGCGACAGGAAGCTCAAGTTGATTTTGCAATTGGTGCTGCACAATTATTCAAACTCGTTACTACAACCACTAAAGAGGTTATATATGGAAAATAATGAGATGAGGAATGAGGTGTTCTTCCTGAACTTAAAAGAATAGCAAAAGAAACTAAACAAAAATCAGAACTTTTACAAAATCTTCCTAGTCCGGTAAGATTTCAATCGTTCCAAAATAATCCGATGAGGAAATAGTCGAAGAATAACCAAATAAATTTACCGAGGAAACTTTAGCATATATCGATAAAAGAGATCTAAAAGATTTTATCAAATTTGTTGCTACTGGATATTACGATAAAAATAAAAGTTTGAAACCAGGACATAAAAAGCATATCAGAGATATGAAACACTGAGCTGATGTACTTTATAAAACTAGAACCAAAACAAGTCGAGTTGATACCAAAAGTACACCGTTTATAATCTCGGTGCGGTAGATAACGTATATGATCAATATGAAACACCAAACGAGTAAGAAATAGAAACACTACAACAGCGACAAGAAGCACAAAAACAACAAAACAGGGAAGAACAAAAACAGCGAAGAGAAGAATTAAAACAGCAAAAATAAGAATTAAAACAGCGAAAATCGCATAGAAAAAGACAAAAATCTTCAAAGCAAGAGTATTTCTCATCTCAACAAGAAGAATTACCAAATGATGTTTTAGAAAGAATTAATAGATCACTGGAATCTTTACAAAAAGAATCTGATGATACGCAAACCGCAACTGGTGAAATATTAGCAGCTGGATTTTCTCATTCTTGAACCCATGACAGTGATATTGTTCCCTGTCCTAATAATATTCTCTCGGACATTGCACGATTAGAAATTCTCATGGGGGATAAAAGAGCTGGAAATAACTCACCAGAAATAATTAAACGAAGCCGCTGATATCTGCCGACGATTATTTAAAGGTGGTCTCATGGATATCGGTGTATATCGAGAATTTATCGATGAACTCGTTGATGATTATCATAGTGATTGATTGTCTATGACAATTAGAAAACCCGATTAGATAAATAATATTTAAATAAAATGATCATACATCGTAATCACAACAAGCCAACCATGGCCTACGTAGTAAATTCACGATTGCCTGTTTATAAGGTGTAGTATGGAGATAGTCTCGGTGATGTTGTTCAAGCGTTATTTGCGAGGATGGCTCCAAAAATAGCACCAATCGCAAAACAATTATAAATGAAAACTTTTGATGTTATTCGTGATAAGGGTATTAGCGCTGTTGGTGATGTTGCCGGTAAAGCATTTTCCGCGGCTATGGAAAAACTTATCACGCCGGGAAAACTACCATCTACGGAGATTATGCCTGCGAGTGTTAGTAAAATAATAAAGAAAACGGTGGATTAAAAAATAGCAAAGCGAATAAATGAAGGATTTGAATCATTGAAATATCACTGTAAATATGATAGCGGTACGTGATTTGAAATCGCGATTTAGATCGAGAAATATATAATAAAATGTTCCAATCTTCAACCGATATGGATGCCTCGGTGCTCAAAGATGAATCTTTAAATGATTATCAGTTTTATCAGTATAAAGCAATACAACCAAATGAACGAAGGAGAATTGAACTTCAAGTTCGTGATAAGAGTAAATACCTTCTATCCGCTGAAGCATTTATTGAAGAAGAATGAGAACTTGTAACAAATGTTGCAGCTAATACGCCATAAGACGCAAATCTCAGAGTTGGTTTCGTCAAGAACGGTATTATGGTATTATTTAGTAGCGCTACATATATGATTGATGATAGAGAGATTGAATCTATTCAAAAGGATGTTGATATCGCCACAACAATAGTGGGATTAACGAGATATTCTGATGATTATACAAGATCCGCAGGACCATCTATGATGTTCGCTAAGGATGTTAATGATCACGCTGAACATATTCAATAAACTAGGGTAAGGACACCAGAAGCTACTGCAGCTGATCCACAACCAGTCGATTTTGAACATTAGGCTAGACCAGCTGCCCCCTTTGATAATATAAAAATATTAATCTTAATAACAACCTAGTATTTGCAACACGTACATTAATGTTTGCAGGGAACGCGATGATTATTTTCATGCGCGATTCCACTGTCCCTTATATTTGGATTTTGAAGAAATGTTAGAAAAGTTATCTTTGGAGCTAAACACAGTTGTCCTCGTGCGTAAAGGTGATGATAATGATGCAATCTAGTGACATGATGATGTTCCTGCTGGTAAAGTAAATATAATAAAACTCTCATTATGGATGCCAGTAATGACTCCAACAATCGTCGCAAATCAAAACTTACTATCATTTATAAGTGTAGGTGGTAAATCATTACTGTCAGGGCTAACAACAACAACAGCTAGTCTACAGAGTCCCAATAATGGAGAATTTTCATGGCATGTTACATCAAACATAGAGGTATCTGCACCTCTACATATATTTATTGCGTTACAGGATGTTTGGAGATTAAATTCTCAGGAGCGCAGCCATATGATATTTTATCGACTAGGGGTTAACGAAGTCACGTTAAAAAAGAACGATCAACAGGAACCAGCTGTAAATATTTCACTCATTTACGACCAAAACCAAATAGACGTGCATATCATCGTTTGCTGACATTTATAGGACGTGATCAAAATGTAGATACCGGTCTGCAAATATCACAAATAGATTTTAGAACCCTATATCCGATGTATTACTTTTCACTGGAACATCTTGACTTAATTAGACAATCCGTCGTTGACGTATACTTTGAAGCTCGTGTAACACAACCTCCCATTGTCGCGGCAGGTCCACCAACTGTTTACGGTGATTACAGAGCAATTGCCGTCATATTCAGTCAATGCTACTCGAAGGTTTTGGTGGACGAATGAGTATAGTTGATGCGCCAGTAGAAAACATGTAGTGTTTTCCAAAAAACACGTGGACAATTAGATCAATCTCGTATTTTAAAAAAATGTCATATACTCACGTTAGTGTTAGTCTGACTCCTGGTCAGATTAAAAAGTTGCAGTCGGACTCAGCTAGAATGGGTCTAAGACTACTTGGAACTCCGAATTCATGGTACAGCGGAAAAGGCCTGAGACTACCAGGGACAATTTACTAGAAACGTTGTCAAATTTTGATTTATTCGATGTTGCCAAAGACTTAAGAATAAGAAACTTAAGAGATGTTTTCATGGGAGATCAATTACCACAATAACCAAACAGAGTTGAAACCGGTATCATTGATCTCGATAACAGCACCGGACCTGGAACTCACTGGGTTGCATACACGATTGATCCACGTGGAATTGTTTATTTTGATTCTTACGGGTTACCGCCTCCTAAAGAATGTATGCGTTACATCAATTAAAAATTCCGATCTGGTGCTCCACGCTACCAACACAAAAAAATGACCGACCCACCAATATGCGGCCAAGGAGTAATAAATGTACTTTAAGCTATATCATCATCAATGAAACCACCTTAAAAAACCGTACATGAATACATAAGTAATCGCGTTTTAGATTGATCTTAACATATAATGATTGATTTTTACTTTAGAGCTCTCTCAAGCCTGGAAAAAGTGCACCTGGGAAATATCTGCAACAAGAGATATAAAGAAAAAACTCGAAGATAAAATATCTAAAATTTTAAACATCGCAAGTGTGGATACAAACGAAATTGTCGTATTTCAAAGACAAACAGACAAAATTAAAACGAGTAATATTTCTCTGAATGTTATTCTTGTTAAAATTAATGGAGTAACCGAAAATTCCCTTGTTATGTTTGATTCCACCGGTAAGATTAAACCAGGAGTTCTTTTTTCAACTGTGATAGATAGTATTAACAATCGAGTAAAAACATCCAGTGACACAATGACAGGTGACATCGACATGAATTCAAATAAAATAACTGGACTTGGTAATCCAATATAGGACACTGACGCTGAGACACAAAAAATATTTATATGTCATAGACAATAAATTAACGACGCTATATGGTGAACATAAAACCACAGATGATAAACTAACAGCGCTGCAACACGAATATAAAACCACAGATGGTAAACTAACAACACTGCGAGCCGAGTATGATGCTTATGTAGGCGCGTTTGCAAAATCGGATGAAACCATAGATATTTCCTTTGGTACTCCGCTGACAGTCCCAATAAAACTTTCTGATATTAAAACAAATATTGATAAGATTAAACAAACACATGTATCATCGTATGAGTTATAGACATATACATAAACAATTCCATGTGAACTCCTAAAGTGTCCTATAACATTTTAGAAAATCCAGAGGTCACATATATAAGACGGCATAACCCAATAAGCCACCAAGATGTCCTATAACATCTTAGTATCTCAGGGGCAGCACGAAACACAGTCCCCATTGTGAGCCTCTAAACTGCAAATAACAGTCTGAAACCTCAAGAAGGTGTTTGGTGAATTACGACACAAGGATGGCACAACATATAATCTTAATTAAGGTATATGTGGACAGCAAAACATATAAATTTAATTAAGGTATATATGGACAGCACAATATATAATCTTAATTAAGGTATATATGTACAGCAGAACATATAATCTTAATTAAGATATATCAGGCGTGGCTTGATGACGTGGTTTGATGATATGATAATAGGACAACACAAACAAACGGAGGCCATTCTCTCAATTCACCAGATTTTGTGCACACACACACACACACACACACACACACACACACACACACACACACACACATGAAATTAATTCCCGGAGAGTACAAATCAGTACCTCTCAATTAAATTCAGTGGGAGGGTGTGTATTTTTCTGTGTTGAACTTTTGAGCTTGGGGCGGAGCGCCATTATATAAAAACCCTCCAATCAGTACCTATAATGCCTGCTACGAGATTCGAACGCTGGGCCTCGAGACGAGACTCAGCCGCGTTACCGGTTACGCTATGTTCAAATCTAACATTAATTTTAAAATATAATATATAGTTAACAGAGACATACACGTAGCTGAAATAAACTTAACAAGAATATATATTTGTAGTTTTAAAAACAATAGTCAAACTATAATATATAAAAATTCAGTCAGACCGTGAGTTATGTCTATTTATAAAAGGTATATGAATCCCATGAAGGAATGAAACTGTATCACACACGCACATATATCCCTGGAGGAGTTATCTACCTTCGGTACTGGTTCATTCCATGTATGTCAACCGAATTTTTGGCAAAATGTTCTTAGAAAGAGATACACTTTCTGCAACACTTTCGAATCAAGAGTATACAAATATCAAAATGATTGCCGGCTTCATTCATTGATTCAAATATTAATTCTTCGCCGGTATCAATATTTATAGATCTGGCACGTTTCGCAAATTTTTATGTATTCCTGTACGACCGCATTTGGTATTCTCACTCTGAGTGATAACTCGTAAATTAGTTAAAAGATTATTCCTAGAATTTCGATCAATATGGTCAATCACAAAACCATCTTTGATCAATCCTTTGAAACATTCAAAAACTAATCTAGACAAATAATATATTTTCCACAGCACAAAATATAAGTCACCCATGATTATTGACAGTACCTACTGGCTTTTTCAGCCTGCAGTGTCTGACTACACCATCGCGTGACGCTTCATATTTGCTGATCGTGGGATGTGGCTGAAATTATTGGCTCATTTATTTACACATACATTATTTGTCTAATTGATTATTTGGTTTAATTATTATTTATTGAGAATCTAGTAATATAGTCATAGGGTGTTCTATGTTATCATTGTCAAAGTCAGGGTCAATTTTTCTTTAAAATAATAACGCTTAAGGTCTCTGTATCGCTTGCCACCACAACTAAGACACAATTGTGGTACTCATACTCCAACATCGCATTATATATAGGGTTTCGTCGCACAGTATGTGAATAATACCCACAGTATTCGTTTCTGAACGATTTGTTACAAACGTTTACTGGTCCTATCATAAGCCATTTACAGTGATTTATTATATATTAATTCTTTTTTTAGATACTTGTTTTAATTATATAACCGCTCCGGTGGCCTAGTGTTTAGAGCGTCCGCGACGGAAGCGGGAGGTCGTCGGTTCGATCCCCGGCCGAGTCATACCAAAGACTTACAAAAATGGTACTAACAGCTGCCTCGCTTGACGCTCAGCATTAAGAGGTTAGTGTTAGGACTGGTCGGCCTGGTGTCAGGATAATGTGACTGGGTGAGACATCATGCTACATGTCTGCGGCATGATGTTTCAGTGCTAGACATCACTATAAACTGCCTCACTGCAGACATCGTAGCGATATGACTGAAAAATTGTTAAAGTTACGTTAAAAATCCTAATCAAACAAACAAATGTTTTAATTATAAAATGAAGTAGTTAGACAGATTATCCGAAATAAAACCCTGGAAAATGTTAAATTCAATCTCGATAGAGTCTCTATAGATACGCTAAATAATAGTCTAATAAGTGATAGAAGCATGATAGGTAAAATCCATGATGCATTTAACGAATTTAAGCGCGATGGTGCATCTCATTGTTGGTCAACATTTCGAATCGCTGGTAGTGTTGATGCTATGAACGACCAACGGGCAACAAGAATAATAACGCAGCTTGGACACCGAAAGTATTTTGTCAGAGTGAAATTTATTATACTATCAGAAACAAACATCTGGATTATTCGTGATAAATTCGATCCTATCTATCAAACCAGGAATATTGACTGGAATTGACAAACAGTATTACGAGAGAGCTTATCCTGTGACCACGGTTGTTTATGGGATTTATCCGATAAATGAAAAAACCGAGTGTTGAGAAATTGAAACCTATGAAATTGGCAGGGACACGGATAAATTGTGTAGCCGAACGAGTAATAGAGCATTTTACAAATGCGTTGCATGGAAATGGGTTGACAGGTCTAAGACGTAACAAAATAAACAAATGGGAGCTAACAGTCAAGGATGCTGGGGCCATAATTCAAAATGCAGCTAAGCTAGAATAGATATTAAAATTCCCAATAACCGCAGCAACTATAACAGGAGAAATATCATACGAATCGAAACAGAAATCAAAGGAGGCTCTAATCAAGATCATTGATCATAATCTAACGCAGTAGCAATATTTCTGCTGGATAGAACCGTAAAATACATCTCTGGGGGGAGGGGCATTTCTTTGATTTTATTCACGCGGAAAACAAATACCATCCTGTGTCAGTCTGGTTATTTCAGAAGTTTAAAGAACAAGATGGTAAATTCGACCAATTTGTAAGACCTAAGGGTGAAATATACCATACCGAATCTCTTCACGATGAGATGAGAAATCTAGCTCGAAAATTTTCAACGGATAATAACGAGCAATTACTAACAAACTGTTTTAAAGTCTCGTCAGTTGCAGTTCATTTAGCCAGAAAGAAAAATGTATGGAAGCCAACACAATATGAATTTCTCTCAGATGCTCTAATCAGTTGTGTAGAATACTGACATGGTGGATTATGCAATACCAAATATTATCATAGAAACGTTTTGTTCGGTTGATATGGTTGCGTGTTATACAGGGAGTTTTCTCGGGTATGGTGATTGTGTTGGGTATTTTAAACGATTTAGGCATCCCACCCACGAGATGACAAGAGTTGCGATTAATGGACCACTACCCGATTTAGATCTAACCGGATTCGCTCGTGTGGTCTCATTTGGATTCGCTAAAGGACTTCATCCGTGCTGTTATGTTTAGTTTGGTCGACATGTATCTTTATAAAACGGGATGCCAATAGTGTTATTACGGTATATGATCGATTATAAAATACTGATTTCTCTGATTGTCAGTGAGGCACTTATATCATATGGAGCGCAAATTGGTTACCACAACTCGATAGTCTTGATAATGTAATTAACGACTACAAGGAAAAAGTTCCTGATCTCGACGAAGACTATATTGTTAAAAAATACAAGGAGATCTTTCAAGTCAATAATAAAAATGCAAAGGATCTCGGTAGAAGAATAATCGGTAAATTCACCCAGGGTGGCTGGTCTTGATAAACAACACGAGTGATAGAATTATTTCGGGAGAATTCAGGCATGATTGTGCTAACATCAACACACAGACTTCCAAGAGAGATGAAACAATGAGGAGTTAATTCTTTCGCATATCACAGTTTCATTCGTTATTAAGGTGACGCATGGACTCGAATGGGTTAAAAATATATTCCGAAAATCGATTTTTAGGATGAGATATGCACAGTGTCGTTAGATATAATAAAAATGTTTCTTTATTGATTGTTACTGAAAAATACAACTTTGATAATGTGTAGCGATCATGAACAACCACCACCATTTGTCGGTTTGTATCCACATAATTGGTTGAAGAATTTTGTAGATTATTATGAAGAAATTATTACTGATCATAGATAACTTGATCCAGAATTAAGTGAGTTCAAGAAATTAATCACATTACAACCGGATAATATCCAGTGTGAAACAGCGAGTGAAATAATTTCAGAAACTCCATTAAATGTTTTTTTGGAAAGTGTAGAGACCAAACGATTTGATAGTGGCAAGTAGAAAGTTAGTCAGAGACACACTTCAAGCGCGGTTGTTTCAAACAAACAAAGACAAATTCGCAATACTTCCAATGCCATTGTCTTATAGACCAGCTGATTCACGAAGACAGACTATTGAAGTTGATCTTCCTGGGAAAACAGAAAAAAACAAACTCTCGCATTAACTGATATTGTGCTTGTTGAAATCAGTGTTGCGGAAGATGCATTGCACGCTGATAAATCTCCGTCGACGTTAGAATACGCAATGACGATTGATTCATCTCAAGGGTTAACCATCTCTGATAAATTTTTTGGATCGTAGATAATCGCATCGAGTGGTCAAATTTACTTTATGTCGCAGTGTCCAGAATTGGAAAAAAAATCAACTTCGAAGAGTTGTTTTAGATTCTAATGAAACCACAATCAGTGATATTGTCAGCGATGATATAATAAGAAGAAAAACTTGCTGGTTATAAACAACAAGGTAAGAAAAATAACATAATTTGATATTGCTGTTAAATTTATAATGAGGTGGAAACAACAACAAAATAATCACTGTGCGAGCTGTAATTGTATAATGATATGGTAGTATTCGACTAAAGATCCTCGCCAATTTACCGTGGATAGAAAGGATAATAGTCGTGGTCATACCAGATAAGATGTGACATTGACTTGTCTAGAGTGAATTGATGCCAGTAATATTATAATATGTTGATGTAGATTCACTGACTGTGATGATCGTGATGTTGTTTATAAAATCAAAGTTAACTAGATTATGATTCGAAGTCTAAAAATACATAGGGGATATCCACAGGCTGGGTTACTGTTATTTCATATTAAATATCGATGTAATGATTACTTCTGACGAGTTCCCTACAACAGATCTGCACCTTCAGTACCTAAGGCAAGTTATAAGCTGAGAAATGGAATCCTCATGGAAACTATATATTTTAGTAGCGATTAATACAGTGCTATATATTTTTAGTAGCGATTAATACAGTGCTATATATTTTTAGTAGCGATTAATACAGTGCTATATATTTTTAATAATGATTAATATATTAATACATGATGTTTGCGCACCTAATAGTATCGTCCAGCATTCTGTGGGTGCAGCAAAAATGGAATCATCACCTGGTCACATTTTATGTCTTTATTTCATGTGTCTGTAGGATGCGTGTGTTTGTTTGTTCGTTTGCTTTAATTACTTATGTAACTTCTGTTTCTTTATGGTATCATTTGACTTGTTTTAATAAATGTTTTTATGACGGTTTTTTTTAAAAAATCTTCTCTTCAGACTTTAACCCTACAGTTTGTTACACTTTACGTCAAGCATCATGTTCGTTCCCATTGTGTCTGTCCCACACATTACTCTGCTATGACGCAGCTCAAAAATGGTCGGTATGCTCCCTCACTATCATTATATCACGTACAACCATCTTGGTTTGTATGCCACATCAGCTACGACCATTTAAGCATTATTCTTGACATTGTACACTATACGATACTATTGCTGAACGTCGTCTGGGGGCATTGTTTATCTCCAAAATGTGAGAGGTTGAAGGTATCGTGATGGTAAAATGATAGCAAAGGAGGACGGGTATGCCATTTTTGCAACTGTCCGCCGCAACACAACAAAACAAAAGCAGGCATGTTCGAAAAGATGCTCATCACTCAGAAAGCCTCTATAAGGCCCATAAGGATCGGTCTACTCATTTTGCTGTCCTAAGCATATAATATTCTTCGTTTAGAGTTTATATAAACTGACATTTACACGCCATCATTTATTCTCATTTGCATCTTGTCTTCCCACTGGCGCAACTACGCATTTCCACTTGCACCACCATCAGTTTTGCACAAGTACATGATGTCATTGCACTGCGTTAAGAATGACTACAGATGTGGGTGGATTATCACAAATAGAAGACCATATCAAACACTTTACATTAACCTCTTATTTTGCAAGCAAGATTCAAGATGGAAGATTATATTTAATTTAGTGCCTGCCACATGATGCTAACAATATATATCAACCGGTATCGATAAGAAAGGGAAACGAGCTCATTTAAGAACGAAGCATGACGTTTTGGCGCCGCCGATTTGGCACCGGTCGGTTTGGAGCGACCGGTTTGGCGCCGGCCGTTTTGTTACGGGCCGGTTTGACGCCGGCCACTTTGGCGCCGAGCAATTGTTATTCCTGTTGAGAGGTAACCATACATTAGTGGAGCAGGTAAAGACAGCATTGATTACCTCAGCGATCAAAGAGACGTAGTGTGTAAGTGAAATATAAAATGAAAAATAAAAGTAACATTATTCAAATTATCAGCCTGTGTGTTATTAAAATAACTTTAATTAAACCTATGTTATGTTCATTCATCAGTAGACTTCTTTAATCTTATCATTGCTTTCGTTTTCAAATATGAATAACACGTTAGACATCAAAATATTAAATTGTTAATCTTTAAGTTTTCATGACTCACAGGACAATATACCAATAGAGTCAATTACTTTAAGCATCCTGCTTATATTGTTATTTATTAATCCTTTTGTAAATGCCGACATGGCCTCTAATTATCTTAAGGATAATGTGTAATCGTTTGATGTTAATCCTTTTGTCGGTGACAAAACTACCAGCGCCAAAACGTCCGGCGCCAAAACGGTCCACGCCAAAACATCCTAGCGCCAAAACGGTCGCGCCAAACCGGGCGGCGCCAAAACGTCACGGACCGTTTAAGAACTAAAGTGAACATTCGGTTATATTAAGGAACAACAGATTATATTATGAATTTCCACAGCATTTCCAATTTCGACAAAAATGCAGAAAAGAGCTCAAATATTTTCCTTTTTTCCTCCACACTTTAATTTCCCTAATGGTTAAGATTAGGCCATACCATAAATTTTTAAATTAAGGAACACTGACTAATGGAATGGAGAATGGTTGCACCTGCCAATAACAAATCTGAGTTGCCTGTGTACCATTAAAAATATATCGAGAGTACTTAACACCCGAGGGCTTAGAAACTGTTCTAATATTCACTCGGAAATAAACGATAGGTAGTGATTTATTGGTGGTGTATACGGTATCAAACATAACATTATTTTCAAGTCTATAAGGGTAATTCACGACCAGCAAAATGTTAAATTAAGATTTATTCAGTCTAACTGGTTTTTCCTTTGAATAACCCAGGTAATCCTGAAATTAAAATGATGTCAGCTTAGTGAAACATCTTCTTTGCATCCACTGTATCATCTAACTAAATAAAATAAAATTAAGCATTGACTGACTTGATCATTTCACTGCTTAAAGCTTTAGTTTAAATGTTAAAATCGCCCGAAGTCTGAGTGCCTTATAATCGTTCTTAATCTTCATCAGTGGTGCATACGGAATCAAGCATAAACACATTACTTTAAAGTCTGTACGGGTAATTCACGACCAGCAAAATGTTAAGTTCAGATTTATTCAGTCTAACTGGTTTTTCATCTGAATAACCCAGGTAACGCTGAAATTAAAATGATGTCCGCGTAGTGAAACATCTTCTTTGCATCCACTGTATGATCTAACTAAATAATAGCAAATTAAGCATTGACTGACTTGATCATTTCACTGCTTAAAGCTCTAGTTTTAATGTTAAAGTCGACCGCAGTTTATTGATTTCCTTTAATCATTTGTATTTTTCAGTGGTCTCTTTTATTTTAAGATTCAAATTCCTGATTTTACTAGTCATTTTAGTTATGTATTGGACATACCCGTATAATCAAATTTATCAAAGGTTTACACCACGGCTTCGTTTAATGTTATATCGTGAACATGACAACTCAGGACTATATAAACAAGATTGTGTTAACATGTTATCAGTTGCAAGCGAACAATCGCAAATTATTTCACGTTCATTGTAATTGTGGTCGGGGTTGTCTAACTAGCCAAGGTAACTGAGATCTTCTTTAATATTCTACTTTGTAACTTAGTCTTATTTGACCATATTTTTATTATTATCAACCATAATGTGTGTTCTCTTATATTTTCGTAACACTCCATTTTTCTTTTTTTATTTACTGATATTCAGCAGTTACAGTAACAGTAATTTTAAAATTTCCAATTTTCGCAATTTTCTTTTCAGATGAAGTTGTTCCTGCCGATCTGTATATTTGCAATTCTGTTCTTAGTCAATGGTAAGTTATGTTCTACCATTATCGCAAAAGATATACGCAAACATACATACATATTTTGCGTATTTGTATTAATATTAATTTAAATCTAAATTAATCTAATATAAATTTTCATAAAGGCAGATAACTAGACTGTTAAGTTTTCTCTAGTGATTAAGAACGTACTAATCATCTAAATTTTCTGAACATCAATGACTAACTAGAAATGTCACATTCATCAGGAAAACGGCAAATCATAGAGGGCATTGGTCAGTTTTTCTTTACATTCATCAGGAAAACGGCAAATCATGGAGGGCATTGGTCAGTTTTTTTCACATTTATCAGGAAAACGGCAAATCATAGAGGGCATTGGTCAGTTTTTTTCACATTTATCAGGAAAATGGAAAATAATAGAGAGCATTGGTCAGTTTTTCTTCACATTCATCAGGAAAACGGCAAATCATAGAGGGCATTGGTCAGTTTTTTTTTCATAATCTATCTCAATTATCCGATGATCCTCTGAACAAGAGACAGCGTCAAATATACATCTCTCGTGTTATTTTAATGTGTCATAATCGTGTGTGTGATAAGTTTGCTTCTAAATAACTACACTTTAAAACGATATCCTTTTTCGCCTATTTGTATACTTGACGTCTCTAGGATAAAATCAAAATAGTCAAACATTTTTAGACGCTCTTTTCACATCACGACACATTTCCTCGCTAACAGTACTATCTGCTAAACTGTATTTCAGAGTCAAATTAAATTAACACAGCTATGTTGGGTTTTATCATCAATGATCGGAACATTAAAAGAATGCCCCTACGGAATTACAGGTTAATATTCTTTATACAGCATGACATATACATGTGTGTGTGTGTGTGTGTGTGTGTGTGTGTGTGTGTGAATTAGATTTTTAACGTAGCTTTAACACTTTCTTTTAGTCAAATCGATATAATGTATGCAGTGCTGCAGTTTATAGTAATATCTAGCACAATGACTCTGCCGGGATTCGAACTCGGGACCTCCCTCATAAGCAATTACATTAGTCAATGTGACTTTAATTAACTAATTGCAAGTTTAGATTAAAATATGGAATTAGTGGTCATACGTATGAAAAAAGGTAGAAATTCTGATTGTGCGGATCATGGTCAACCAAAAAAGAACACCAGCGAAACTGCAAAATTTTATTTAAAGATATATGCTTCAGATTAGTGATTAAAACGTTTATGTTAAAACAGAGCAAATGTGTCCATTAAAAATTTCATATATATATATATATATATATATATATATATATATATATATATATATATATATACATACATATATATATATATATTAAATATTTGGAAAACGTGCTCATTGTTTCCTAAAATGTGTCGTATCTAGATAACATCTTTGAATAACCTCAAGACGTTCCGAAATCAAGGATATTTGTGCATGCATGCAACTGTTCCTAAATACCGCATGCCTAGTCAGTGAGTCGTTTGCACTTTTCGATCGATATCTTCTCAAAATATCAATATTAATTGCAAATTGTGTTTTGATTTCTTATTTGGTACATTTTTAGATGGCCTTTGGTGTATGTTTCCTTCTATCAGTTATTTAGTATTTCCTTCTGGTATGATTCTTTAATATGTCTTCCGAATCAAGTAAGCCAATTAATTAAAACTTATAATATTATTGCCGTTTTCTGATGGCTTAGATTGTATGATCGAACAGTTAAAGTTGTAATGCCCCTTAGGCAGAAAAGAAAGTGAGACTTCATATTACAAGGAAACTAAACTTTATTTACAGCGCTCTGAATTCGAGTGCAATCAACAGAGATCTGAGTTAATGCATACGTTAATGAGACAAGCTTGACATCTTACAGTCAAATGAGAGCTGATAAAGCTTTAACAAAATCAGTCAAGTTGTTTTCTCTCAGTTTTTTCAAATTAGTGTAATTCATTTATATTACAGTTTACGTTATGTTGCACAATTTTACGTGAACGTTAGAAACACTACAGTACGTAATCTTTATTAATTTGTACATCACCTATATCAATTCATAACAAGGGGTTTTCAAGAAATTAAAATGCCGTAGTTATATAAATTGATAAAATTGTGATAAGGAAGAAAATATAACTAGTGGTGAACACTCTACTTCTTTAGCTTCTTCTTTTTCCAACAATACAGCATACCTTCCCGTGCCAGTAGATTCTCGTTGGTCGGTGGTTCGTTTCGTGATTAGTCCGGGTTCTTCCTCCACCAATAATACTGGCCGCCATGTATAGCCTATATTGTGCTGAAAAATGGCGTTAAACCATAAAAAAACCAGCATACTTCTCCGAATATCCCTGAATATCAGTATGATTCAACAATTAATTTAACGTTAATATGATAACAATCTTGTGAGACAGAATATACAAAGATAAAGTGAGAATTATATTTTGTCTTCAAACAACGACAATGGTCTATGAATCAATATCAAGCACATGTTGAATACACATTAATTTAACTGGAAATTCTCAAGCCCTAAGTAGTAGATTTTGTGATATGTATAGCGTTCGAAACTTTACATCATCGGGATTCGTGAAAAGTATGTTGAGCTACACGTTAAATTACTACAATAATTGTAGAAATATTTAAATATAAAAATTTTGATGTCTTTTTTTTAAAAAAAAAAGATTAGCCCTAACAGTATCATTTGCAAATTATGGCACGAGCAACGAAACTAACTCCATTCACTAGGAATGAACATTCTTCCCGATATGATTTAACAGTCAGTTTGCTACGACACAGAGCACGTAGCTCGACGATAAAGTCACTATAGAAACACAGTCCATACAAAGCATGCCAGTGCCCATGAGTTTTACCTATTTAAATTAAATACTATTTTAATCAGGCGCCAAAAAGTGAAAAAAAGTAATCAGGATTCATGTACATCATCACTGTATAAACTTCCATCTTAAACTATATGTCTATATTATTTTTATTGTATATATTAACAAGAAGCAAATAATTATCTAATTTACCAACGTAGCCTACCTTGTACAGGCAATGTAATGGATGTCGTATCCCACGTTACCTGGTACAGGCAATGTAATGGATGTCGTATCCCTCGTTACCTGGTACAGGCAATGTAATGGATGTCGTATCCCACGTTACCTGGTACAGGCAATGTAATGGATGTCGTATCCCACGTAACCTGGTACAGGCAATGTAATGGATGTCGTATCCCACGTTACCTGGAACAGGCAATGTGATGGATGTTGTATCCCACGTTACCTGGAACAGACAATATAATGGATGTCGTATCCCACGTAACCGGGTACAGGCAATATGATGGATGTCGTATAACACGGTTCTGGGAGTCGATTTCAGATGCGAACAATCAGCACATTATGTGCCATGCCGGACAATATTCTTTCTCACATTATTATAAGTGTACGACCATGCTTTCGAATGTAGAACACCAGGCAGGAGAGTTCAGTCATACTTAACATGTGACCTTTCTCCTGTCATGAGGAATATTTTGACCTCTTGTTTTCATACTGCACACGAAGTAGTAAACTCATCCATTTTTGTATGTCCAAATATATTTTTCTCAAACAAAATCCGTTGTTTTCATTGTAGTTTGTTTATGATTATATTTTCATTTGTCTTTCCGGTGTGTTTTCTGATGTGTAAATCAAAAGACCAAATTTGAATTGATGAGTATTTAGTTACTTTTGTCTGTCTCAAATAATCTTATAGAAAAGAGTGGACATTATATTTATACCTGATAGAACAGTATCATTTCGCAAGCAAACTATCTGCTGTACAATTCAGTGTAAAACTAATGTTATTCTCCCTCTGTTTTAAGGTAAGAAATTTTTTAATGGACATATTGTCGTTTATAGTTAAATGTTTTCGGCCCTCATTTTTTTAAACCTCCTATTTTGGTAAATAAACGGTTCCTTGTTTGATAAATAAAATAGGTTCAGGGGTTTACTCACTTCAAAGATATTATATTTTAATCGTTTTCAAGTTTTTTCCAATTCAGGTAGGTTGAATCTTTAAATGGTGGGTCAATCTCGGTCGCACGGTTCCCAGTAGGGAACAATTACAGGTTATTCCAGATGATACTCAGTTGCCACCACAAAATCTCAAATAACAATTCTTCGAAGCTGATTTATTCGCCGTACTCGTGACACAGCTAGGCACACTAAATTTGACCACGATATGAAGTTATGAACGATCCACATAACTGTATCTTCGATGGTTAATCCCTGAGATGAGTGTATCGCCATCGCATATCCTAGCGTTTAACGCGCTTTCAACCGCGGATATATCAACGTGTACAATATCATTTAACTCTACTTCTACCTGTTCACAACTTCCAGGGATCTCAACGAGAATATTTTGTCGTCGTGTATCCGATGGGCGGTAACATAACGGTACTGGTTCCAACGGAAATTTTCTTTGTGAATTTTAAATAGTTCATCTTGAAGATTATCTCGTTTTTTTCTGCTAACAACAGCTATATCTATCGGTGACCACATGTTCCAGAAATCTTTAATAGGGGTTTCAGGAATCATCTCAATATATCACGCGTTAAATTTATCAATGATTTCCAACATTTGTCTCTGAGATTTTGAAGGTCTTGAGGCAAATTCCTCAGACATTTTTTTAATCGCCGGAAGAAGAGCAACTTTTCCTCGTTGATCTTCAGGAATATCCCCTAATATCGCTTTTTCAACAGCACCGGCTATAGCTTTTTTAGTAGCTTTACCAGCTTCTTTAGTAGCTATAGTTATCGGTTTAAACAATTGTTCAGCATCAGTTGCAAATTTTGTTTGTAATTCTTGTCGTTGCTGAAGTTTTTTTCTAAGTTTATTTCGTACAGGAATATATTTATCTAGCGCAGCTAACCTTTCTCTTGCAAGCCTAGAATAATAAGATTCTCCAACATTTGTCATTTTTATATATAAATTATACGCGTAATTAATTCCGACCGTGATTGACCCAGCACATCTTTTATTTACCAAAAAAAAAGATCTTGCACCATCTACTACTTTTTTGATCACACTTATCCTTGAAAATCACGTGAGTAAACCCCTGAACCTATTTTATTTGGCAAACAAGAAACCGTTTATTTACCAAAATAGGAGGTTTAAATAAAAGGTCGATTCAGACGTGCACTCCACTGTACTTGACCAACGTACTGATTAATATATATATATATATATATATATATATATATATATATATATATATATATATATATATATATATTTAAAGATTCAACATACCTTAATTGGAAAAAACATGAAAAAAACGATTAAAATATAATATCTTTGAAGTAAATTGGAGATTTCTGGCAATGTAAGAGCTGACTTTACTGTTAGACATCAGAACCATACCTTTATTGTGGAACATTCTGATAAAACTATAACACTACTATGTGATCAATAATATTGACCATAAATATGAGTTGAGGTTTCTCTCGTTGAACGATATATAAATCATTGCATATTTTACAAGATTGAAATAAATCACCACACAAGATACATTACCAAACATGGATGCATATAATCAATGCTATTTATTTTTCATTCTGCATCTCCTTGTTCTATCTGCGGAGTAAATGCATCTCTCGGATATTGTCTTTATGAATGCTTAAAAAATCATCCTATGGCTTTGTTGTAACTAAATATGGTATAATTTTGCAAGCGCAATATTTTATATTCACACGAATTAATTTCTCTGAACATATTGGACAGTCCTTGAAATTAAAATGCAAGTTTTCATTAATTTCAAACTCCACTTTTACCATCCAGCCAGCGTCATAGCTTGTGAAGATTCTGAATAATGTTCACTAGATATGTAATTCATTCATCAAATGCCCAATGTATTTGTATCGTTATGTATAGGAGATAAGTTCACGAATGAAGTTTATTATGTTCAATATTCATAAATTAAAGTCTCATCACCATCATTTATTATGTGACCGTCTGTGTCCAAGTTATTGTTTTCATTTTTTAAACGCATGTGAAACCATTGCTATTTCACCTCTTGTCCCCCTAACAATCTTCAAGAACATATCACCATCGCTTACATGCTTACATGTATAACTAACTTCATTGGATGACTAACAAGGCACTATGTCAAAGTTGCTTTTTAATGGGCTCTTGAGGGGAGTCGCATTCGAGGAGTATAACCAATATAATGTAAATCACTAACTTTCTTTTCAACTCTGTAAAGACCATAGCACATAGCCCAAACGCGTTTTCGTAGTATTTTTGCAGATTTTAATTTCAATTTTGACTGATGACAGTGCAAATTAGTTTTTGTGGCTTCACACATATTTGACAACTTGCATTTAAAATTAGAAATATAGTCGAGAAGATTATTTTCTGTATCTTCTCTAGTCCAGACGAACTAAATCCTAACAAGTATTGAACTGAATTCCCAACCGCAAACAACGGTAACTGAATGCCATCGTTCCAATCTTGTCAAAACAACTCATACTCGTTCTAAAACATATTGGCTTTCAGTGTGATATGCAGAAGATTTACATTGCTGAATGTCTAATTCATGCATAATCTGCAGGGAAATTCCTAGTTTAATATTTTACCCTCGCTCAGATTGAACAAACTTAGAAAGGTCAACTGTGTATTAAACACCAGCCTTTATCAAAGCTTTCATTATGGTTTCAGTTTTAATACTGTTCAAAGGAATATTGCCTTCGTAAATCGTGTAGGCGCACACATTATTCCATAAGTGTTGGTTGCCTTAGTTGATCTTAGGTAAGATACTGACTCAGTGGGTTTTTATTATTATTAGTATACTAAATAGTTCGTCAACTGCAGGAATAAGTTGCACAATCAGTAATTTTGTTTTGAAATGAGGAAACTATTAATCTACTTCTTATTCTTATAAAAAAAGCTATTAACCTAGAATGTTTGGTAACATCAAAACCTATATTTGTGTGTATAGTAGATTACTTCATTCCACTTGCCAACTCACTCTCGTTGTTTTAATTAAATTGCTCTTCTTTTTGGTTCGTTTTCCCTTTCTCTCTGCATGTATATTTTCATCTCTTATGTGTCTTAACAAAATTGCAATAGTCTAATATCCCTTTCTCTTTCTTTCTCGAATTGAATTTGTTTATCCTCGTTCTCTTGCTGCAATAGCGGTTGTCTCTTTTCTCTTTCTCCGATTTCATTTGCTTATCTTCGTTCCATAACTTTATTAGTTTTATCTCCTTTCTGATGCGTAACCTGTGTGTAATTAGATTTTAGTCTTGTGTTCTGGTTTAATTATATTCAAATTTGAGCCAGATTGAGACTTACTAATGAAATATAAAGCACTTTAATCCAAATATTTCTTGTCTCCCAAAGAATGAACCAAATTGTTTTCTAAGTGTTTCCCTAAAAACGTATAAACTTCCGAAAGAACATATTATCCGACAAGCTTGCGCTCATAATCTTTTTTAAGGATTATAACCTTTCCTGGGTAGGATTTAAAATAACCAGTTTATGGGCAGTGGCAGATGCTTTGTCTGCTACGGAAATGGACGCACACGTCATGTACGAGTATCCTGTTGCCTTGCAGGTCGGCAATGTGCAGTCAAATGATAAGGGAGTAACCCTAAAACAAAATCCAGAGTAGAGAGCCGAAGGCAGTTGTTTTTCTGATTGTATAAAAAAAAATGATAGTGCGTGTGACCTTGAACGCAAGACACAATAAGACATGGACAAAACAGCTTTTGTAAATTTGTATGAGTGTTTTAGGGTTAAATGGCAAACTAACAATGATTTTAATAAGATTCAGAAGAGCGATAAAGTTGCTAGAACTGATAGTTTGGATGGGATAGTTGTGAAATGTAAGAAAGTGTGTGATGCCTTTCTTAATGTTTGGAGTAAAACCATTAATTGGATTCACAAATGTCAAACTCACAAAGGACTAACAAGAGTTGTACCACTGTTAGGCCATTCTGTGCATCTATAGTCACCAATATTGGCACATTATCCATACCGAATTAAATTGACAAAAATAAAAATCTGCAATGCTTACCAACTGAAAAGCGGCAATTGTTACTAGAACATTTTATTCAAAATAATACTACCTTTTGACTGATGGTATACCTACTCTATGTTGCCACGACTCAAGACATGACGGTCTATTCTTCGCTTGGCTTTGAAAAGATGTAATGTTTGTGCATCATGCTGTCGAGCATGCAACAAAGTTCAAAGGTTGATGGGTGGCGCTGTATGCACATTAATATTGTTACTGTTCATTAATGAATATAAGCTTGTGTATTTATTTTATTCATAAAGCATAAATTCAATAACTGTCATTTTTTGGATGAAGTGTATTTGTTAAAATTAAACCTTAGGTAGAATAAGAAGAAGGTAAGTAAACAAACGGTTACTGTGTGGCATAATAACCCATACACATCAAAACTTCT
The DNA here is from genome assembly GCA_030141615.1 of Unio pictorum. Classification (NCBI taxonomy): domain Eukaryota; kingdom Metazoa; phylum Mollusca; class Bivalvia; order Unionida; family Unionidae; genus Unio; species Unio pictorum. The sequence continues at coordinate 22,056,665 of JARLTB010000220.1, read as the reverse complement.
CGATTTCAGTCATGTTTTCAACCTTAAACAGTCAGAGTAAAGAATACCCCTGCCTAGTTTTATCGATAATGATTCAAGCTTTTGACAACTTGAAGCACTGCTTCGTCTGATTGGTGCCGTTTGCGTCACGATAACCACTATTTATCTGTATTGATCAGCACAATTGTTTAACTGTTTCTAAACCCTCTAGTGTTAAATACAAAAGAAATATATTTAATGCCATTAAGTACATGGACCCTAAATATGTTTCTATCTAGATTTCATAGTTTATTTAAGATTTTGTGCATCATATAATCATAACGTAACCATAAACAAAATTCACAATTTAAATAAAATCAGCAGAATATCCGAAAACGTTCACGTCAACGATTTCCCTAGCAGAATATTATTGTTTTATGGAAACACATTGAATTGCACGAGAGAAAAAAACAAATCATCGTAGGTGAATTTATGATTTCAAGTTAAGCAATTAGCCAAACTTATTGGCGGTAATGACAAACAATTAATGTACTTATTGTCAACTTAACATGTCCAGCCCTTAACTGATCGTATCATTGTAACACTCATTTCGGAAACCAAAATAACCAGCAAACTAATTACGCAAAACTGGAAGTCGACATCAAGATGGCTCCTCTGATGTGTGTCTAATTATTTCATTGTTTCGAGCGAAATAAAGGATAAAGCATTCTAATCAACACAGAAAGTTTTAAACTGATCACAACTGATGACAAAAAGCAAAAACATCAGGCATGCAAGAATGTCGAAATTTCATTCGATTTAATCCCTGCAGTGTATTTAGTATTGTGTAGATGTTTTACACAGAGATATTAACACATAATAGATTATACTATTTAAAAAAATATTTGATAATCAAATATATTATTCTTAACTAAAACACAATTTGAAGAAAATAACATTTGAATGAGATTTAACTTAAAATTTATCTAAATAATTGAAACTAATCTTGTCATGAATCAAAATAAAAAAAACTGACTATAATTCTAATCATTCATGATCCGTTGAAGTTTTAGATAGTCAAGCTCTTAGTCAGGTTTTCAGAAGATTTGATTGGGTATTTATTGTACATTCGTAAGCAAATATATCGATTGTTCCCAGAACGAAAGTGTTTGGAGTTCTATTGTGGCCATGACAACTCTTAAGAGCATATAAAATGAGAGGTTTGCAATCGTTGTTATTTGCAAGTTTACCTTTGCACAGGATTTTTTTGTATTTATCCTTATAGTCGGATTACGTACTTGAATGAAATAGGGATAATATCTTCCTGCGCTTTCTTATTTAGTTTTATAGATTAAAAATGAGAAAAAAATATTCTTAACATTGTCAACAGGAGCAGTTTCACTTGCACCTATATTAATTTCATTTTCAGGTATTTGTATGTATCTGATAAATTAGATAATATTATATTTAAACGATTTTTAAAGACATGAACATGGTTAAAAATAAACACACCTGTTCGAAACATGAAGTACTGTTGCTTTTTATAAAATATAAATAAACAAAACATGTTCTGGATATTTAAACTGTTTTTAATTACCGACAAACTACAGTATTTCATACAAAACTACTACGTAACTGCATGTTCAATTTGCTTACAAAAAACTAATCAAACAGTTATCAAAACAAATTAAACAGGCTAAATGTTTCACATTTACTTCCAGATTGGAAAATTACTGAGTGCATACACGTTTTAACAGGTCACAAAGTTTAATCCAGTAAATAACGGATCATAAGCATGAGATAGAGAGACAGACAGACAGACAGACAGAGAATGTTAAATGTACACCCGATATAACGGAATGTGCTATCCCTGGATGATATAGGAGAATGTTTGATAATAGTAGGCTGAATTAATATTTGATACAAATAATACTATCACACAGATTTGCGAAAAGGGCAAATAAAATTGGGTTCAGACTTAAGTGAAATGTATAGATATATGTTATGATAGTTGATTACAAGATCTCACTTTTAAAATTAATGTTGCAATTCAAATTCATTTAAATCAACAAACGATCATTCTTTTATATTTATTTTGTAAATTATCCACGATTTGTTAATACGTTTTATACCTAAATTCGTATTCAGGTGTGACAGGAACTACTCAAGCATTAAATATGACAACAACAACGACACTACTCAAACAGTAGCGACGAATGCAGCACCAAGTGCGACGACGTCAGTGACAAATGGCACAATCTCTGGTAACGCACCTGTTTCTGGTCTCACGGCTACTGCATCAGGTACAACGGTGGCTACTCCAGCATTAAATATGACAACAGGAAATCCTTCAGGAAAATATGACGCATCATATGTAGCGGCAGGAAATGAACATCTGATTATGTTCCTTATTATGCCTCTGACATTCTTTATGATGAAATAAAAATAAATTTTAATAATCGAATCATCCGTTCCGCTATTTCAACTGCTAATTTCGTGAAAGACTGTTTTTCAAGAGCAATATGTTTTTTAAATGTACGATGCACTATTTTGTCAAATTCAGACCAAAACAAAAGCTACAGTACATTTAAAACGTCAAGTATCACATAACCGTCTATGCTGAAGTCAGGAAAAAGAGGCATCACTCGAATATATTTGTTTATTTGTTTTGTTAAGCATGTTTTGAACAATATATAATACCAAATATTCTAAATGTTATATAGTATCGTTACCTTATATGTTTAGTTATGTGATACTATTATTGTAATATATATTAGTCAGATAAATAGTGGGCAAGTTATCTTTGTTTTGCAGAGCTACAAAGTATTATACCAAAAACATTTAATTTACTATATATATTTCATGTATATTGAGCATGTTTTGTGTATATTAAACAGAGTGTGATTCCCCTTGCTAATAGAACAAACAGAAAATATTATATTCCTAAATTCTATTTTTGTTAACTGTTATAAAATCATATGACTAGGGTGTACGACACAAGAAGAGTACGTTTGAATAAAATAATTGAAATGCCAGTTACCTCGATTTATTTCTGCTCAATAAATATTGAACATAACATTACACTGAGCTTGAAGCAAGGTTATATCAACACGACTTTACATGGAACTTATGACTCGAACAGCAAAACGGTCCTACCCTTTCGGAAAGGTAATCCTATGCTCAAATATTTCTCGACGTTTTGTAATGACTTATATTCCTACAAACAAATATTAATTCATTTGATATGTGTGTTTAGTAATAATGTTTTCTGGAAATATGTTTCTTCAAATTATTTAATTTAAGTGATGTTTTCATCAGCAAAATATTTTTGGACAGAGGCATTCACTGGGATTTATATTGAATTCAAACCGGAAATTATATTACTTTGTTCCACCAAATGACTGCCGGTACAACACAACAAAAATATGTTGTCACAGACACATATACACGTTCAGCGATTGATTTAATGTGGACTTCTACTAAAGTGTATTCAGAGCTTGTATTATTATGCCCTGTATCTTAAATTATATGATTATTTTGAGATTTAATTCCTTATACCATAAGTTCTTTTTTTCATTACATTTTGTATTAAAGATTAAATAAAAATAATTTCATGAATTTTACCAAAATTGTTGCTTTTCACTCAGTTCTGAAACTTGTTTTAAGAGCATAAACTCGTAACAATTACCAACACCTTTTGGAGCATAAACTTAAATGGCCTTAGTCTCTGAATATTATTAGTTGTCTCTTCGCTGATATTGGAAACGTAAAAGTGTCAGCATTATATGCTTGCAATATGGGCAGTTTCAGCATTCAAATTATTTCCTCAGCAACTCCATTTGCATCTAATTTTAACGGCGATTGACAATGTTTAAACTGCCTTGGACACGCGGCTTCCTTAGACCCATGCGGGGTGTCTGCTGTATGAATTAACTTACATCTTGTTTCTGGCTGTGTTATTATGCCACTTTCAACTATATAGAGTGCTACATCTTGTTTATGGCTGTGGTATTGTGCCACGTTCAACTATATAGAGTGCTACATCTTGTTTATGGCTGTGTTTATCAGTTCTAGAGATGAATCATAATTATAGTTGGAACCAGACGAACTGACCCATTTCAGCTCTGACGATCTCTGCTCCATCGTGTCTGTGCAGAAGACATGTTCCACGAGGGTCCTTCGTTAGACGAAACATTAATGTAATATATGAGAATATTTCGTGTTTACGACCTAACGTAGCGAAAGAAGGTGAATTCTTGGAGTTTATTTGTTGATTTCATACTCATTAAGTCTGAATTACGTTAAAATAGACACACGAATTCATCAAACTGTTGGAGCAATTTCATAACTATCAATAGTAAACAGAGAACGTTTTCTATATCGGTTACGTCATGAAGAACAGTATACTATCGTGTGCCATATGAAAAAACTCATTTGTAGAGTTAACTGGGCATTGTGTGCAAAGACAAAATTCTAATTGCTTAACTTTGAATTCATTATGCCATCAAACATGATAGCTTGTGTATGCGTATATTATATGATTATTTGTTTACACCTCATTTTAAGAATATGTTCAATAAATTTAAACTGGTAGGAAAAGCAAAAACTAATACCCATTGCTTGCCAGAATTGCCATAACGTTTAAGCAAATTCAAATTCTGTATCATTTCACCAATGGCCAGAGCAGATATACCCACATCTAGTATACTTACTGGCAGCATGTGTCGTGTCGTTGTGTATCATTTGACTAATGGTCAGAGCACATATTACGAACCTTTATCATTGTTACTGATGTCAGATTGCGTGTCGTTATGTATCATTTGTCCAATGACCAGTGCAAAGAAAACAAAATCTACCCATATCATCAGCATGCAACATTATACAAAGTTAGCATTTCAATAACATGAACAAATGCGAACACGCAACGAAACGAAAATGTCATAAACATTGTTTTTTTAAACAATGTTATGTCCTTGTAATTCTTTATATGTAAGTATGTGCTAGTCAGCTTGATTATAGACATTCTGAGGTATAGCACAATGCTTTATAGTGATAGCATTGGTTATCGAGCTATTGGCATTATCAAGTGTTTGGCTTTTAATGTTGATTAGCTGATGACTATGAGTATACTGGATAAATAAAATGAGATTTGCACCCTATGTGAGAAGCTGTTAATACCAAAAAACGTACATATATGGAATGTGCTTTGTCAATATTTTCAAACGGATATACCTTTTCATTCAAATGATCATTTTTCATCTTTTGTCAAACTCACTGCATGTTTTTAAGTAATGAGTCGACCTTTTGAGCTCATCAGTGTTCAAGTTAGTGCACGTGTAAAGTTTGAATTAATATTTGCCTTCCACTGACCACATTTCAAGTGCTTAACATACTGGGTCTCAAAAACTGTTTGCTTGATGGATGATTTGTCTAGTGACCTACGAAATACAAATGGAGAATATCGAAATTAGAATATTCGAAAGATATTTCTAAGTTTATTGCTATTCCTATATAACATTAAGTAAAACAACAGATGTATATGCAGTTGAACTTTTATGTCGCTTTCTACAATGAAACTGCTTTATTCCAAGATGTTTCAAGTGGAATGAACACACTTATTGGAGACCGTTACACTCGTAAACAGACGCCCAGTTTATGGCAGCTTCTAAAACTTCAGTAAAAACTGCTTTATAACTTAAAATACTAATTAAAACGCACCAATAAATGAACGCCTTCATAATATGCTTCTTATAAACTTCAATTTAATATGGAAGGGATACTCACTTTCTAATAGATGGTAAAGTGTTATTGGTTAAACCGATTTTCAGATTTTTTCTGACAGCTAAATATTTCCTTTTCAAATCGGATTATCAGATTAAACTAAACACATTTAAGTAAACGTTGTGTTTTCCCACAATGAAAGGATACACCACCTCATGTTTATCTGACGACATTTACTAATTAATTCATAATATATAAAGACTGCTTTTCCGGGGAAAATATTAATTCTCTCTCTCTCTCTCTCTCTCTCTCTCTCTCTCTCTCTCTCTCTCTCTCTCTCTCTCTCTCTCTCAGATATGATGTTTCTTCAAAGTAATTGAAAAACCCGTATGTAAGGAAAAAAGATCGAATGTAGAACTTTACTACGTGGTTCGCGATTATAAGGGTTAGTTTGTTGGATTAATGACATTCGATAGAACCTCCTAAACCATCTTGTAAATCCACCACTGTCATATTTTAATATCATCAAGGTCATTGGCAAGTCGCACTGAATCACGTGTAAATTACCAACCATACCAAAGTAATGAAACGCTTAATATTGTTTGGACATGAACAATTTCTGAATGTAAAATTATTTTAGACTTCTTTTACTCAAAAAAGCATGTTTTTTTTCATGATATTAAAATGTCAAAATTTTAAAGGGAATTTAGAAATAGACAAAGCATGCTCATTAAACCAGTTAAGAAACATTTAAGAGGTGGATCGAGACATGTAATTTTTCTGTGATAACTGTGATTTGTTATTACTTCCGTTCTAAATGTCATTTATATAGTTTCAATTCGTTGAGATTTTCATATGCTCCAGAAAACAAACTTCTAAATCCCTTTCCGTTCATTACAAAATATTAATATTTATTAACAAGCCTTGTTTCGTTTTAATGAAAATTTATACTTTCGTGGTTTGTCATTGATACAGTATGCATAATATACATACATTGTATTAATCTCACATGTATATAGTTGCAGTTTAATTGGATTTAAGATTTACTACAGGCATCTGTGTATTGACATAATGAATGAATTCCTCACATCCCGAGTGTGTTGGCTACAAAACGTAGTTCTCTGTCTTTTGTGGCTATTTACAATCACCTTTGCATATTGATAAGTTGGTTTCCTTGTTTTGGTTTCTTTATTTCTCCAAATTCATTAAATCAGTATAATACACACTTATGACTTAAACATAGCAGATGGTTTTAATAATAAAAGTAGAGCACTACAAACACATTGTTAGCAACGCCATTCACATGACCGCTAAACCATTAACCTACCGGCTCATGGAAATTAATGTGGAATATAGACTAAGCGAAATGATGAACCAACAAGAATGACAATGTTTTAATATATTTACAATTGATCTAAGCCATTGGTCTGCTTTAGTGATTTTAAAGGTTTAAAGGTTTCTCAAACTCTCTAATCCTTTGGTCGGTTTGACGTATTTACATTTGCATTTTGTAGTTTTTAGCCCGTATTTGAGAGAGAGAGAGAGAGAGAGAGAGAGAGAGAGAGAGAGAGAGCGGCCTTTGGACAATTGTATATGTAAATAATACTCGAATTTTAGAACATTATAATATGTTTAAAAAATAACAACAGCAAAATATTACATACGTTACAGTATGTGTACCAAATAAGAATGAAATGTACCGTATCATGTCGACATGTTTTGCAAGTTTGTATCATTGATGAACACTGCTCTTAAACCCCAAGGTAAGTTTACACATTTCGTTACGACTAACTATATTGTGTTAGGTTACTTGGTGCAATTTCTATTTTAAGCTTTTAATCCAGCCCAAATTACATTTCTCTCATACTCCATATATCTGCGTAGTTTGTCCGTTATGCATGAGAGAAGAGGTGGGACAGAAAGCACAAACGATTGAGATGAAAATGTGTACCAAACTTAGAAAACGGGAATTATTAATATTTTCAAACATTATTCTCATATGTCACTAATGATTAATGTGTGAAATTTCATCATTGATCTAGAATCAACTTCACGAAGTCGCGATTAATAAATGCATATTACTGCGCCATGGGCGGATAACAGTTTGATATACCAATTCGTACTGTTATATCAAATTGCTTTATATCAACACTTTGAAAGCCAGTCTATTGTTAATGCATATATATATATATATATATATATATATATATATATATATATATATATATATAGTAAAGGTTCGACGATGCACACTACAATTTTTTTTACGTTTAACTGCATTTTACATTTTGATGGCATTGCTCTTTGGTCATAGATTTAAAATCACTTCTTATTTTTAAACTGTTTTATGTTATGATCATAAGCTAGTTAGCACGTCCTAGGTTTGTGAACCTGAATTAAATGCGTGTAGGGACGCAAAGTTTGCGGATATATGTTATTGCTCTGACCATGCCTTCATGATTAGAATACTGATACGAGAGGTGTAAAAAGGAAACTATTATCGTCGAGATGGATGAAAGCAAAGATATAAATCTCGCATTTTTTCTTCTTAAATAATATCGTATTATAATCCAGCAAATTGAAATCGTTAAAGCTAGTTGTCAATCAGTTATAAATAGAATGTAAACAACCACAGCTACATATTGTATTAATTGAATAGCTAAACATATGTTCCACAAGTACATGTGCATACACTATATCCATGGGAGAAAAGTGTGTTTACATATTTCGATAAATATTTTGCACTGAAAGCTACGATATTCGTTTTTCTTTATGAAGAGACTATTACTTGAATGACTATTATGTAAACACTGCATACAAACTCATTACCTTAACCATGGTAGCAAACAGAATGAGCGTTATTATTTTGGAGAGGAGGGCATATAAGAGAGAAAGAAGATTATAGTGTCAGGAAACAGAAAGGAAATTATAACGTAGTTATGCCATGTAGTTATAACGTAATTTTCAGCACAGGCTATAGCAGCAAGAAAGGTGAACAGACCAAGTTTTGACACTAAAATAAAGCCTCTACGGAGACCGAAACTATTTCAGACAAAACTAAAAAGGTAGACAGACTGAAACTATTTCAGGCAGACGAGACTAGAGAGAGAATGGTGAATAGACACGTTTTCAAATAAAAATAAAGTCTCTATGGAGAAAATGTAAATAGACCAAGTTTTTAAATAAAAATAAAGCCTCCACGGAGACCGAAACTATTTCAGATAAAACTAAAAAAATGACAGTTTTGGTAAAAGTCTCTAGGATTTCACATACAGACTAATTTTGTAAAGTCTCATTCCTTAAGTCAATCAAATAATTGGACTGGTCAGTGGGTTTAAAATTAATTCTCGTTAATGAATCATTATGACATCGCATATATACTGGATTTGTTGGCTCCTCAATTATTAAAAATCCGGGTGGAGCCGTTGGTGCAAACGAATATAAAATATATCCCTGCTGGGCTTGATTTGATCTTTCGAGATTTATTTGGTAACTTCCATCGATAGCGTCACATACTAGATTTATTGCAACCACCGAAGATATATTGACATTTTGAGGAGCAATATGCCTACCTGTCCCGTCTGTGTCGTTATTATGTTTTAGGATAGTTGTTTGTGGTTGTGTTATTTTTTCCATGCAGCAAGTATTTGTGGGAAGTACTCATCGAGGAGATCATTCGTTGATTTTTTTTAGTTTGTCTGCATTATACTCGGGAAACTTAAATGCTGAAATATCTTCTACACGTATTTTATACTTCTTTGCAAGTTTTATTCTTTCAGAACCATCCCTGGCATCTAATACTCCTTGAATAAGTCGTAGATTAAACAGTTCCATATCGTATACAAAATGATTTAGTATTTCCGTGTATTTGATAATTGAGAATTTTGACGATAAATCGATAACATGTTCTTGAAAATTCTGCCGTAATTTATCTAAATATTCCTATTGTCCTTTATTAAGGGAATTAAAATATTCCAATACAGCAGCTAGATTCATTTCCGTCCACCCCCGACTATCAAAACCCCATTTCCAATTTTTATATAAAGCCTGATTTGTAAAAATTTCCCGCTAATGTTCTATAGGAGGGATATCATGATATGATTTATTGTCTATGACATAATCAGACTTTTTAGGTTCGGGTATATTCTAATAAGATGGTGCCTGAGGTGGTTCATGAACTGTTATAGCGATCTTTTATTCTTTTCCCGTAATGGATTTTATTCTACGCTGTAATTCATTATTGATCTGTTCGATTTGGTAAGACCCAGATGGTTAGGAAACTATATTCTAGTCTGGAGTCCCTTCTTGTTTATTTTGACTCGCAAACACCAAGGAATTATTCGGTGTCTGACCACCAGATGATTTTGATTTAATATTTGGCCAACTGTGGTATACTCGTAATTTTGCCAGCGCTATCTCCTTAACTGGAATCACAGTGGGGAAATTCACACTGAATTCAGGGTTGGTTGAGGTTATTGAGATCATGGTTGTCTTTTGCGGTGTTGCGTTTGTCTCTATCTGCTGAAGTAATTCCGTTGTTGATGTCGACATTGACATTATTATTATTGTGCTGTTTTTCTAATTTAGGTGTTGCGCTATGGTAGATATTCATCATCGCGGAGAATTCGTTATCTGATATTGTTGTGTCATCAAGACTAGATGATATCAACAACGACAATTGGGAATACACGGTTGATGCATTATGTAACTTAATTATATACTCGTGTAGTTTATTCTGACTGCATGTGGATATTTTTTGTGATTATGCTAAGAATTCCTGTAATTGTTGTCGCCGATGACACACAAAGTGTGACAACTACAGGTTCCAGTTCTGTTATCGCTGATAACAATATACCAGTTCCAGCAATTACACGATAATGTCGACGCTGGTAATTCGCCTGCGGTATTTTTTTATCTTCGCGGTATACTCGTCAATAAGAGTTTTTAGTTTAGTTTGAAACTCACGGACTGGATCAAATCAATACTGTTGGACATTCATTATACTATTTACTTAAATCAATTACAAATTCGACATAAACCGCGAATGATGCTGATGCTAAATTACCACTGAGGGGGTTTATTGTAAATGTTTCACTGGATCTTTTATCTATTATTGCACTTGCAGTATTCACACCGGTAGAAGTACTAGTTGATACGTTAAACTGTAACGGTGAAATCAGAGTTAATCTATAGACACCCTTAACATCTGCAGACACTACAATGATGTTATTTTGAGGTATTTTGAAAGAGCTATGATGTATCGAGTACACGGTATTGATATTTTGTTTATGCGGTATTTTGATTTTATCAAGCCGGGTCGCGATAGCAGGAAAATCAGCAATGATATCGTCTTGTTTTTGTTTAATCGTATCAATAGTTGTTTTAATATCAGAAAGTTTCTTTGGGACAGTCATCAGATCACCATAGAAAGTATTCATGAATTCATCCGATTTTCTAAAATTCCTACGGAGTTTTGCAAGCGCACTTACATGAACATCATACTCAGCTCTCAGCGTTGATAGTTTACCATCTGTGATTTTATACTCCCTTGCAGCGTTGTTAGTTTACCATCTGTGGTTTTATACTCGTCGTACAGCGTCGTTACTTTTACTCGATTGTTGATACTATCTATAACAGTTGCTAAAAAAAACTCCTGGTTTAATCTTACCAGTGGAATCAAACACCGCTAGGGAATTTTCAGTTACTCCATTTATTTTAACAAGATTATCATTCAGGGAAACATTACATGTTTTCAATTTCCCTTGTTTGTCTTGAAATACGACTATTTCATTTGGATCCACACTTGCGAGGTTTAACATCTCGGATATTTCATCTTCGATTACTTTCTTTACTTCTTTGGTTGTATATATTTCCGAGGTGGGTTTTTCAGGCTTGAGAGAGAGAGATCTTCCCTAAATATCAACCATTATATTTTAAGATCTCTCTAAAAAGCTATTACTCGTATATTCGTGTACGGTTTTATGGGGTGGTTTAGTTGATGATGACATAGCGCTAAGTACATTTAATACTTCTAGGCCGCATATTGGTGGGTCGGTCATTTTCTGTGTTGGTAGCGTGGAGTACCAGCGAGGAATTTTTAATTTATGTATTATATAACGCATAAATTCTTTAGGTGGCGCTTACCCATATGAATCAAAATAAACAATTACACGCGGATCATCGCATATGCAATCCAATGAGTTCCAGATCCGGTGCTGTTATCGAGAATAATTATACCGGTTTCAGTGCTGTTTGGTTGTTGTGGTAATCGAGCTCGCATAAAAACACCTCTAAAGTGTTCTATCGCTAACGTTTTAGCAGCATCGAGTAAATCAAAATTTGACATTGGAACCTTCGGTTCTGGAGTTAGTAAACCATCCCTGGTAGTCTCATGCCGTTTCCGCTGTACCATGAATGTGGAGTTCCTGGTAGTCTTAGACCCTTTCCCTTTTTTGTATCCCTGTCCGGTAACTTTCTTTAGTGCCATTCCTGCCGCGGTACCAACAGCTCCGAGGGCGGCAGCTTTCGCAACCGCGGGGGCGGCGGCTTCAATTAGTGCTGAAATCGCAGCGAGAAGTGGAAATATACCACCTGATTTTATCATGTCTTTGATCACGGACGCAGAGATAGTGATCTGAACACATTTTCTATCTTTGATAGCATCATTGAAATTTGACGAGCTGTATGACAGTTTATTTTGACCACCAGACATCTGATTGCAAATTTTTAATTTGACCAGGAGTCAGAGTAGCATTAACATGACTATATATCATTTTATTTAATTTGAGATTGATCTAATTGTCTACTTGTTTTTGAAAAACATTTACATGTTTTCTCTTAGCCCATCAACTACCCTCATTCGTCCACCAACGCCTTCTAGTAGCATTGATTTGTCACTGAGTATGACAGCAACTGCTCTGTAACCACCAGCAGGAGGATTGGTTACACGAGCTCGGAAATGTACGTCAACGACGGACTGTCTGGTTAAATAAAGATGTTCCAACGGAAAGTAATAAATCGGATATCGATTTCTAAAATCTAACTGTAATATTTGCAGACCAGTATCTACATTATTATCATAAATGTCAACAAACGATTATACGCGCGTGCTGTTTGGTTTTGTCCGTAATTAAGTAAAATATCCGCTGATGTTCTTGTTGGCCGTTTATCCTCAGCGAGACTTCAGAAACACCAAGTTGATCAAATATCATATGGCTGCGTGTTTGTGAATTTAATCGCGTCTTATCCTGTAACGCAACAAATATATGCCGCGGCGCAGAAACTCCCTGTTTTGATGCCATGTGCCATGTAAATATGCCATTAACAGAAGACTCCATAATATCTGTTGTTGTTGTTAGCAATGATAGCAATGATTTACCACCTGTATCCATAAATGATAGTAATATTTCCTCTGTGGTGATTGATGGAGTCATTACTGGCATCCACAATGAGAGTTTTGTTATATTTACCTTACCATCGGCGACTGGAGCTGCACCAGGGCCTGCTTCTCGCCAGACTGCATCATTATCATCACCTTTTCGCACGAGGACTACTGTATGTTCCGCTCCAAAGATAACTTTTCTAACATTTCTACAAAATCCAAATATATGATGCAGTGCAATCGTGCATGAAAATAATCTACGCTGTCCTTGCAGCATTGATACGCGTGTTGCAAACCCTAGGTTGTAACGAGGACTATCACTTTTTATAACATAAAAAGCAGCATCTGGTCTAGCTTCATGTTCAACAGAATAAGCTGGTTGTGGATCAGATGCAGTATCTACTGGTGTCCGTAATTTAATATACTTATTGTGTTCAGCGTGATCAGTAATATCCTTAGCGAACATCATAGGTGATCCAGCCGATCTTGTATAATTATCAGAATATCTCGCTAACCCCACTATTGTTGTGGCAACATCAACATCATGCTCAATAGATTCAATCTCTCTTACATCAATCATATATCTATCGCTACTAAATAGTGCCATGATACTATTATTGACAAAGCCAGCTTTGGCACCATCTGCATATTGTGTATTAGCATGAACATTTGTTACTAGTTCTCCTTCTACTTCGATAAATGCTTCAGCGGGTATTTGCATGTATCTTGAGCCTGAAGTTTGATTCTTGATCGACTATTTGGTTGTATTGCGTTATAGAAAAAAAATTGATAATCGCGTACAGAAACATCTTTGAGAACTGGAGCATCTGTTCAAATGCCGTATCAGGTGACGATTTGAACATTTTATTATATATTTCTTGATCTAAATCGCGATCTCAGGTAACCCCCGCTATCATATTTGCAGTAATATTTCCCTGGGCATCAAATCCTTCAATTACCCGCGATGCTATTTTTTTGATCCACTGCGTTGTTTATTATTTTGCTAATACTCGCAGGCATACTCTCCGTAGATGGTAGTTTTTCTGGTGGTGGTTTCTTTCGTCGTCGAATTAGTGTTAGTAGTTTTTCTTTGACCGCGGAAAATGCTTTATCGGCAACATCACCAACAACGCTAATACCATTATCACGAATAACATCAATAGCTTTCATTGATAATTGTTTTGCGATTGGTGCTATTTTTGGAGCCATCCTTACAAAATACCCTTGAATAACATTACCGAGACCATCTCCATAATACACCTTATAAACGGGTAATCGTGAATTTATTACGTAGGTCATGGTTGGCTTATAGTGGTTGTAGTGTATGATCATTGTATTTAAATGCTATTTATCTAATCAGTGAATCAATCACCGGTGACATTAGTCACTATGATAATCATCAACTAATTCATCAATAAATTCTCGATATACACCAATATCCATGATACCACCTTCAAATAGTCGTCTGGAGATATCAGCGGCTTCATTAATTATTTGCGGTGAGTTATTTTCGGCTCGTTTCTCTCCCCCCCCCCCATAAGACCATCCAATCGTGATATATCTCCGAGAACATTATTAGGACAACGAACAAGACCACTACTCCCAGCACCGCTTGGAGGTACACTTTGAGAAAATCCACCTGCGATTTTTTCACCAGTTGCCCCTTGTGCATCATCATATTCTTCTCGATCAGATGGGATATAATACTCTTGTTGTTGGTTTTTTTTTTGTCTCAATGTTTGTTTCCATGTTCGTATTTGACGTTTCTTCTCTTGCCTTTCTTCGTTTTGTCTTTGTCGTTCTTCTTCTTGTCGTACATCATAATCAGTAATCCCATCTTGATAATTTATCTACCCCAATTTGTATTTATACGACTAATCCCCTTGTTCCATTTATATAACCAATCAATCCATTCATCGCGCTTTATTTTATTTCTCTTTTATTCTTCTTTTAAAAATCACTTCTTCAATGATAACTTTTAGCAGCAAAATCACCAAAAGTGTGATAATCCCTGAGTTTTAATATTGTTTTATTAGTGTTTTAGCCTCATCGGTACATTTATCCCTGAAAGAGAAAACACCCTTTTGAGTTTTACCAACAGAACTTTCCTGTTCTTCATCATGTGATTTAACTCCAGCTATCTGTTTTAACAACGGGAGAATACCCTTTTTTTCTATCTTCATCGTCAACAATATCTCCTAATATAGCTTTTTCAGTGGTCAATGCAGCTTTCTCAGTAGCTGAAGTTACCGGTTTAAATAAATGTGCAGTATCAGTTGCAAATCATTTTGACATTCCTTATGCGCTTGTTATTTTTGTCGGACAGAATCCCTTACGGGTATACATCTCTTTATTGCTTCTAATTGCTCGCGAGCCAGTCTAGTTGTTAGTGATTCTCCTACCATCATTGTTATATGATATGATTTAATTGTAAACAGTTAACCCCCAACACAATTTCTGTATTTATGTTTTCAAACACGATATTACTTCCCTGTTCATTGATTTTATCATTGGTGATCAAATCAATGCAGCGCCAAAAAATAACACATACCTGGAAAGATATCTTACCTGGATAATATTTAACCGCCCTGCTAGTGTTATTGAATTTGAAACCCATACAAATTGTTAAAAGGACTTCGTTGTGTGTGATGGGTCATACCTGTATTGAAACTAAATTTAGAATTTACAAATCACATGTCTCATTTTAAAAAAATGTATGTGTTATGTTTTCAAAACACGTAGTGTTTTCATGGCAGTGTCTTGTTCTGTGTAATGAGTTCCCTTATCACTTTTATTCTTGAATTTATTGTACGCTTGACTTGGTATTGTTGGCCGAGTTCAGCTCTACCTTTCTCGACTGCGGTAAATAACGGAATCAATGTATTTACATCGCTGTTATAGGCTAATGATTCATTGACAGCCTGTTGTATCCTTTTAATTATAGCATATTGAGAAGGTAGGACATATTTTTTATTTTGAGCGTTATCATCGAGATCTTGAAAATCAGAGAGAATCTAATTACAATCTAATTTAATTGATAATTGTATTTTTTGATTTTTTAAAATGTGTAATTGCGTTTATGATATCATTTTTATTTTCGAAATTCATTATATATATATCTTAATATATTATCATATATCGTATAAAATATATCAAATACAAAAATGGGGGTCTATTTTGACCCGTTATGTACATATGACAATACAATCTTTATTCGCCTTAAAATGCCTTCGCATATTCTCACGCCTAGAGATATACATGTAATCTTAATTAAGGTGTATATAAAAGACCCCATGTGAACTCCTAAAATGCCTTCACACGTTAGAAGTCCAAAGGCCACATGTATATAAGACAACACAACCCCATATGGACCCCTCAAGTGCCCTCGCATCTGAGCAGGCCCAGAAACAACACGAAACACAGTCTCCGTGAGGATCTAACCCGCCAAATAACAATCTAGAACCCCAGATGGTGTGCTAAGTGTATGACGTCACAACATATATTTCTTAATTAAGGCATATATGATATATACGGCACAACAAAGGATTATATATGATGATATATCAGAACACCTAGCCTGTCAACAACACTCTATCGAATTCCAATATGAATGACGACAGCATATCAGATTACCTAGCCTGTCAACACAGTCTAGCGAATTCCAGTAAGGCGTGGATTGATAATGAAAAACTATCTATCTACAAGTATTTACAAAGGACTATATACATATATATATATATATATATATATATATATATATATATATATATATATATATATATATATATATATGTATATATATATATATACAAAGGACAATACAATACACACAGCACCCCAGGTTGAATGCAAAAACACATTCACACCGTGTGACGATGTGACGTAGAGTAGTTTTCAGTTGAACTTCGATTCAAGGCTGGATCCCCAATAACAGAACCGGTTGTATACTATATAAGCTGACTAATACATGAAAATCAATCTCTGTTTCAGGACTATACACACATGCCTACACGAGTTATTTCCCTTTGGTATTATAACATACATAACCGAAGAGTACAAAAATTGAATTTATATGTATTTAAATTGAATTTTATTTTTAAAACGGTTTGAAAAAACTGAATTATATAAATTTTCTGCTACTTTTCATACCAAGGGCATACAAATATCAAAATACTTTCCAGCGCATTCATTCATTGAAATATTTTTTGCCGGTATCAACATTTATAGATTTGACACATCTCGCACTTTTCAGGTACATTCCCGTAAGGCCGCGCTTGGTATTCTCATTCTGAGTGATAGCCTGTAGGTTTTCCAATTTGTTAATTTTTGGACATCCATCAATATGGTCAATCACAAAACCATCTTTGATCAATCCGTTGTAACACTCGTATATTACCCGATGGTTGAGATGATTTTTTTCTCCAGAATTAAACATCATTTATCCATGATTACTGACAAACCCTATTAGTTTTTTCAATCTAAGGTGTCTGACTACACCATCAAGAGACGCTTCATAATTGATAACGGGATGTGGTTGAAATTCTTGGCTCATTTATATATATATATATATATATATATATATATATATATATATATATATATATATATATATATATATATATATATATATATAATTTGTCTAATTAATTATTTGGTTAAATTATTACTTATTGAAATCAATGTAGTCTTGAGGTGTTCTTATGATTTTGTCAGGGTCAGGGTCAGATTTTTTGATGGAGTTTTCAACTCTCTTATCATAATAGCTTTTAAGTTCCCTGTATCGCTTACCACCACAATTGAGACACAGCTGCGATTTTCCTCGCACACCCACCCCACATCGTATGCAGGGTAACGGACCTAAGCTTCCTCGTCGTACACTCTGAGAATGATATCCAGAGAATTCATTTCTGCATGATTGGTTACAAACGGTTACTGATCCTATCATAAGCCTCTTACAGTGATTCATTATATATACATTTTTTATTTAAATACTTGTTTTAATTATAATATTGAGGAGTTCGAGAGATTATCAAAATAAAACCCTGGAATAATGCTAAATTTAATCTCGATAAAGTATCCATAGATGTTCTAACTAGGGCACTTATTAGACTCAGAAGCATGTTAGATAAAATCCATGAGGGATTTAATGAATTTAAGCGTGATGGTGCATTTCACTAATGGTCAACATTTCGAATCGATGGTAGTGTTGATGCTACCATGAACGAACAAAAAGCAGTAGCGATAATCTCGCATCTTGACCAAAATAATAGCAGAAGAATTATTTGAACCGAAATATAAATCAAAAGGATCTCCAATCAAAATTATTGACCATTATGCACACGCTTGGACCTCCGCAGTAACAATATTTCCACGGGTTAGAACCATAAAATATCTACCCGTGGAGTTCTCCCCAGAGTTCTCTGAGGAGGAGAAATTATTTGATTTTATTCATATGGAAAGTAAAAACGATCCTGTGTCAGTGTGGTTATTTTAACGTTTTGAAGACGAAGAGTGTAAATTAGATCAATTAGTAAAACCTAATGGTGAAATATACCGTATGAATCTCTTTACGACAAGATGAGAAATCTAGCTCGTGATTATTCAACGGATAACGACGAGGAATTACTAACAAACTGTTTTACAATCCCGTCAATTGCAGCTCAGTTCGCGAAATAGGAAGATATGTAGAAACCAACAATAACTCAATTTCTCTCAGATGTCGAAGCAAGCTGTGTAGGAAACGGCCATGGTGGAGTATGAAATACCAAATATGATTCCAAAAGTGTTTTTTCGGTTGATATGGTTCCGTGTTATCCGACGAGTTTACTCTGGATGGGTGAATGCTCTGAGTATTTTAAAAGATTTGGGCATCCTACACATGAGATGACCCGTGTTGCGATTAATCGGCATCTACCAGATTTTGATATAACCGGATTCGCTCATGCAGTCTCATTTGAATTTGCTAAAGGACTTCATCCTTGTTATTATGTTTGAAGTTTGGTTACCACAACCCGATAGTCTAGATAGTATAATTAGCGATAACAAAGAAAAATGTACTGATCTCGACGAAGAATATATCGTTAAATGGTCCAATGAGATCTTTGAAGTCAGAAATAATCACGCAAAGAAGCTCGGTAGAATAATAATTGGTAAATTCACCCAGGTAAAAAAAAATATGATTACAAGCGACATTATTCACGATTAACTCTAGATGATGCTGAATACGATTTTGTAATCGCAGATGCAACATCTAGAGGAATATATGTCAATCGTAAAGACGCTTTCTTGTCCGATGGAACAAAATTCGGTACAATTGTTACTTACATAGATGGGGATAATCCCCAATACACACATTTAAGGGCGTCTATGCTGGCTTATGTTTCTATCAATTTGCTATCGATGATAAATAGATTTCCTGACACCGCAGTTATAATCGTCATTGATTCATTTTATACAGATGTAAAACATAGCCAAGTAGTGGCTGAAATTACAAATTCCGACGAGTGTTGGGGATCATGGAGAGGAAAAAAAGAAATATTGCGTGATTATTCTAAATCAGCAGATGTTACAATTCAAAAATGTTACATACAAATAATCAGATAACTGATCTATCGAAATCCCAACGTGTTCCAATCCAATATGTATATATAAAACCAGTTAGTTAAACGGTTGTGGTGGATCAGTGAAGACGGCTCGTGTGATCGAATTATTTCGAGGGAAATCAAACATGATTGTGCTAACACCAACACACAGACTTGCCAGAGAGATGAAACAGCGAGGAGTTAATGCAAGCATTTATCACAGTTTTTTCGATGGAAAGGTGACGCATGGACTCCTGATCGAATAGGCGATAAATATATTCCTGAAACTATTATTTTGGATGTGATATGCACAGTATCGTTAGAGATATTAAAAATGTTTCTCGATTGGCTATTGTTAAAGAATACAACTGTGATAATGTGTGGCAATCATGGTCAACCACCACCATTTGTCGGTTTATCTCAACATGATTGGTTGAAGAATTTTGTAGATTATTATGAAGAAATTAATACTGATAACAGATCACTTGATAAAGAATTGAGTGAATTTAAGAAATTAATCAGATTACAACCGGATAAAATCCAGTGTGAAATAGCGCGTGAAATAATTTCAGAATCCCCATTAAATGATTTTTGGGAAGCGTGGAGACGAACGATTTGATAGTGGCAAGTAGAAAGATAATCAGAGACACCCTTCAGATGAAGTTATTTGAAACACACAAAGAAAAATTCGTAACACTTCCAGTGCCATTGTGTTATAGGCCTACGGATACACGAAGATAGAATATCGAAGTTGATATTCCAGGACAAACTGAGAAGCAGATTCTCGTGTTAAATGATATTGTGTCGGTTGATATAAGTGTTGTCGAAGATGCATTGTGTGCTGATAAATCCCCATGGAAGCTAGGATACGCAATAACGATACATTCTTCGCAAGGATTGACTATATCCGATACAATAGTTTAGATGGTAAATGATCGCATCGAGTGATCAAATTTAGTTTATTTGGCAGTATCCAGAGTAGGAAGAATAAATCAACTTCGAAGAGTTGTTTTAGATGCTAATGACACCACAATCAGTGATATTATCAGCGATGATATAATCAGAAAAAACTCTCTGGTTATAAACAACAGGGAAAAAATAACAGATAATTTGATATTGATGCTGCATTTATAATTACGCTGAAACAACAACAGAAAAATCACTGCGCGAGTTGTAATTGTATAATGCGTTGGTCATGGTCGGATAAAGATCATCGCCAGTTTACCGCAGACAGACAAGATAATAATCTTGGTCATACTAGAGATAATGTGATGTTGACTTGTCTTGAGTGTAACAGACGCAGAGGCGCTAGTTAAGACCACGCGGCCGTAATTGAGTATCCTCGGGTATCACTTGTAATTGTTCACGTGTAAATCTGCGCTGAGGAGCAGTTGAATCTAATCTATGGATTGCGGGTCTACCCGTGGATCTTGTTATGTTAGATATCTTATGTGTAGTGACACTCCAAATAGGATCAGTAGCTCTTTTTTTACCGTCTTCGAGTTCTCCTGGTTCATATAAATATCTCACAGTGACATTGCCGAGTATTCGTTGTTTTGAAAAATCATTTTGTGGTTTTTGTACACGTATATAGGTTTCATATTGATTGTTCGAGTAATTTTGCGGTAATTACACCTGGTTATCTCTTGACCCATTCACGAGATCGTGTATCCTGAATAAATTCCTTCGCGTATTGATACCCAAATAACCGCTCAACAAGTGTCCGATTAAATCGTTCGACAATTGCCTGATCGCGATGTAGTGCAGTCCTCGTCTGATGGTAACATTATGATGCTTCATTCTTGGTAACAGAATGCAGAGGATTTCGCCGATAAATCCTTTCTAACGCAGAAGCTACTTCAGTTGATGACTTTGTCTTTAATGGTTCAGCTTGTTTGTATCTACTTGCAACATCGACTACGGTTAGCGAATACTTGTATGTTTGTTTATTAACAGTATCATGTGGCAGAAATAATATATCAGCCCGATGAACTTCATTAGGGACGCTGACGTCAATACGTGCAAAGTTAATTTGTTTAGGCGGTGGTAGATAAATCTGCCATATCGCCTGTTTTGGATAACCAATCCGCCGCGGTGGTATTTTTACTTTTGCGTCGCTAGCGAGCTTATCGATTGCGTATTTACCCCTCCAGTATCATCTTGTGGAATAATAAATAGATTTCATGCTGTTATTAATTAACAGCACTTAACATTAATTTGCTTTTCATTGTCGATTTTATCAACCATGAAGCTAATTTTTCTTTGAAGGATTTATCAGTGATAGAATTTAACGCATGAATCAATTTCACATCTGTAATATGTCTGTGTTGCAGTTTACTGCTTTTATAAGCAACATCATGAGCATGACACGCCTTATCAATAGCGTTTATTGGATATTCGCCGGGTCGAGATTGGTCTTGATCATCGAGTCGGTTCCAGGGCCACAATAACTATACCCTGGAAGGTGTTTTTCTCCTGGATTTTTTGCCCATAGAGTCCCGGGTAGCTTTGCTAGTTTATCTGCAATATCATCTCCTCTCCTTAGTAACAAATTTAAAAATTTTGTACCACATTGTACACACTTACCAGCATGTGCTGATCTGTTATTGCTTGTTGTAATTGTTCTCAAGTCGTTTGTGCTAGTATGCTTCTTACATTTCACACAATATAGATCCATAATGTATTTATAATAACATGAATATAATTGATATTTCGGCGACAAAAACACACGAGAACCCGTTAAGTACCATGCAGCACTACCAAATTTCATTCGCATGATTATAATTGGACCATCTGCAAGTGACAAGACGCAATTGTTACTTAATTTGATAACGAGATGGATGAAGTGGGATAAATTATATTCGGTAGCCCCGAGTGTATACGATCAGCGATGTTACGAAGTATTAAAAGATTTTAAGGAGAAAGCAAAATCAGAAATCGATGAGGATATTATTGAATTTATAACTGATATCGAAGAAGCACCGAGTGTTGCTTCTCTTGATGGAAGTATTAACAATTTAGTCGTATATGATGATGTGATGCTGGATAAACAAGCAAACCCTGCTATGATATTTCCCAGAGGTAGGCATAAAAATACTGATGTGATATATGTTACTCAGAGATATACACAAAAACCAAAAGTGATCAGGGATAACTGTAATGTTCTTGCTGTATCTAATGGAGTTGACACACATACACTACGAAATATTCACCAGACCTGGTGCAGTGGAGATATGGATTATAATCTCTTTAGAAATTTCTTTAGTCACGCTAAGTCGATCCCACATGGATTTATAATAATAAATTTGCATGACCCTAGATCAAGATCTCGTTTCGGACTTGATAAAATATTCGGTAGAAACCATAACAATTTTAGTTTTGTCTGAAATAGTTTTGGTCTCCGTAGAGATCTTATTTTTGTTTAAAAACTTGGTCTGTTTACCCTTCTTGCTACTGCTATACATAGCGGCCAGTATTAATGGTGAAGGCAGAACCCGGGAAAAACCCCAAAAGAACCACCGACCCACGAGAAGCTACTGGTAGGCTTTCTCAGATAACCACATTGGTTGGAGACTCGCACCCACGCAGTCAGACGTGAGATGGCAATGATCCGTAACGGAGAGCACTGTAGACGACTCGGACAATCGGGACCCCCTTTTTTGTTTAAGCCATATAAGAGAAAGATATTAGTTGAGATTATGACCACATAGCTAGGACTCGTAAGTTAGACCCACTTTTGGGTTATCCGTCAAAATTATCAGAGATGATAACACTGCGTCAAAAAAATTGAATTTACAAAATAATTGGCATAATGAAAAGCTTGAAAATTGATATATTTTTGTGGTAATTTATTGTTTATAACTTTCACGTAGTTGTATATTAAGCATATGCTGTTTCGCGTTGTATGACATAATGAATGGAAGGTAACAAGACGAAAATATATTGCTAGACTGACATCAAAGACTTAGTCTTGCACACGTGAAGTGAAGCTGCACATTGAGCAATACCTAAGTCTGTTATCGTCATAAAAAATGTTAGTGTTTTCCAATTTCATTCTCAGGGTCAAAGTTAAAAAATATTAACAAACCCTTATACTTGAGAAAATAAATTAGTTTTCTTCAGAATAAAGGGCTCTTTTACAAAAACTACAGAAGAGTATGTGAATTCACATCTGCTAATTGTAATATACAGATTATCTATTTTTGTGTGTAGTATGGAACTCAATTGAGAGACAGGCTATTGAAAATGTGCACTCTAACGTTTAATACATCATTTGATTTCATTGATATTATAATAGTTTTTGTATTCTGATAGTAATTATACATTGCGCAAATATTCTTTATTAAAATGCAATAATTTCGAAAAGGATTGAAATGTAATATATCAGAAACTGTTATGTATATTTAACTTATATCGTGTGCATGAGACTAAACCGCGATGATTGAGAATAGTTTTGACCCAGATGACGAGTGTCGTGTAATGTCTATCTGATTTTTGTCTTCTACCTGGTGGTAGACAAGATATATACTAAACTTTATCTTCAAAGCTTAACCTGCTAACCTTGCTTTTCATATGACAGGATATAAAGAAGATAGGTTTGGAGAAAAATACTTTTTCATATCAGTCTTTGGGTCAAACTTTTTAGTTGTGTTCATATATAATTTGATAGGAATCGGCTAATTTCATTATTCATTTGAATTATAATGTGAACATTTACATGTTTAAACTCGTACACTGATTTAGAAAATTATGAATTCTTTCAAAGAGATTCTGGGATATATAATTATAGTAAATCAACACTACTGACACATCGCACATTCAAGATTATACTAACTCATTCGGAACATTCTTTACTTTTGGACTTATGATGGAACATTTAGAATTAGTTGTCATTTAATTCAGAATACAGTAAGCGGCTTTATAAGTATCACTTTGAATTATGGGAAATACAATTAGATTATTTGATGAATTTTACTGTTTCTTTGTGTTACTTGGTGTAATATCCTAGAGATGACACTGGCGCAATCTCGTATTATGTGTCACAGTGACAAATCTCGTATTATGTGTCATACTGAAAATCTCGTATTATGTGTCACAGTGACAAATCTCGTATTATGTGTCACAGTGACAAATCTCGTATTATGGCTCATACGTACACTCTTCTTGCATATCTGCATGTCAATCTCTTTGTATCTTAACGAGTGGCTGTCCCAACATCCAAAGAACGTATAATGGCTATAAAGAAATATTGGCATATGAAATGGCACCCACTCATATTCTAATTCATTTATATGACCTGGCATCAAATCACAAAATTTTCATTTACATGCAGAAAGTAAATAATTCACCTTTCAAAACTACCACGCTAGTTTGTATCCATAATGGTCTAGTTGCCCTGAAAGTATCCCTAACAGTAATTAAACCTGCAACAAATACGCTAACAAAGTGTTTGTACATACACTCACAAAGATTTTCATCACATGAATAGACTCCCGCTCATCCGAGTTCATCCCCTACCCACGTGATAGTCTATTGGCAAATCGGTGAGAACTGTTCTAAAATAAATCGGGTACAATGTTTATTCAACATGAATATTATTTTAATAATGACTGAGAACTGTTCTAAAATAAATCGGGTACAATGTTTATTCAACATGAATATTATTTTAATAATGACTACACTGTTTACCTTTTCGGCTGCAATCCACTGAAGGCCTTGAAAATGAGTGTGTGTGATTTGGATTTTAAACGTAGTTTTAACAATTGTTCAATCATATCGCTACGATTTCTACAGTATGGCCGCTTAGGTATCACGGTACCAATTGTTTTTCCATAGACCTCAATGCTAATATTTGGAGCGATAAATATATTTTCTATCCTAATTTAGCGTGCACCTCACACACTGTTATAGAGAACAATGTTAGATTGTCAATTTGACGATGACAAAACCAGGTACTCCATTGCATTTAAGAGAGATAACTCTGTTGGAACTAGACAGGGGTATGAGTTATCTAGTCACAACATACCTATTTTCAGTCATGTGTATTACATTTTCAAAAAATCATAAAAAATACAAAATATGATCTATATAGGAATTAGCATAAATTCATATGTTGCCAAGAGGCTAAACTTTTTT
The DNA here is from genome assembly GCA_030141615.1 of Unio pictorum. NCBI lineage: Eukaryota > Metazoa > Mollusca > Bivalvia > Unionida > Unionidae > Unio > Unio pictorum. Next base: position 22,030,889 of record JARLTB010000220.1, on the reverse strand, counting down.
TTCAAGCCTAACAGAAAGTACTTCTTTTACATAATCCACCAGTCATAGCTAGTGTTGTTGTTTATTTCTGATTGTAATGTTCCCTACACTTTAAGCTCCACCCACTTGGACTTGCGCAATTGGTACCGTTATACCTATAGCAAACCTTGATTTTTCCAATAATCTGTGAAATAGCTCGGGACTATATAAGTAACAAAGGTACTTAGTTTCGATTGTCAGAAACAATTTTATGAAGTACTAAGTTATGTTTTATATGATTGTGTATAGAAATGTTATTGAGCTGTTTGAACTCTTGTTTTCATACCTTTGCTTCACTATCAAACTCATCTTTTGAAATAAAATGAATTCTTGTAACTATGAGTTGTATTTTATTCATATTAGCACTTATCAAACTTCACTTTGGTGATATGGGATAAATCACATTATGTCATATTATTTAATAGTAAGGTCAAAGGTCAATGCACTAGTTAGCATGTACCAGTTCTACTGTTAAAGAGACATTTTGATTTAAAATAAAGGACTTATATTTGTTTTATGAACACAGAAAGTAACAACAGGAACAGGTGGACATGGCCCAATCTAATAATAAAGTATTAGCTTTGAACACTTTACACTGTCAGCATATGGAAGAGGTCACTAACCCCCAGTCTTCACACAAAGGTCAAGCTACCCAGCCTCTTTGTCATACAAATAGAAAGCTTCCCTCCTTTGTGTAGTGAATACAATTGATGCAATAAGCCAATCTGACACCAAATAAAGTAGATAACATCTTTCTAAGTGGTTATGTTGGATTTGGGGGTGAAAATGGGGACTAAAATACAGAAAAAGGTTAAAGTTTAACAATGAGTATAGTGAGTCCAATGGATTTAAAAACAGGAGGAAAGTGTGTATCTAAATGGAAGATGTAGCTAATAATACTGGAATTAAAGGAGACACAAGCAGCAATGAGAAAAATGAGAAGTGAGAGCTAGATGATATTACCTTGGACAATATTTGGAGGCAGTGGACCATAGGTGCAGGGACAATAAAAAAAGGCACCTGTGCTATAACATCCCTTACAGGCACCAAATATCAGGTGACATGGTGTTCATTCCCAGCTAATATAAAAGGGTGAATAATGAAGCTAATATAGATGCATATAATTCATATTTCTTCTAAATAAGAAATTAATAATAATGGGCTTCAGTTAGGCAGAAAAAAATACCTAAACCAAACAAAGCATGTTGGATCAGTTTTCACACTTGTAACCTTTACTGGGAGAAATTATTAAAGTACTTCTAGTTACATTTTCAAAAAATCATAAAAATACAAAATATGATCTATATAGGAATTAGCATAAATTCACATGTTGCCAAGAGACTAAACATTTTTTCAAGCCTAACAGAAAGTACAACTTTTACATAATCCACCAATCATAGCTAGTGTTGTTTATTTCTGATTGTAATGTTCCCTACACTTTATGCTCCACCCACTTGGACTTGCGCAATTGGTACCGTTATACCTTTTATTGTGCTGTCTAGCACTGGGCGTCATATCGCAGACATGGGACATCATATCCTACACAGTCTCATACTGACATGAAGCTGACTAATCCTAACACTAACATCATAATGCTGAGGCAGCTGCTAGTTCCATTTTTGTAATACTTTGATGTGACTTGGCCGAGGTTCGAACCCATGAACTCGCCCATTTCACGTTGACTTTCTAACCATTTATGCCACCGGAGCGGTATAAACTCCACGAAATGTATTTTCCCTTATAACATTCTGTCAAAACATGTTTTTTGCAGTAACGCCAAAAGGATAATACCTTTACCAAAAATAGCAACATTAAACGGATTTACTCAAATGTGAAATTGTGTAAAATAACGTCAATTTTGAGAGAGTTACACTCTTTTGTGTGTGCTTTAATAACATCAAGCAACCTGTATTGCATTGCTGCTATACTGATTTTTCCAGACAGCATATGGTGAAAAAGATGGCAAGGCAGTGCGACAATGTCACAAACACTTGTCTTATACTTCGTGAGAATGACACTTTCACATTGTGTTTTCTTATACAGCAAGCAGCATAGCTTGCCCTGCCATTTTTCTGATTTATCAATAGAGCAAATCATCTTGGTACTAAACATTTCTGCTAATGTACTCGAGAATGTGTTATTGTCACGAACAATATGTTCGTATTCCTTAAAGAGAAGTGACGCGTCAAACAACCTGCGCACGGTTTTATCTAAATATTCTTGTGTAATACTTGCAAAGAAAAAAAATATAGATGAGTAAATGAAGGAAGAAAATTAACAAGTATCGACTGATCAATGGAATTTCAACAATAGCAATTCTGGTAGCCAATCGAATTTTAACACGACGAATGTCATTGTGGGGCTTCTATGTGTATTTAACATAATGGGTTGGGAAATCTAATGTCAAAGATGTATTGTCATCAACACCGGGGGTTTGGGCGATATCTCCGTCTGTAAACATTACACAGAATGAAGAGAAGAACAAATACTAATATAAACTAAGAGTACATGCAATGTCGGATCCACTGTCATATGTGATTCTTCCAATTCAAAACCGTACAAGTTAGACAAGCTCAAGGATGTAGTTTACTTATGATAGATCGCTTACACTTGGACCTATATATTTTTTATATTGTGTGGATGTACCTCGGAATCTAAATCAAACCATAACGAGTACGAACTTGCCCAAACATGTGATCTTATACAGCCAGACGTTCTATTATAGTTTCTTTCAACATATCTTTCCCCAAAGAATAACTCGACATCTTATTTGATGCCACAGAATAATTTGGGACCAAATAATATCTCGTTATATTTATACGCCTCCTATGCAAGAAGATATATTTGTGGGAATTTTGGTGTCATTTAAGATTAAGGCAGGCAGGAAAAACATGTCAACCCTATACAAAATGTCACGCATTTTCTGTTTGGAACTGCAGTTTTATAGAAAATTCGGATACCTCTTTCGGTCGAACAATTTCCGGACTTGAGCACAGTATGTTCACCGTGTATCAATTAAATTTAACACTAATAACTTCATCGCATTTAGTAACGTTATGTGTCAGGCTGTGGACATGATCTATATTAAAATAAATCTAATCACATTATTTGTCACTATTGGCAAATGTAGACAGGCTAGGCTGTATATAAATAACCGTATAAGAAGATTTATCGTAGGATGACCTCAGATTATGTATCATCGGATGGCAATCGATGGACAGGCCGCATATCAATACACCTTGATCAGACCATTTATGATAGAATGCCAATAAACCGCTAATGTAGACATGATATGCATCAGTTGCCGTAATTGGACTATTTATCATAATTAGGAAATAGACGGTAAATGTTGACATGATCTGCATCAGTTGCCGTAATTGGACTATTTATCATTATTAGAAAATCGACGGCAAAGTAGACATACTCTGTATCAGTTAAACTAATCCAATCATTGATCATAGAATGGCAATAGACAGCCAATACAGACATGATGAATATAAATTAACCAAATCTGACTATTTATCAGGATGGCAGTAGAGGGCAAATGTAGACATTATTTGTATCAGTTAACGTAATCAGACTATTTATCATATGATGGCAACAGCCGGCAAATGTATACAACCTCTGTATCAGTCAACCTAACCAGGCTATTGTCACGATTTCTAATGGTAGCAAATGTAGACAATTTCTGTATCAGTCAACCTAACCAGGCAATTATCACGATTTCTAATGACAGCAAATGTAGACAACTTCTGTATCAGTCAACCTAACCAGGCTATTATCACGATTTCTAATGACAGCAAATGTAGACAACTTCTGTATCAGACAACCTAACCAGGCTATTATCACGGGATTTCTAAAGACGGCGAATGTCGACATGCTCTGTATCGATCATCTTTAACATTCTCTTTATCATAGGATGGCAAATGTCGACATGCTCTGTATAGATCATCTTTAACATTCTCTTTATCATAGGATGGCAAATGACGGCATGCTCAATATCATGTAAACATATCAGACTATTTGTCATATGATAGCAGTATACAGCACATTTATGATTTATATCACTAATTCTAATTAGACCATTTATCATACGACGTATTCTATTTCAGTTGACCTATTACCAGTGTGCCGAGATAACTACGCCTATTTCCTAACATACCACGTTATAGACAATGAAATGTGCTTCGTTTGACACTTAAAATAGTATTACTCGACTGCTGCGAAGTGTATCAATCGAATTGATAAGAATTGTGAACTTAATATTCACAAACTGAACTTTATGTGTTATAGTATGTTACTTGCTTAGGTGACTTAGACAATACTGTGCAGTGTCGAAGAGGGACAGCACTGGTCTACAACCCATAGGTACATGTGCGTGTTTGACTTTCGACTGACACTCTGTAATAGGTTAACGTACGTTATAGACTTATAGATGATTGATCTGACTCTATTCCAAACATTCAACGTCTTTCGAGGACATGTCAACAAATTGTTTTAGCTTTTGTTTGCTTAGTGTTTATGTTGGGTGCTATGAAACCTGACGTTTTTTGTTTGAATTTGTTTGTTTTGTCAGTACTGCTATTATTTTGGAGACACTGAGATTTTCATTTGGTTTATGGTCGTTTGCTTCATGTTTCTACTTTGAGATTGAGGGTTGGCTAGCCTAGATTGAGTTTGCACCTTATATAATTGATCCCCCAACTAATCTAATTTCTTCGATTGATCATTGTCTTCTTTAACATTCATAGCAGCTTGTTACAAAGATCCATTGTTTTAAATTCATCAATTGAAATTGGTCAGGTCAGTACATATGGCATTTACTTGGTAGACTTAAGCAATGAGTGACTTATAAATTTAGTTATTGATTTTTCTTTCACCAATTTTTTGAAAAACAAATTACTGATATATTCAACTTCTATGTGTTTGCTGATGATTTATCTCAACACTCTTATATTGCGTACTGTTGCTATGTATGGCATTCTTGAAAGTATCAGATTATATTGTGTACTGTTGCTATGTGTGGCATTCTTGAAAGCATCAGAGTTTCAGCTCATCGTTACCGCTCACAACGAATAGACATAGAGCAGACAAGATTCGCAACATAAATAAAAATGCAAACATGTTTATTCTTAGCATCATTATGAGTGTCTCTTCACGGGGTGTATGGATATTTCTATTTGAATTATCCATAGTCCAAATTCAGTATACATCGATTTATTTCTGTCCGTATTTTAGTGCACCTAGGTGTCGGTTATGACCACATCAGCGTGAACGTAAATCTGATTTTAAGTGAAAATTATTTTCAGAATCACAATATTATGTAAGACATTGTAAATGCATTTGATGCCTGCGAAGCAAGGTCATATCAAAGCATTAAGTATAAACATTTATAATGAAAAAACTCTTTATCAAAACATTTATATCTTTCTATTGAGCATGTAACAGGACGCTCAATTATCTGTAACGGTTTTATAATGTCTAGAACTGAACTGTATGTATGCAGATCGTTTTATATTGTACTACCTTACTCAAGTAAAGAATAAAGGATGAACTTACTATTAAAATATTCAACACTATTTCCACTTTGATTGCATTTCATGAATTTCTAAATACAAGTCCCATCAGTTATATCTGCAGTACAAAGTGTTTGCATTTTGTTTATACAGAAAACATTTTTCTGTTTTATACTACTGGGACTGCGCTTCAGATGCATTGTCGCAACCCCTAAGATGGCATACTGATACAAAACATAACATCACTTAGTTTATATAATTAACAAATATTATAGTCGTCAATTCATACAGTTTAGAAAGTAATTTCCAGTACATATGCCACTAAATAGTTTGATAAATGCCATACAAATATATCATTCTTCATCTCCATTATCGCTACACCTTTTTCACTATTAAAGCAACTCACAAAACAAAAACTGGTTTTACTTATCAGGTTATAACTGTAGTCAGAGGTTATATGCATTCTAGCTGACTGTTGGATAGTGTAGATCTACTGAAATTAACTTATATACCCGAAAAACTTAAATATTGCACTGATTTTCAATATATGATGGAGAAACTTTTAAAAAAAGGTTGTGAGAGGTGTATCCAAGATCCATTTCGTGCTTTATTCCTGTATATAAACTCCGTTTTAATTCCTACAAGATGATAATTTATTTCATACCTGTATTGCAACAGTTTTGATAACATTCAGATTTTAATTGATTGAAACATATTTCTGTTCATGCCATCTACCAGCATTGCTTCGTAAACGTTCATTTCTACTGTATCTTTGACACGAACTATGCAACACAAATCAATAGGAATTTTACGAGATTCCAGAGATGATGTTATTTAAGTTGATGATGAGTATGATAATACGATGTGTAAAAATGTTTTTTTTTATTATCGATCGTATTTGGTACGGATTTAACATCGCCAAATATTATTCATCCCATTTCATTTCATCTGATGAAATCAATACAAACTCGCACACAAGCACATATAGGTGGAACAAAATAAATCAAAGCTTTTTTTTGAAAATGAAAGAACAATAGAAAACCACATTCATCAAATAAATTAACTGCCTGCAAATCTGGTTGTAAACATATTTTTAAAAGGAAAGAAACTACCACATCTGAGTATTTTATTAAATGAATAGCAAAACGTATTTTCCACAAGTACATGTGCAAAAACCATTGTCACTGGAGATAAGAGCGTTTACATGTTTAGACAAATCGTGTGTGATCAAAACTCGTCCATATTGTATTCCTTAAGAGGATACTAGTACTTCAATAAATTTTCTGTAAACACTTAATAACAACATTTTTCTTATGAATGATTATATTGTAAATACAGATTATGTGTCGCCAGGAAACGGAAGGATATATATATTTGTCTTAGAAAATTGTATTTGTCATACCTAAGATATGGAAGATTAATGAGAATATCCCTTGGATGCGTATGAAATAGCTTTGAATACAAATTAGCTCTAGATATTGATAAGTCATATGTATTGATCGAATAACACTGCACGGAAAAGGACGGTACTTTTTTAAACAATCTCGCTAATGCAACACAGGGTAATACAGTCTACAACATCGCATTGCTTGGTTTCCTGGACAACATGTAGGATTGGTTGATTCTGAACGAAATATGTTATCGTCAGTCATATTATAATAATAATAATAATAATAATAATAATAATAATAATAATAGTATCATTATTAATTTTATTATTTCCTGACGATGCGTATTTAGGAGAAGATAAGTAATTTGCTTTTCATAAGCACTATATAAGCAGACATTAAAGTTTTAATATGTTCATACACAGATACATTTTCATAAAATGACTTTAGAAAACCTTTATCGTGGATAAAATAGTTTGCTTTACTTTGTATGTTGGATTTATCAGCCCTGTAAAATCAATAAAGCCCTTTGAAAATGTACTGTACACGGTCTGCATATTGAATGTATTTCCATAGAGTGGATTTTATTTTAAGTCTCTGACTGTAAAAGTTCTTTGAATAGTTTTGTCAGTCTTCCTAATACATTTTTGACAATATACATTGCACCGAGCATATACATGTAAATACGATGTTCATTTCTAGCACAATAAGCAATGTCATAACAAATTATTTACACAAAATTTAAAAGTATAATGTTCTAACTGAAGAACAACCATGATGATATGCAGAAACGATTAATAATTTTTAAAAAATTAAATAGTGATAATAATTATCTCGAATGGAGCGAATTCATGGATAAATTACGTCTTATTTAACAAAACAATATTTGGCAAGTTCAAAGGCGATACACGGGTATACTAATCGAAGAGTATGTGGGACTGCGACACAAAATGTACTCAATTGTGGTTGGTTCTAACAAACATCATGAAAGCAAAAAGTGTTCCACTGGTGCACGATAATCTCAGGCACGAACTGTACTGGAATGTGTTCGAGACCTAAATGTGAATTAGCACACAGGACAAATATTATTTGAACAAAAAAAATCATCGCATGGATGTTTATCGATGCACCAAAAGTGAATATGTACCGGCTTAATACAAAGCGATGGATACTCCCCAATGTAATAACCACATGAGTGTTTGGTCATCGTGCTGGTGTGTACCAACTCACGGCTGACACTGGTTTGTGCAATGCACTAGACCATAAACACCTAAGGCACTTGTAGTTCCTCTCGTACAAGTGCTAGGCTGGGGAAAGGGGTTCCACCGGTGATATATTGGTTGTCTTGGAGTATCCGAAATTGTAAACATATCCATGGATCATACAGAGTCAGCAGCACGACGTTGTCCACCTCTTAATTGCCCATGTGGAATCGCATAACAATTATTATTTCCACTTCAGTACGAATGTAGTTCTAGTCTATTTTTAGAAGATTTTATTCCTCTCTCATTTTGGTGGTGATGGAAGAGTTATATTGATGCCTTTTTAGTAGGGATTTAAAGGTCATTATTTATTCTTGAGAATATGAACTCAGGGAGTAGTTGTCTGTTTGTATTTAGGCGACAGTGAACATTGAGTAATAAGGCCTTGGTGACAATGTTTCCTTTAAGCTACGCGCGTCCACACGCGCGCAGCTGCTCAGGCATCCCCCCGCAGCTAAATTGTCAATTTTTGCTCAATCCAATGTTAAATTTTGCTCGTCTCCGTAATGCTTGCGCATTGCAGTGAGCACTGAGTGCTGAGTGCAGTACTGAGTTCAGCGAGTACTGAGCGCACATCTACCATTCGCATAGAGGGAACGTTGCTTGGTGATAATCCGGAAGTGAAATATGTGTTCTGATTACAAGATGTTCTGTTTACAGTGCAGCCTCTCAAAAAAATGCCGGTAAACCCTTGACAAGAACTTCACCGTGAAGTCGTCTTTGGATGTGTTTTAGATTAACATATGATTTTTATTGATTGTCAAACAGTTGAAAGATCAGTACTGAGAAACATGTGTTGAGAACACACAGTAAACTTAATTGTGATGTATGTCCATGTGCATGCAGATACCGGACAATCTTGGCTCTGAGTGGTTGTAACGGTATTTGCAGTGAAATCAATTCTTTTGTATGTATGTATGTATGTATGTATGTATGTATGTATGTATGTATGTATGTATGTATGTATGTATGTATGTATGTATGTATGTATGTATGCATACGGAGATACATAGGTAGAGATAGAACGAAGATAAATAGGCAGAGAGCACTGGTAAATGAAACTGGAGTTATACCTGAATAAAGTGCACTTGAATTACGATCTAAATGATATAATCAGAAAAATTTCTAAACAATTTTTCAGATCGGGAAGTTAAGGAAAACAACAACTGATTGATGATATTTGTCCTGTGCAAATTTGATTTATTCACCAGGATCCTGCTCGCTCTACCTCTCAAGAAAGATATTAATAAATTATTTGCACGGATTAATTATTGAAACATTTATTATGGACGCTTTTGAAATGCCGCTGCATTTTGTGAAATCATAGTATATTGATTGTTCGAGTTTTATTTTTAAAGCGTGCTTTAGTGGCATAATCGCAAATGTGTTTAGGTCAGGTAATTTGTGTGATTGTGTATGTATGTATGTATGTATGTATGTATGTATGTATGTATGTATGTATGTATGTATGTATGTATGTATGTATGTATGTATTAAAAGGAACTTTCTAAATTTGTTTCGTGAAAATTACCCTTGTTGCACAAATACGTTAGCACTTCAAATATTGTTAACATATACTAAACAAAGTTGTTTGTCTTGACATATTTTCGTTATTAAAGATGCACAATAAAATTAAATCGATACATGTCTTGATTAATGCTACATCATCTTCGAGATTTCCCATCTCAGTGCATCGCCATTTTATTTATATTTCTAAATCTGATCTACGAACATGGATGAAACATTTGTTTGCTAATTTATGATATTTTAATGATCAATCTATCACCACCCAGTCATTTTTCAATTGTCTTAACTTATTTTGTATTTCGTCGTATTTGTCGTTCAGAGTCTGTTTGTTTCAAATCCAATTGAGTGTATCGATTTTTCTTTAGAAGACTTTCTTTGTTCAGACGACAATGAAAATACAACGTAGACTAAATCAGATTCAGAGAAGTTGCATCCCTTAAGGTGTACGATTTCCATTTAGACAACAAAGTAGAAGACTGCATTACAAAGCAAAGAGGTAACAAAGGTTTTATTTGTAATTTTGGAACAAGGTCCGACCCCACCCCATGATTTAATAATGCACATTTCTTCTCCACACTTCACTGTGCTGATTATGATTAATCTAAGTTATTTATCTTGCAAGGTTATCAGTTGTTACCTGAGCCATAACAACAAAGGTTTAGGAACTATAATAAAAAGAAACTCAACATAACACTGTCGAATTGCTAGGATGAAACATTTATTTAATAAGTGGTATCAGCCAAGAAGTTGGTCACAGCGTACAGTAGCCTGAGACAACCAATATTAGTTAAGAGTTCAAGAACCGCGTCCATAGTGACGGCAAACCTTACTTGATGAACAAAAGGAGCAAACTTTATTAAATGTTCCTCGTAAAGCTGACGATTATTCCTTGACCCAAAATGTTTCATTTCTTATTAAGTCTTTCAATCAGCAGGGTTTTGGTACAAAAACAGTTTCCGTTTCATACGAGTACCTCCAAATCTCAATATGGCACTAAGTTCAGGAATCAACTTTCATATATGAATGATCTGAAATCCTTATATCTTCCCACGTTAACCTATTGCAAGAAGAAAGGGTACATTACATCTTCAGCAGTTTTTAAATTATCCAATCTCATTGTGTTTTGTTTTATTTTATCATCAAACAAGCCCCAGTCCGATTGTATTATGGAAAACTATAAACCATTAATGTCGAAAGGTTCTATCACTTATTAGAGATTATGACAATGGTATTCCTTTAACATTTTAGTGATCCCATGAGCTTCTCATAGACTTCTATTATCAAGAACTTTGAAATTTCCTGAGAAATGCTCTTCTAATACAAAATGTTCTTGTTCAAGGCGCAGAGTGCGATCCATTCCAGTGTTCCTCCCTGTTGTATACGTTTTCATAAGACTTAGTTTCAGGACCCTGGTCAGTCGTAAACGTATTTACCTATTGAGGGTTGTCATTTATTACTAGTGAATGATCTAACTGAAGCAACGGTTGTGGTTAATAAGCTTGTAATTGACGATATATGTTTGTATGCAAAATTCGATTATATTGTACATTAAATCGCCATCTAATAGTTCAGAGACAGCTCTCTACTAATTTGGTTATATGTTTTATCTAGAACATTGTTTTCAATTTCAGTTACGTATGTAGTATGTGAGCGTAACCTGCCATAAAAGTCAGGTAATACAACGTCTAAGAAGATGGATGCGCGTATAGCAAACAATTTTGACATTTGGGTATTACAGAACAAAAGAAAACAAAGCACATTATGAATATTGAAAAGGCAACACATGTCGATTGTGTTTTTACAGCATATTCTACTAGATATACACGAACGCATCAAATTCAGCACACTAAAGGAAATATAATCGGTTTGATTGGGTGACGTTTGTAGAGAGGGTTCGACGGTTTGATGGAGTTATACCCAAGATAACGAATTCCACCTCAACGATGTTGATCACTGTGCTGATTGATTCCATTATATAATCAGGATGCATCCCAAACTGACGATGCGTTGACAGCGGATCCTCGTCCCAGAAAGATGTTAAGTCTTTCTATTGGTGGATCGATGTTCCTAGTCCCATACTCTGGCTTATGATTGTAGCTGCAAATCATTGGGGGTCAACATTATTTCGTTTTCAATGGGTCAGTTTATCCAGGGGTAGTCTAATCATACGACCCGCATGCCTTTGTTACAGTGGCAACGGGCATAAGCGCTAATAACGTGTAGCCGGAACAGTGACCTGGTCACTACCCTAGGCGACACATGCGCTTGCAGTCATTTGCACGAAATTTGCCAATGCATACATCATCATCATCATCATCATCATCAGTCTATTGACAAAGTGTGGACGTTGAGGCACTGTGCTGCTGAATACCTGACCAGTTTCTCCGCAAAACGTTTCCTGGTCTATTGTGTGATGCTCTCAGTCCAAATGTTTCTCTGTCTACCTCTCCTTCAGCCACCTTGGACTCTGCCCTGTAGTACTTTTGTGGATAGACTGTTATTTTAAATGACATGGCCATTCCATTTCAGTTTTCTCTTTTTGACAGTGGTGAGGAGATTTTCATAATGGCCTACTTTGTGCCTGATGATGTTACGCACTTCTTCATTTGTGATGTGGTCCATGTAAAAAATGCCAATGATGGTTATGTAGCATCTCATTTCAAGTACCTGGATTCTTTGTTGTAATTCTGCTGTCAGGGTATAGGCCTCACATGAATACAGAAAAATTGAGATGACTAGTGCTCTCAATAGTCTGATTTTAGTTTTCCGACAGATATTCTTGTCTCTCTAGATGGGTCTTAGCTTTGACATAGCTGCCGTTGTTTGTGCTGCTCGTGAACAAATTTCTGCTCTAGATCCATCTTCGGTGATTATGGAACCAAGATATTTCAAATGACCCACTGTTTCAAGTTCCTGTACTCTGACTTTAATCTTGGTTGAGATTTGTTTGCATCTATGTGTCATCAGCTTTGTCTTCTCTTGGTTGAGATTTGTTTGTATCTATTTGTCATCAGCTTTGTCTTCTGGGCGCTTATCTCCATGTCAAATCTGGAAATGTTTCATCCAGGTTATTCACTAAGGTGGCAAGCTCATCTTCACTACCTGGTGAGGTTACGCCCTCTAATGCTGACTGTCCCACAGTGGTTTTCCAAGACTTCGCTCATGATGCGCTCTAAGTAGATGTTGAAAGCGTGGGTGACAGAAGACGGCCTTGCCGTACTCCAACTGTTGTCTTGAACCAGTCCCTATAGAACCTTGAGCAATTGCTGCACGGGTAGCCTTGGCGTATAGCTGCTTGATGGTATTGGTCATCTTTTCAATTTTTTTACTGTGGCCCAAATGCCTCATGCCACACGCTGTCAAAAGCAATTTTGAAATCTATGAACACATGATAAATGTTTTGTTGATGTTGTGAGTACCTTTCACACAAAACCCTAAGATTGAATATTTGTTCTGTTGTGCTTCTTCCGCTCAAGAATCCTGCCTGCTCTCCAGCGATTATTTCTTCTGTTTGTGGGTTCAGTCTGTTCAAGATGACCTTCAGCATCGCCTTACTAGCATTGCTGTTCAAACTGAATGTGTTGGCCATTCGCCTATCAATGATTCGCCACCATTCTTGATAAGTTCAGCTGGGACGTTGTCTACTCCAGCTGCTTTCCCATTCTTCAGTGCGTTTATTTGATGACTCCACCTCTTCTTTGAAAATGGAGAAATCATCATCATTTGTGGAGTTTAGAACTTCAAGCACCTCTGTGTCTCCTGTGAACGGATGTTTGTAGAGTTCTGTACAATACTCAATCCATCTTTGTGCAATATCACTTGCTTCTGTGAAGCATTTTCCATTTCGTCTTGAATGTTACTGACTCTCGGTTGCTTCTGTCTGGTGAGGTCTTTCACAATTTGGAATGCCTTTTTGCTGTTATTTTGTATCACACTGCTCTCTATTCATGTACACTTTTGTCCAATCAAATCTTGTTTTGCTTTCTTCAAGTCTTTTTCTGATATTCTTGTTTATTGCTTGGTACTCCACAGCCCCTGTTGTGTGTCTGGTGTTTTTTAGGTCTCTTCGGGCATCACACAGATTCAGAATCTCTTCTGTAACCCAGGCTTTTTCTTTGGGCGATGGAGGCCAACGATTTCCTTGGCATCTGTTGTCATGACTGTGTTGAAAGTGTCTTTCATCACTTTAACATCAACATCCATCACTAAAGTGGAGCAAATTTTCCTCCGATTCTACCTTGGAATGACTTGCAGATGATAGGGTCATTCCGTTGTTCAAGGTTGAATGTGAGCCTGATTTCATTTGGCTTGTTAATTTTCTTCAGATTCACTCAAAAGTTCATAAGGACGAGGTCGTGATCACTCCCAACATCAGCACCTGGGAACGTTCTTGTTTTTGCTGTATTGATGCCATATCGGTAACGGTTCTGAACCAGTATGCAGTCGATCTGGTTACGATGGATTCCATTTGGTGCGTGCCATGTCCAGCATCGTGAAGCTTTATGTTGGCCCAGGGTGTTGGCTAGTACCAAGTTGTTGTAGCTTGCGAACTCGAGCAGCCGTCTCCTTCTTTCATTGGTAAGCTTTTTGCAAGAAGGCCCACAATGATCATGCCAGTCTTTTGGAGCATCTTTGCCAACTTTAGCATTCCAGTCTCCTTGGATGATGAGGGTGTCTTTTTTAATTACCATGTTTATTATACCCTGGAGTTTGCTGTTAAACTATTCTATTTCTTCATCATCATGATCAGTAGTTGGTGCATAAACTTTAATACTTGTGATGTTAAATGAAGATGCTTTCAGACGAATGGAGATGATTCTGCTAGATATGGGGCGACATTCAAGCACAGATCCTTTGATGGTTTTGTTTACAAGGGAGCCTACTCCATTTACGGATTTGTCCAACTCTCCACTATAGTATAATATATGCCCATCTTCAGTTTGGTGTTCTCCTTGGGCTTATCATCTTACTTCATATAGTCCGAAAATGTGCCATGTGTAGTGTTCCATCTTATGTGTCAACTCATGGAGTCTTCCAGTATGCGCCAGAGTTCTACTTTTCCAGATAGCGATGGAAACGTTCTCGCTCTGATTTTATGCAAAGTACCATTAGCACACTTGTCACCTCCGTCCTGGTGGACAACGGCATGAGCGGTCCTTGTTGACCCGGGCGACGACCGATCCGGTATGGTAATTGCAGATATGTCCAGCATTAACAGTGTGTCTTGGGCAAACGTCGTCTGGCGGAGACCATCCCTCTCCAGACCAAGGAGATGCCAGTAGGGGATGTAGTATATCGTCCAACTGCCTTAGGGTATCCACTTCGGATTTTCTTTTAGAGTTATATATATATATATATATATATATATATATATATATATATATATATATATATATATATATATATATATATATATATATATATATATATATGTATGTATATACTTGACTACCAAAGAATCATTCAGGTGTTACGTATATATGATTTAAATCATTTATTTTGTTTGTCCGATTCAAATTTGATATTTTGGGTTTAAAATTCGTTAGTTGGGAGAGATTTTCTAGAAATGGATGACCTATATCCTCTACAAGTAAACAACAGATGTTAACCTCATTTTCGGACCTTGCTTCAGAGTGTAAACAAGCTTCTGAAAATGACTGGTTGATTCCAAGGACAAAATGGAGCAAAGTATAAACATCTTTCTAATTAGTTGGGTCATACGATGTTTGCGTGATTTCTTGAACGTGAGATTGTTCTGAGAGATTCTGGAATGTCGTGACCCCTTTCTTGTTTACGTAAAAACAGGTATATAAGTGATGTTTTGGAGCGAGATATTCAGTAGAAGTTGGGCTTTTATAATATTAAGTTGTGTCTTCTTTTTGAGTTATTTTTAAATGCTGGAAATTGTGTCAATTTGTTTGGAACAAGAGGAATTATTTTATTATTCATCTGGAAAAGAATATGTGCTCATAGATTTTTATTTGAATTATTATAAAACTAAAACTGATTTCATCACGTGACATCGTCGTCCTTATTGGATTACATCGTCAATTTTTGAACCGGGAACTATTATGACTTTTATTATCAGGACTCTTGCAATTCCACTAGTGGATTATATTGTGAATTCTTTTTGGATTAATTTTTGGACTTGATTTTCTAAAACCGTAAGTTTTTATTTATTTTCTTTTATGAAAATATTTGTACTCAATAAATTGTTTGTTAAATATTACAAGCTTGTTATTTTCACTTCTTTCTATGTTGCTGCTTATTCGAGCCTAAGCACTTAACACAGGTCAACAAATTCTCTAGGGGAAAAACAGCAGCTATAGTGAATACATGTGCATTACAATAGCATGTAATGAAAAATAAAAAAATTCTTTAAACCTTACAAATTAAACAATTAACTTAAAAAGAAATAATTATTAAATCAGATATTCGTAACAATTCCCCCATAAAAAAAATAAAGATTTAAATAATAAAGCTTTCCTTTCACCATATATTTTGTATACGCTAGGTTTAAAGGAAACCAGAAATATATTTTTTTTTTAAAATTCCTTTTATGTATGTAATGCTCTACAAATTGTAAATAGACTGTAATGTTTATAACGTCAATATCATAGGCGGGTAGTGATTATATTGCGTGGAAGATTGCGTAAATTGCCGAGTTTTTCCGACTTTTAATGAGGCAACAGATCACGTTTTCCCGTGACGCAATACTAGCCATTCCTCGAATACAAACGAAACGTGGCAAGCGAGACAGACAGGAGGAGACCAGATTTGGGTTGCACATTGAAAAGTTGAATCTGCTTCTGAGATATGCTCATAACTATATATGTTGAAGTATGTTTTAGCAATGTGTTTAAGACATGACAGCAAAAAGGTACAGCAGTAAAAAGGTGCTCATATTTCATATTTTGAAGTTTAAAAAGCAAAACAATCTAATTTTAAAATAAATACTGATGCATTGTCTGCTGTGCAAAAATGTGATAATGATTAAGTTATGGTGCCCCATGCAAAAATTTTTTTTTGCCACAATGCAATAAATTCATTTAAGAAGGATGGGGTTAAATCGTATTACGTGTAAATAACAGATTTATTACCTACCCACAACAAACACGTACACACAAACACACACACACACACACACGCGCGCGCGCGCGCGCGCGCGCACAAGGACTGATTTCTTGCAAAATACATATCCATGAGAGATAACACTGAATTATGGGCGAGGAGACTTGATCAGGGATGTGAAACAGTATCGTGCAGGTGTAAAGGGCGTTGAGAACGGTTTTCATCAGACGTAATTTAAGCATTAGTTTATCACACACACACACAAAAACACACCACAAATAAATCTGCAAATTGGAAATCATAAGTAATTAATTTAAAGATTAAGAAGCTTCCTTATTATGATTCAATTACAGTTTATTTTACATGCATGCTACAATTAGCGAATTGACAAAACTGATAATATCTACATGTCTCGTTAAAACTGTACTGGTCAGTGCTGGAAGAAATGTTTTTTTTAAACAAAGGCCACGGGCTGATGACCTAAATAAACTACTACTAATCCTAATTACTAATTAATTACTATTATTATTATTATTATTAATTACTAATCCTGACTGAAACTCCACAAACCCGAACAGTTCATATCTGTTAACTCTCAAGCCGGGAGAATAAAGACAAAAACCTCTCAATTTAGGGGATATTTCCTCACCTACCTCCCTATCTCGTAATATGTCATGATTTTCGCAGAGAACTCCCGATTATTTCAATATGTCTGTCAATTTTCATTTCTCAGAAGAAGAAAAACCATACCAAAATTGATATCGAGTGTGCAATCCACAGATGCCATAGTCTATTTTATCACTTGTGAATATTGTAATGACGAAATAATTAATATCGCACAACAGTTTTTGTTTTCAGTAAACATATTAAGATTAAACATTATTCACGTAAATTTCAGATTTTTTTAGCCGCTAAAAAATACTGTAGTAAACAAAATTGTCACCAATTAGTTTAAAACCCATGAATGATCACAAAGAATGCTGCGTAATTTCCTATGCAAACAAAATATCCGTTTCCGCCAAAGAAACTCAACTAGTTAACACCTGACATTCCTCTACCATATATATAAAGTTTCGATAACCAGGATTAAATTAAAAGGTAGAATAAAACAAAATATTTGACGCCGTATATCTGCCCCCAAAGAACTAATTCAGAATAAATGGTGTATTCAGTAAACAGTGTTACATGCCTTAAGACTTAAACGAAAGTAAATAAGGTGGGATATAAAATGTGAGAAATCAGTTGCCACATACACGTACGGTAATGTTGATTTGAACTGTTAAAATAAAGTCTTTGGCATCGAAGTTACAACAAAAGTGGTCATCGTTTATTTGCCACACAATTTCTCGTGCTTACATACGCACTCTGTATGTAGTACATGGTTTCTTCGAATTATATCAGAGGGCCAGTCCTTTTCACAAGATAAGTGCAATGATAAGGATTAATTGTTATTTTGTTACACTGCCATTATGTTTGTGTACTTAATTCTAACCTCTAGCTATTATGCAGACCAGAATATGAAAAAATAGTCTCGGCCTGGGGGATAATAAGTGGCATCACAGGGAGAAATGGCGTGTCCCATGGGCGCTTGCACATTGGGGCAAGTGAGCTGGATCAAAAGTCGCCTCCCCCAATTAATATTGTCAGCCAGTTAATGTGAAACTTTGATTTTATATCTTGTCTTTTAATCGCTGCTATTTAAACTGCCCAAGTGATAGTTTTAGATAAATTCCAATCATTACAGATTGCCGTTTATACATTCTACGTGTAACAAGCATGAACTGACTTTTTTTGTATTTTTTTAATTAATTTTGTAATTTGTTTAAGATTACTGAAAATTGTGTTTTCTCGAAACACAACCGTGTCAAGGGTTATGAATCTATTTTTTAGCAATGCATCCATTTGATTAAAGTCAGATCTCAGTTTCACATAGGACAGTGGTGTCTTGATTTAAAGTGTGATCTTGAAAATATATTTACTCATATCATCAGCACGATCCGGTGTCTAGCTGTCATATTTCTATTAGCACTGATGGTATAAATAAAAGATCTGTGAATTAATTGTTGCATTTTATGGTCACTTACTCGCCCTTCTGCCTATTTTCGTAACTTATACGTTTGACATTTTCCCCAGGATTTAAAATATCCAATGGTACATCTGGAACATTTTCAACTTTTAGCCTAGAGCTGCAATTTTTCAGGATCCTCTCGTAACATTCCTTTGAAAAGTGTAATGAGCATGGAGTGCTGTATGGTGTTGCATTGAAATCTGCTCGCTTGTAATTATGTATCCATACTTTCTTTATGCCTTTATCGTTTGGAGAAAAGAAACAAAATATTGTCAACAGCCTTTTCTTAATGTGCTATTTACACCAGTACGCAATGCAAAACGGTCAGTCGGGATGCTGGAGTCGCTACTATGACGTCACATCACGAGAGTAACCGAATAGATGCGGACATTTTGCATACCAGGTCACGGAAATTCAGCTCCTAGAACATATGCCAATTAAACTAATGGACTGATAATATGTATATGCATACGAATTAAATTGATATGATGCAAATATATTGACTATAAGCCCGTTAGAAATCGATACGGAATTGATATGATTGCAAATAAAATTTGATACGATGCAAAGATATTGACTATAATAAGTCCGTTAGAAATCGATACGGAATTGATATGGATGCAAATTAAATTTATATGATGAATTGACTGGTTAATGGGCTGTTATATCTCAACGGAAAGACTGATACCATAATGTTGTGATTATCACGATAAAATAGCACCTAAATGAACTCTTTACAATAAAGAAGGAAATATATAATAAAATGATGAAGACAAATATATCAACAAATATAGTAAAACGTACAATTCATATGCTTAATCGTTTTTCAAAGCATAAACGTCTAGTTCATGCACAAAGACGACGCAATAAAATAGTCTCGTTCATGTGAAATAAGAATGCAAGAAGAGCCCCGTTTAATGGAAACGTGTATAACATAAAACTATATAGTTTATGGTTAAAAAAAAGTAATCTATACAAAATATTCTAGTTCATGGGGAAACGTCTTCACCAATACGAGTCTGATTAACGTACAAAGGTATGCAACACAATTGTCTTGTTCGTTTGAAAGAGTATGCAACAAAAAGATCCGTTTCGAATTCAAATGATAAATTATTAGCGATTATATTCTAAACGTTTCATCTCACTGAAAGAAAGAAACAATATCCACATCTTTATGCTAATGTCATTAAAGTATAATGTATGTTTGAGATTTTACGTTACGGTACTCAAGTTCAAATTATTGTCTTACAGACTTGCTGTGTGGAGGGGGGGGGGGAATTAACTGAAACAAACGATGCTAAAATATAAAACATAAATCTGAAAGGGTCATTGTCTTATTAACATATTTCCATATAATCCCAATACATATTCTTCGCTGTCATCTATATTGTTATTGTCGAAATATGTTATTAGCTTACTTTCCTTTAGACATGCATTCTCTATAATATCAAATTCAGTGTTATCATCGAGATAATATTCGTCATTTGCTTCAAACACATCTCTGTTATATCGTACTGATTCCACTTCGTATTCCTCTCTCAATCACGAGGAATATAACAATATTTTATCAGCTCTAATTATATTGGTTTTAGCATACACGATGTGCAGAAGAATAATGCGCAATGTCCAGATTATAAATTCTATAGCAATATATTCAAAATCTTTTCTTCTATCTCTCTATGTAATTTATACATTCAATGTGTCCAAGGTTAATTTATTACTGCTAGTCCTTGTTTGGTGATGTTGTTAGTATCTCGAAATTTCGAGATTCCAAATAGATAGTTTAAGTATCTAAGTCGAAAGATTTAAATAATATTCGATAATACTCGCAATTTAGAGATACAAGGCCTACATTTGGACATAATACGGACATTGCCAAGATACCAAAATGAATTGTGGAATAAATAAGGCAAAAATTCGAGATACCAGCTCGACATATAGAGATATTAATTGCATGATTGAGTTGACATTGTAAAAGGAAAAACTAAAAAGGCGCTCGAAATATGATGTTAAAAGAGAACAATATGCCGATATTGGATACGAAAGTTTGAAATAAACCCTCACAAACATTTCAAGCAATTTGTGAAAGATCTTGTGCTACAACATCATATAAGTAATAATTTTTAAAAATACCCTGTAATTAAGAAAGTGCAATTACTGCAAAATAATGGTTATACGTTTTCCATTCAATTGGTCTTATAAATGCAATAATAGGATATCTACATTTTTATTAGATATATAGAGGATAGTTGCTTGAAGCGAGTGAATAACGGATATATTTCAAATAGTGAGTGAACAATTCATTAGTTTCAAAGTAGCGAAGCCACGATTAAAAATACCTACGTTTTTCACCCATGAAATGAAATATTTTCTGTTATTCACTCTCATCAAGCACGTTTTATTTATTTTATGCTCAAATTTATTGGCTAGCAAGATGTACTGTATAGAAGACTGAACTTGTACATTTCTTAGAGGAATCACGCTCGAAGTTTGCGGTCACCGTTTATATCTAGCTGTGTTGTGCGATTATTAACCCAGAAAATATAAACGGTTGTATAATTACTCCATTCCAATTCAGAGTAACATAGCATATTAAAAATAGGAAACAATTCTTACTAAATTAGATTTGAGCTCAAGTTGTATGCAATGAACGTCTGCCATAATTACTTCTCCGCCACGTAAGTATCTAAGCATAACTTCATATTTCACTGTTATCTTGTTACCGATGCGATAGTGAAAATAGTTATCGCATTTCATGCCCCTGAAATATCACATTTTTGACGGAAATACAATAAGTCATGGCCTAGTGTAAAACTAAAGGAAATATTTCGCTATTAAAATGGAAACATTGTCTTTTCTTCACGAATTCCAATGTCAAACGTCAAAATACAAAATGGTTTCACTTCACAAGAGAAATAATTTTTATATTTACTCAAACATAGATTTTCTTTTTATAATATATGTTTTAATGCTAACACATCGGTGTCCGTACATTTTATTCCCCATTACGTGTCAGTGCTATTAACGGTTGCATTCATACAGCGATAAAAAGAACACGAGCAAGGAATATATTGCTTGCATTGATACCTTGTATGTGTTGGTAAACTGTAGAAACATCACAGAGAGGTCGTATCTGATACATTGCAGAGAGCAACATCTGTAAAAGAATATTTTAATGAGTGTCAGTTTTCTTCTTCATCTGTTTTTTTATGCATTCAAACCTAAACTTTCGTGGGGTCTAAGCAAAGTATAAGTCTAGTTCGGTAAAATTATTGCAAGATCATTTTTTTCACTACTATAGTTCAATATCGCATTATGTACGTACAGTAAATAGGACTATTTCAATTGAAAGATAATGGCAAAATCGAATAAAAAGTAAGACATGAAAACTTCAATGAAATGTCGATGACAGTTTGAGTGCTACTATTATTTTCGTGGACGAAATGTTCAAGACATGGGTGGATATAGATTAAACGTAGATATGGATTTGACTGTTTTAATCTTCCACATATATTTACCTTGAAGCCTCAAGATTTTAACGTTACCGCTGATAAGATGCTTGAAACCTTGATAATGTTGTCAGAAATGTTGAATTTGCAACTAATAAAAGTACACTTGAATCATAACTTACATGAATAAAAAAAATTATATTGTGGCAAATATATTGCGATTTGAGGAAATTACAATTAACCATCATCGTTATCAAAGATTTTCTGCTCTATGAGCAGGAGTTAGAAAAAATAAATATAAACACAGTGTAATTTAAAATTTTTAGTAGTAGTAGTAATGGTAGCAGTAGTAGTTGCAGTCGTGGTTGTAGTAGTAGTAATATCAGCAAGACTGGAAACAATTGCAGACAGATTGGCACTAAGAGCAAAAATAGTAATAGTATTAGTTGTTGTTGTATGGTTTAGCGTCATTTTTCAGCACAAAATAATCTATACATGGTGGCAAGTATTAATGGCGAAGATAGATCCCGGGAAAGAGCCACCTACCCACGAGAAGTTAATGGCAAGCTTTTTCACATACCAACATTGGCCGGACCTGAGACTCGAACCCACGCAGACAGAGGTGAGATGGCAGTGATCCGTTGCGGAGAGCGCTTTAGACCACTCGGCCACTCGGGGCCTCTAATAGTAGTAATAATATTCAGCGTATTAGTATTATCAATAGTAGTAGCATTAGTAATCATGATTAGTAGCATTATTAAATAAGAGTAAGTAGTTTTAGTAATCAAAAGAAGTAGTATTAGTAGGCAAGAGTAGTATTGGTAGCGGTAGTAGCAACAGTGATTTAGCAGCAATAATATAATTTTTAGAATTAGTAATAGTAGCAGTAGAATCAATAGTAGTTGCAGTAGTAGCACGATAAATATAGCAATATTATTAGTAGTAATGACACGAGTAGTCGTAGCAATAACTAGAGAACTAGTAGCAGTAGTAGAATGAGATGTAGTTGTAGTAGCAATTGTTATATCAATAGTAATAAAAAAATAAGGAGTAGTAGTATTCGTATCAGTAACAAGAGTAATTTAGCAGTAACAAAAGTAGTAGTTAAAATAGTAATATTATAAGTTGCATCTACAACATTGTTAGCAGCACAATTAGTATTAGTAGTAGCAAATGTTGTAGCAGCCGAAAGTGAACAGTAACAATATCAACAGCAGTAGTAACAAAAGGAGAAGATGTAGTATTATAATAAAAAGTGTAACAGTACTTATAGTAGTAGAAGTAGAAACAATGGTAGTAATAATAGTAGTGGATTAGTAGTAGCAGCAGTAACTGAAAGGGTAGTATCAGCAACACCGGAAGCATTAAACGTAGTAGTCTTAGTAGTAGCAGAAAAAAACAGTAGTACCATTAAGAGTAGTAAGGGTAGCAATAATATTAGGAATTCTAGCAAGGATAGTAGCATCGGTAACGAGACACGTAGTATTATTAGTAGGAAGTGTATCATCATCAGTAATAGCAAAAGTAGAAACGTAGTAGCAGAAGCAAGAATAGTAGTAGTAGCAGTAGCAAGATATTGTTTTACTGGAAGCATTATTCGTATATGTAGCATTATGTCTTACACGGTAACATTATTCTGACAATAAACTCTTCATGTTAAGCGCCAAGCGAGGCGTTCATTGGCAATGGTAGTAGTATTTGTTGCAAATGTAATAGCTAAAGGAATAGTAGAAGTAATTAAAGTAAAGATATTACAACTAATAGCAAACGTAGTATTAGTGACAAGAGTAGCAGCAGTAGTATCTAGAAGAGTAGACATAAATAGTGGTATTATTATTATGAGCTGTATCCGTAGCAAGAGTAATAACATTAACAATAGCATTAGAACTAGAAAGAGTGGTAGTTGCAGCAAGAGTGGTAGTAATACCAAAAACAGTAGCAGTATAAACATTTGTCGTAGTAGCAAAGAGTGGTAGCAATAGCAAGAGACATTGTAGCAGCATGAGTGGTACTATTAGCAAGGTTAGTAGTAGCACGAGTTGTAGCATTAAAATGAGTGGTAGTAAATGGTAGTAATAACATGAGTGGTAGTCGCCGCAAATGTGGTGGTCGTAATAAGAATAGTGCTAGTACCAAGATTGGTAGAAGCAAGAGTGGTAGTAATAGCAAGAGCAGTAGCCACCCAAATAGTGACCATAGCAGAACGAAAGATAGCACCAGCAATAACAGTAGCAGTAGCAAGACACGTAGTAGCAATAGTAGCATGAGTACTAGCAGTAGCTATAGCGGACATAGTAGCAATAGTGGTAGTAATAGCACGAGTCGTAAAAGTAGCATGAGCGGTAGTATAAGCAAGAGTTGTAGTAGTAGCATGAAAGGTAGTAATAGCACGAGTGGAAGTAGTAACAAGAGTCGTAGTAGTAGCACAAGTAGTAGTAGTATGATGAGTGGTAGCAGTAACAAGAGTGAAAGTAGTAGCAATAAGGGAAGTAGTAGCAATTGAAAAAGTAGTAGCAATATAAGACGTAATAGCATATGTGGTAGTAGTAGCAACAAATGAAGTGGTAGCACAAATAGTAATAGTAGCATCAGTGGTAGCAGTAGCAAGAGTGAAAGTAGTTGCAATATAGGAAGTAGGGCATGTCTTAGCAATAGGGGAGGTAGTAGCAATATGGTGAAGTAGTAGTATGAGTGGAACTCGTTGCAAAATTAGTAGCAGCTTGAACAGTACTAGTAGCATGAAAAACAGTAGTAGCAAGAGTGGTAGTGGTAGTTATAAGAGTAGTAGTCGTAGTTACAGTATTGGGAATATCAGGAACAGTAGGAAGAGTAGATGTAGTTATATCAGTAACAGCACCAGTAATAGTAGTGGCAGATGTACTGTGTATTTTTAGATTTTTAAACGTAAATTTAATTTTGTTCAGTCATGTCGCTACGTTTTGGCAATTTATGGTGATGTCTAGCGCAGATATTGAGCATCATCCCCTACCCAGTCACATTATCCTGATACTAGGCCGACCAATCCAACACTAACCTATTTATGCTGAGCGCCAAGCGAAAAAGCTACTAGTACCATTTTTATAAGTCTATGTAAGACTCGACCAGGGTTCGAACTGCGATAGCCCAATCCAAGGTGGATGCTAAAAACATCTAGGCATGTAGTTGCAGTAGTCTCAAGAGCAGGAGTCAAGGAAGTAAAACAAGTAGTAGCGGTACTTCTATAAATCTATAAATCTATACGTGCATTTTAACCTTTGATCATATGACCATCATTCTTATGTAATTTTGGCTTCTTTTCACAACCTCTGCTTGCAACGTAATTAAGGAAATATGCATTATTGTTTTTTTTATGTCGAAATCAAATTTCGTTTGAGCCCATATACGGACTTAAATAGTTGTTAAAAAAAATTATAAGTTTGAAGTGTCTTGTGAAGCAATTCAATTGTAAAAAGCGTTGGCTTTAATCCAATATGTTAAAAACAATTCTTTATGTGAAGTAATATGATTTTTTAATGTATAAATCTTTGGCTTGAATCCTATATGGTACGAATAATTTTGTATAAGTTCGAAGTGTCTTGTGAAGCAAAGTAATATGATATTCAATTGTAAAAAATCTTTGGCTTTAATTCAATAAGGTACGAACAATTCTTTAAGCAAAGTATTATGATATGCAATTGTAATTTTTTTTTTTTTATCTTTAATCAAACAGAGGTTTTGATAAAAATGGGTGTTCTTCAAACGTTTTCTTGCATTCACGTAGGTATTTTCTTCTGTGTTGTTTTCGTCATTTTCATATCGACTTCCGTGATAAGGAAATAGTCACCTTTGTGGACTGCAATGACTAATACAAAGATTCAGAAAGAATTTGTGGAAAACTTCTTATGCATTTTTTTTCACATCACTTTCAAATAACTGTTGCCGTTTGCGACGAAATACTACAATTATTTCCAGTAATAATATTTCTTGTTTTGGTTATTTACTTTCTCATTGTATGTCCTTAAAACTCGCATAATATTTAGTGCTCTCTCTGCCATCCGCAAAACAAAAGCAGTTATATAACCGTTTAACCGTTACAATTCACAGAATTAATTTTGCCTAACAAGTGGTGAATATTTAATTCTCTATAGTTTGTAATTTTCAAAGACGTTCGGCTATTAATTTCGTCTATAATAATAATAATAATAATAATAATAATAATAATAATAATAATAGCAACAATAACAATATTGCTACAAATCATTCAAATTATGTCGTAGTGATTTTTTTAATGTCTAATTTTGCTACTTGAAACTACACATTGGTATCTTGCTGAGACCGAGTTTCGTTATCACTTTGATAGTTTTGTACTTCCTGACTTATTTACAGTTCTGCTTGTATATATCAAACTACATCGAATGCACAAGTCCACACCTTATCAGTGTGGTTTGCAATGTCGATTTTGCACCTGTTTAAAGTGCACTTGAATCACTATCAAATATTTTCTGCCCGGTCTTTACGTTCGAATAAATATTTATATTAAAGATAATATTCTACTTGCTTAGATTATAAGTCTCTCCTACAATATTGAAATTATTAATTTTTACAAAATTTTCTCTTTTATGTGCAAGTTCTTTCTGATTTGATGTATTTTATTATTACTTTTACTATACTTCTTGTTCTTTTAGCAAGGAAGAATTTTATATTTCTTTATTAATGACAATTTGCTCATAGATTAAAAAATTATGTCGAACCTTACATAATACTAAGAAAGAGAAAGTTGTGATGACTTTCTTAAATAAAACTTCTAAACTCATTTATTAGACTTGCATTTAAATGATATTGATTTTCAAAAAGGAATTGAATATTTGCTGAATACAGGGTGATTTAAAGCATACATAAGAAAACCCGAGATGAGTTTAGAAATATAAAATCTATCAATAAGATTGTTGGTATCTGCTTAAATACAATTATTTAATTTACAAAAATAATCTGTTAATTTAATGTTAGATATAACTAATTTTAATCGCTTAATCGACGGGTCATTCGAATTATGCTTAAAACACAGTTGAAATCGCCAGCTAAAATGATATTACATTAAGCACATACACAATTAAGAAAAGAATTCCCTTTTAACGAATCCGTGTTGGGTGCATACATATTAATGGCGATATATGATGTTTATGACAAGTAAAATATGCATCGGCCCGTCTCCGTTCAAAATTGGTGTCAAATTCATAAAATGTAATGGTATTTTGTTACAATGTATCAACAATGTCAGAACGAACCTGCTGCAAATATTGGGAGGTGGGGCTAGTTGCACACGCATTACCAGCAGACCCGCAATGATCGATAATCAACATAGATGACGTCATGCAACAAAGTTTAATCGGTACCAGAGCGGATATGCTGCAAGATGTAAGTTGGCAGGGACCAGTTTTTATGAACCGCTCCGGTGGCCTAGTGGCTAGAGCGTCCGCCGCAAGAGCAGGAGATCGTGGGTTCGATCCAAGGCCGAGTCATACCAAAGACTTACAAAAATGGTACTGACAGCTGCCTCGCTTGGCGATCAGCATTAAGAGGTTAGTGTTAGAAATGGTCGGCCTGGTGTCAAGATAACATGACTGGATGGGACATCATGCTACATGTCTGCGGTATGATGCCCCAGTGATAGATATCACTATAAACTGCCTCACTGCATACAACGTAGCGATATGACTAAAAAAAATTGTTAAAGCTACGTTAAAAATCCAAAACAAACAAGCAATCCAGTTTTTATTTACAAATTTAATGACGCAAGCAGCGACCTAGTATAACAATTCCTTACAAAATTCAAATACACAAAAGAGGTTAAACAGATCCATATTTTTGGAAAACAATATTAAAACAAAGCATTAGAGAATTATCCACTGGACCATAGGTGTCAATAGCAATAAATAGCAGAAGAGGTGTTTGCACCCCAACCCGAAATTTATACCTGCAATTTTCATGTCTGAAGGTCATTTTTGACACCATGTAATGTTCACAGAGCAAAAACGATCTCTTTTCCTAGATGACAATTCTGCTAAACAGTGTTTTTAATTTCAATTTGCGAAACAGGACCCGCCACGTAAGCACCAGAATAGACTTGCTAGAAATTATTGGGAAGGTGAACTAGCGGCGCGCACAGAGCTAACCGACACGTGATGATTGAAAATCAACAGATAGCGACAAAATGACCTGAAACAATGTATATTCGGTATCAGAGCGGATTTGTTGCAAACTATAGAAAGGGGGAGTGTGGATCTATAAAACGTTACGCTATAGCATATGAGTTTAAAATAATGTACAGCTCTATTACAACCAGCATACTTAGCACCATATATAATTCTCTGAAATATTTTATTGAATCTATGAAAAATGATAGAAAATCCGAAATAGTGTTCCAAAGAATTATGTATAAACCAAAACGTAAATTCCTGTTGAATATCGATATAATTAAGATGCAAATCTAATAAACGATTTTAGACGTTTCATTTAAGAAAGTCGCAGAAACATTTTCTCGTTCCAACATTTATACAATCTTGGAAATTATTGTGTAATCTTCAAACAAACTGTCAATAATAAAAAAAAATAGAAAATACTTCTTTGCCATAGCAACAAAAGTCTGGTAATAGTAAAAATATATGCACATACATACAATCAGGTACAAAAGCTTAAAAAGATTTTATTAGTGTACGAGTGACAAGTAATCATAGTAAGTGGTTAATTCCATTTAAAAGAAATATTTACTCACATATAAATGATGAGCAGAAATGTTTGCAACATATTTTGTATACATTATGTCGATAATGATCAAAGTGTAATTTAAATAGTTCTAATGTGTCTTGATTTTGTTATTTGTTTCCTCATTTATATGCCCTTAAAGACTCGCATAAGGCTTAGTGATCTCTCTGCCATCCGCTAAACATAAACAGTTCTATGACCGATTAGTTTATGACTTGCTCTTTAAAATTAATTTTGTCAGACAAGTGATTAATATTCAATTCTCTATAGTTTGAAATTGTCAGACTTTCAGATATTAATTTCGTCTGCTAGTATCAAACATTCTCCTGAATAATAGTGTGTGTGTATGTGTGAGTGCGTGCGTGTGATTATGATTTTTAACCTAGCTTTTAAAACATTTCAGTCATATTGCTACGATGTATACAGTGAGGCAGTTTATAGTAAATGTCTTGCATCTTCCTTCTCTAACTACTACTACTTACATTACTGTTCTGTTACTGCCGCTGTTACGGCTCGTCCTCCTTCTCTAATAACTACGTACGTAACTGATACAGCTTCTATTACATCTCATCCGCATCCACTACTACTACTTACATTACTGATACTGCTGCTATTACAGCTTATCCTCCTCCACTAACTAATACTACTTACATTACTGATACTGCTGCTAATGTAGCTCATCCTCCTCCACTAACTAATAATACGTAATACTAATATTAGTATTCTTTCTACTAACTGATTTTACTACTACTACCGCTATTTCTACTGCTTCTTCTACTCTTTATGTTACTACTACTCTTTCTACTACTACCTATTCTTTCCATTGCTACTAGTAATATCAATACTGCTACTAATACTGCTCTTTCTACTACTGCTACTAATACTAATCCTACTCTTTCTACTACTACTACTTTTCTACTATAGTTACTCTTTATACTAGTACTACTACTACTCATTCTACTACTACTACTCTTTCCACTACTACTCATTCTAATGCTGCTAATCTTTCTACTACTACTATTCGTTATACTACTACTATTCTTTCTAATACTACTATTCTTTCTACTATATCTACTCTTTATACTACTATATCTACTCTTTATACTATTATATCTACTCTTTCTACTACAGCTACTCATTTTACTACTACTAATACTACTCATACTACCACTAAAACTACTCTTTCTACTACTACTCTTTCTAATTCTGCTACTATTGATACTACTGCTACCCTTTCTCGTATTCCCACTCTTTGTACTACTGATACACTTTCTACTACTGCTAATCTTTCTACTACTGCTAATCTTTCTACTACTGATACTACTCTGTATATTACTGCTATTCTTTCTACTAATGCTACTACTCTTTCTACTACTGCTACTCTTTCTACTACTGCTACATTTTATATTACTACCTACTTTTTATACTACTATCTACTCTTTATACTACAGCTACTACTCTTTCTACTACTGCTACTCTTTCTACTACTGCTACATTTTATATTACTACCTACTTTTTATACTACTATCTACTCTTTATACTACAGCTACTACTATTTCTACTACTGCTAATCTTTCTAGTACTGCTACTCTTTCTACTACTACTCTTTCTACAACTACTACTCTTTCTACAACTACTACTCTTTATACAACTACTACTCTTTATACTACTGGTACTCTTTCTACTACTACTCTTTCTACTACTGCTACTCTTTATACTACTGTTACTATTTATATTACTGCTTCTCTTTCTGCTTGTTCTACTACTACTACCCTTCTACTACTACAATAATAATAATAATAATAATAATAATAATAATAATAATAATAATAATAATAATAATAATAGTTTAATTACGAAGTGTTTTATATCTATTTTTCTAAGTTAACACCTACTTATGGAGCAGATAATATTGCATCACAGAGATGTTTTTTTATTATTCACTTCAAAACAAATTTGTATTCACAAACTGAAATGTTAGTATATTTTATATTTGCCAAAGGATGCAATTTCTTTCTTCAGTTGATAATTCAATTCGGTTATTAACTGAACATTTCTGAAAGCATTCTCAGAGTGTCAAGCTTGTTAAAAGATGATATTCATGCCCAAAAGGAAGAGGCAAACAATATTAACGAATTTTATCTCCTTACCTCGAATGCCTTGTAGATTTTCTACATGGAAGTAGCACACTCAAACTGTCAGCATTATCTTAAATATTCATAATTTTTTTACATAATGCGATATTGAATTATATTAGTGGGAACAAAATCATATAGTGTATACACCCCAACAATGTTCAATGTATTAATGCGCGCAAGATATTTTACCAAAAATATAAAAACGTCTTCAATTTCTTAGATATAAAATTATTATTTTGACCAAATTCACAATATGAGGCATTCAAGGTACAAGTTTACTTTGTACAATACCGTTGTCCTAAAATTAGTATAAAATTTCAGAACGTCTTATTATCGCTGTAGAAATGCACTTGTGCAATAGTACTGACTACTGGATTACAAATTATACTGACTCGACTAAGCGTCGCTATAATCTCGATATTTCGACTTTGTAACTGAACATAGGTATATTTTATCTCCAAATATGAGTTATTATCTCAACCGCTTAACATGGTAACTCGATTTTATTTCGTCTTGGTATATAGACATTTCAGTGTTAAGTCTAAATTTCTTCAAATCTCGATTTTTTTTAGCATTATCTAAAACTCTTGCTTACTTACTTGATAACTCGACTTAGTGTCTCGACAGGGGCCTAAGGCAGCAAGCTATGAGCGAGGCCCCAAACAAAATAATTGATTTCCTGAAAGCATAGGGCCCAAGGCGGTTGCCTCGTTTTCCTTGGACTGGTTCTGTTTCTATCTTTTCTTGCTTTATTCTGCTTGCAATGTTTTCTTTAAATTTCAGGTTGAAATAGACTCTTGAGTAAAAGCTTTGACTTGTCACGGATTAGAAACTCGAGGATGACAGTATGGTCCTGTGGACAATCTATAGTCATTTTAGATCTTCCCTAGATTATGCGAAACAGCTGATCACACTAAACTATTTAACTCTGAGACGTTGGACTTGGGTGTAAGGGAAACCATAATGAACAAAAACATGTGAGTGAAACGTAGACCATTTTTGCTCTTTACTAATGAAAGAAATGCAGTGGGTGTTCCCATCAGACCACTTGACATGTGTGACTTTCATTATGTTTTTTATTTCGTCAGGAGATACTATGCCATCTATGACCGAGATTTGTAACATCTTTTAACATTTAAACAAGCTGAGCAATGGATCTTCTACAATTCAGACCATTCTTTTAGTTATTATACTTTCATCAAATACAACATTCCAGAAGATCATGTAACAAAAGTAATCTGACATAGCATGTGTCTGTCCGTTCGTCCGTCCATACAGTGGCGTAGCGAGGGGGGCAGGTGGCAGTCGCCCCGGGCGCCGGTGATTAGGGGCGCCAAATGGGCACCTAAATCGACCCAATTGTTTGGATATTATTTTTTCTAAATAGGCTAATATTGTTTTATAGGGAATTTAGCCTAGGCTATACTTTTTTCTAGCAATTAAATTGTAATAGTTTAATAATTATATTATGACTGATAATGATTATGTTTCGTTTTGGAAACAAGGTACATAACTGCGCAACAGGGGCAGCCGGGGGCGCAAATTTGGGTGTTTTGCCCTAGGCGCCAAATATCCTCGCTACGCCACTGCGTCCATAAACAATGTAAGCTCTGTAGTCTATCTTTATGTCTGTGTGAATTTAGTATATTTGGCAGTGAGATATTTTTCTCAGGTTAGAGAGCTAAAATTATTTTCATATAAAATTGAAAAAGAAAGTATATCTCTGTTGATTAAACTAAATCATAGATGTAGGCGATCATTAATGAATGCACCTTTGCAGAAGTGGCCATTTGACGTTTCAACTTTCATTCGTTCCTTATGTACTTATCGTCTCAACATAGCAACTATACATATCGAATATGAATGACTGACGGGCAGACCTACAAACACAATTAGAGAGGAGCACACTCAGTGAAATTTAAATACAAAATAATAATGTTAGCTTGTGACAAAGGTAGCTGTTAAGAAAAGCATCTTATCACACTGTAACATTACAGATGTGCTTGGGGTCCCCAGGTGGTCACGCGGTCAAATGTTCTCGCCTTTACCGATGACTGCCACCTCACCTCTGTCCTTTATGGTGTTGCTTTCACTCATGAATAATAATATAATTATTGTCCTTCCGAAAAATTTCATTTGGTCCAGTAAAAGAGACACCAAGCAAATGATACGATGTTGCTTGAGCAAATTCGTCTTCTCTTATGATACATTCTGTATTGTATGATTGCATGTACACACAATCTACAAATAAACTATAAAATATATTTAGTCATCTTTGCCATATAAATACTTGATTTATATTATGAACAGTTCCTCAAGCTATATATTAATGGAAATATATTTAAATTGTTAGAGTAAAAATTTGTTAAACAACTAGTCAAATTTTATTGATGTAGTAGCAAAAAACCGATGCCCGAATTAAGGATGATTTATTTGCTTTCAAGTGTTAGTTTCAGCGATAACATCGGCTTACCTTAGTCAGGATGGTGGCGCCAAATGCAAGGTAGACATGGCTGATATGTAATGTAACCAATAAGAACGTGATTTTCGTCCTTCATTTAAGTTTTCTGTAAATAGTGAAAATTTGATTATGCAGTTCCGTTAATTAGTTGGAATAGTAGTAGATGTTAATGCGAAAGAAGTTGTTAGGAGAGGAAAAGAAGAGAAATATTATTAGTACTGTTTGCAGTGCTTCTACGTCCAATTATACTTAAACAAATACATCTCTGTGCCTATTTCACGTCATACCACTACTGCGGCGTCGTCGTCGTCAATATTGTATTAATAATTGTAACAGTAGTGAAATAAATATTAGATTGTACCGGTCACTGAATACATGTATGTGATTCCTTAAGACCTGAAAATACATTTATATTTTTAGAGCTGAAGACATGTTAAGAATGGAATAAGAAAGATATTCGCAACGGCAAATTTCGCACAGATCGAAGCTACGTATGTATCTATGAAATAACAGATTACGAATGATTTGATATTGCTAAAATAAATTACATCCATTTAACATACGATCAAATCATTCTTTTTCTACTGGATAAAAAATAAAGATAAAAAATGAAACGAATGTTACATCAACAATTTATCATAGCTTTTAAAGGAAAATGAATAGTTAAACATGGTCATCATAACATATATAATTCTCATTTGCCATGTTTGATCCTTGTATGTATTATTGAAATTATCAAAACTTTGGGGATAAGCGCTGGTGAATAAGTGATCAAGAATTCATCTGTTCAATTGAAAAATCTAAACTTCCGACTGTCATATACAATTGTAACGCCGCTTACACCAAAAACTGATTGAGAGAAGAAAAACACATAGCTTCGTGGAAATATATTTTGCTTTTGATGACAGATTGCATCTATTTTCAGCCTTAGAATTAGTATTGGCGCGTTTAAAGTATGAGTAGCTGATCTTTAAGTAAATGCAATAATGTCAATTTTACATGTAGGTAACATATGACACGAATATTTAATATACGTAACAGAGTCAAAATAAAATGCGTAGATAGCTGAAGCAACAATTTATTGTACTGTATGTACACCTGGTCGTGACCACCATTGCACTGTTGTATGTGCAAAAGCGGTTACATAAATTATTTTTTGTGGGAATATTATTCATCGTGATTGTGCAAATTTAACGGGATAAATGAAAAATGAAAGCCTCTAAATAACGATAAATTGCTCGAAGATTAAATTTTAAAGGTCTATACTATAGATTGTTTGTATGTTATTAAATATAATAATGGTATAAAGTATAGCTCAGTACGGTGCCCATTTCCTATGCACCTTGTTTTCGTCCACTGCACGGTAGCACTTGCTGATATCTCCGGAATCTCGCCAGATGCATGTCTTCAACATTAATTATAAACGGGACATACGTAATGACCATATACCGCACCTGTATTGCTTCAGGATATAAGGGACTTCAAGTGATAGGTTTATCTCATACCTGAAAGAGTCTGACTTTCCAAGTAATACACTTTGATTGAAAAATGCTGATGTCATATAGTTTCTTCTCCGTAATTGGTAAGTCTGTATAGTTCTTAAATTCGAATTCTTCATTTTTAATTATCACTTTGATCCAATAGGCTGTAAATGTGACTATATGTTACCAATCTTCGTTGGATTTATTCTTTTCTAAACCCTGATTCATTCTTTTTGCGTTGTAGCACTGCTATCAGCAAAGAGTTGCACAGGTATGTATTTAAAACTTTCTTGATCAAATTAGGGACATTTTGTCAGATAACATACCACACAAATGCACATTGAGAGAAAGAGAGACAGACATACATATACACAAAGAGAGAGAGAGAGAGAGAGAGAGAGAGAGAGAGAGAGAGAGAGATGCAACGAATCATTTAATGGATAGTTTAAACATCATCCTAAAGAATTATACAACTGTATACGCTGGCGTCAAGTGTGTGTGTGTGTGTGTGTGTGTGTGATTTGGATTTTAACGTAGCTTCAACATCTTTTCAGTTATATAGCTACGATATTGCAGTGTGGCAGTTTATAGTAATGTCTACCACTGAGCTGCATTCCACAATCATGAAGCATTATGTCCCACCCAGTTACATTATAATGATACCAGGCATGCATGTAATAACACTAACATCATAATTCTGAGCGCCGAACTTAAATAAATTTAATCATTTTCATCGAATTTAGAGTAGCTTCAAGCGATGCAATGCTAAATGTAATATTTTCATAAACTACAAACGGCTTTAAAGTGATGTAACTCTAAATGGAATTTTTTCCATAAAATATAAACTGCTTTCAAGTGATATAACGCTAAAAGTAATATTTTCATAGAATATACACTGCTTTTAAATGATCTAACGCTAAATGGAATATTTTCATAGAATATATACTACTTTCAAGTGATGTAACGCTAAATGTAATATTTCCATAGAATATACAATACTTGCAAGTGATGTAACGCTAAATGCAGTTGTTTCATACAATATACACTGCTTTCAAGTGATGTAACGCTAAATGGAAACCTTTCTTTGAATATATATTGCTTTCAAGTGATGTAACGCTGAATGAATATTTTCCTAGAATATACACTGCTTTCAAGTAATGTAACGCTAAATGACTCTTTTCACAGAATATACACTGCTTTCAAGTAATATAACGCTAAATGGAATCTTTTTTAAAGAATATACACTGCTTCATCTGATCCAATGCTAAATGTAATCTTTTAGACCTAAATTATTTAAGAATGTCAAAATTTAAAAATAGGTCAGCTACCGGATCCGGACCACGACCATGATCACTCAGACCCTTTCTGCCTTTCAAAGGCGGATTGTGCTGCCATTATATGTCCAACAAATACAACACTCATATGTCACGGCCTTGGGGGACACGGGCATTGTAGCTGTCCTAACCCAGGTAGATTATAAAAAATACATTTTTCAACATAAGGATACGTCCAAACATTCGTTATTGTGAATATGGCCTACTCAGTAGTTTAAATTGCAAAATTGCTTCAGAAACGAGTAAGAATCAAAATCCAAGCCTCTTCAATTGCTAATCTTAGCGAATGTCTTGAAACCTCTTTTACTTTGTACCATCTGACTGTTGATTATGACTCCTACTACTACTAATACTACTACTACTATTCTTAATATTATCATCTTATTATTATTATTATTATTGTTATTATTATTATTATTATTATTATTATAATTCAACCTCCGAGTTCAAAGTAATATTTGTATATACTACCAAAGCATCCTTGTTTAACATAGCAGTCTGTGCTTTTATCTCACCTCTATTTCCATATTACAAGCACACACACAAACTTCCATGTCAAATAGGGTCTGGCACTATGGCATTAGACTGATAATCGATGAAAAGTTATTTAAAAACGGCATATTTATGCAATCACTAACTATTGTATGCAATGTCAGAAATGCCTAAAAGGATTTTTAATACGTAACAAAATGAAATTGTGCTTTTGTTTACTGACTCAATGCGTATCGGCCTGACAACGTCATACTTATTGATACCAAACTTGAACGTACAACGAATGTAGTTTTTCGCTATATCTTTGTGCATATACAAACTAAAGGCGAACAGATGCGAATTCATCCGATATCTTTATAAAAGCCGAGTGAAGAGCTCAGTTAAGCTGTTAGTATGTGCTTCAGTGCTTTCAGAAACTTTAATTTGACGCTAGTATTTTATATTTTGTAACTGTAATAGAAAAGTGAAATAAAAACGTCTTTTTACCTTGCCAAATCGTGACTACTAAGCCCAATGTATCTAGCAGCAAAATATTAGGGCTCATGAAACGACATTTACATCTGAAATTATTCATTTCTCCGTTGTCTGCGTAACTTATTCGGTCTCTAATTCGAAATAACTCCTTGAACGGGATTAGCTTAAGACGTAAAGAAATGGAAATACCAAGGAATAATGTGACATATTTGATAATTCCTCTCATAATTAAAACAATATTTTAGATCTGAAATTGGAGGTAATGAAGTAAATTATAATTTTTGCTGACAATAATAAAAAAAAGGTGAATCTACGTAGGGAACCTTAGCAATTACTGATATTTACGTTTTCATACTGAATATAATTACAGCTGAGATTCATGCATGCTACACGGACCTGAATTGTGTCAATGCCTGTTATACTCATTCATCACATGAGGTGAAATGCGCCAACAACTTTAATGATCATGGCCATTGTGAATGTGATGACGGCACCGACTTACTTACACACAGTAAGTTTATATCGACAATAGATTAAAACATGAAATATACATTGAAGCACTTAATATATGTGTGTGTGCCGTGCGTGCGTGTGCGTGTGCACGCGCGTGTGTGTGTGTGTGTGTTTAAGATCTTAAAATATATTCGTGCGAGAAATAACATAGTACTTATCTATGGTATCAATTCCCTATTTTGGAAAACCGCTCCATTGGCGTACGTGGTTAGAGCGTCTGCCTCGATTGCATTAGGATGTGTGTTCAAATCCCGCCGAATGATACCAAAGACATTTACTAATGATATTAACAGCTGCATCGCTTAGCCCTCATCATTAGAAGTTTAGTCTTGAGACTAGTCGGCCTGGCGTCAGACAATATATATAGGTGGAACATTATTCTGCATGTCTGCGGCATCATGTCACAGTGCTCTGCATCACTATAAACTGTCAAACTTTCGACATCGTATCTATACGAGTGACAAATTGTTAAAGTTACGCTAGAAATCGAAATCACAGACACGCCAATTTCGGAAATATTATCTTTTGATAAGATACGTCGATGTTTTGTTCGCTCTCATATATCCGCCTCTTTCTCATATCTCCCACTTTTTCTACATATCTCTACCTCATATATGTGTGTGTGTGTGTGTGTGTGTGTGTATATATATATATATATATATATATATATATATATGTATGTGTGTGTGTGTGTGTGTGTGTATGTGTGTGTGTGTGTGTGTGTGTGTGTGTGTGCGTGCGTATGTACAAAAGTTTTCACACTAAGCAATGCCATAACAATAAAGAGAAAAATATTTACAGAAAGGCTTTAAAAGTATAATATTCCTACCTGAAAATCATCTGTTTTACACATGAATCTATTACCTATTTCCATTCAATTTTCACATATATAATGTATATATTCATATATTCAATATCTTAACGACAGACACATTGTATCAAGCATATTTTTAGTATATCACTTTAATGAAATCATGATAATAATTTGAAAATAGAGCAAATTGAAAAATATTTTAAATACTGAAACGGATGAAGGAATTGACTTTCGAGTAACAAGAATGGGACACGTCTTAGTAGTTACCGTCCCTGGGTGTTTGTTGATTTTTTTTCCCTATGTATATCTACATTGTCTTTTTTTCCAGGTCATTTTCTGTTTCCAACTAAATAATTCATTGTTATTGTGAATTGTTATTACTGTCATAACACGAATGCTGACTGATATAATAAAATTATTCGACTGGACATATTTGGTGTCTTTTGTCTTAAAACGTTGTTTATGTATGGATTCTGTAGATAAATGGGTACAAGCATATTTTACCTGTCGTGCATCGTGTACACATATGCATACAGGGATTTTTGGCCTGTCATATATACTGTAAACATATTCGTACACGATATATTGGACATGTCATGCATCCTGTAAACACTCGTATACGATATATTTGAAATGTCGTGCAACCTGTAAACATATTCGTACACGATATGTTTGACATGTCATGCATTCAGTAAGCATATTCGTGCACGATATCTTTGATATGTCGTACATCCTGTAAACAGATTCGAACAGATTCGTACTCTATATGTTTGACATGTCATGCATCCAGTAAACATATTCGCACACGATATATTTGATATGTCATACATCCTGTAAACAGATGCGTACTCGACATGTCATTCATAGTGTAAACATATTCGTACACAATATATTTGACATGTCATACATCCTGTAATCATCTTATGCCCCTAGATTATGTTTGCTTAATCGTTTTGATACTTCTCGGGGACAATTTTAGTCTAAATTGTAAACCATTTTCGCGGTAAACAAATCAAACATAATTCATAGTTTAAGATTAATTTCATGACAAAGGTCCGAGTAACATTATAATTGATATACGAGCATCTTTACTTCGCTGTTTATATTGTGGATATATACCTTTAAACTATTGTTTGTGCTTACACGCAAACTGGTAGTAAGGTCAAGAAGCTGGTGACTTCCTTGATATCACCGGATTTCACAAATAGTTTCATACTTTGACTCGATTTGGAAAAGACATTTAAATCCACACAAATAAGAAGCTGATCCTGTAGATTTTCTTTTTTCTTTTTGTGTCATTCTCATAATAGCCTAATTTACAAAGCTCATTTATTCAATTATATAATAAATGTACTATCACATGATATTTCTATCAGAACCCATACCTACTAACTCTCACCCACCGCTACTGATTAGTACATACATTACATCAACACCCACACCTACTGACCAAATATACTAACGAGAGCACTCTTACTGATATGTATCTAATAACCAACAGCCAAACCTATTAACCAGCACTAATACATATTAAGATGTGTAGTTATGGCTCAGTAGTATGGTAAGGGGAAGGGGTAATGTATTATGTTGGTGATCAAGGCCTACTTCGGTGATTATGTTTTATCATACTACTACACAAATACTAAGACTAAGATACATACAAATATAAATACGAAGTAAGTAAGGCCCAAATGCATACACGTACAATATCAACGCTCGTGTGTAGAAAAGGCACCCACTATTTTTATTATTTCTTCACAAACATTTTAAGGTATTTCAGGGTGCTAATCAATTACCACGTTATACTTCCGATCGAGACATTGCAGTTTCGAATCACAAGAGCAAATCTGCCTATTTCTACATTCTATCCAAGTATTCTCCTCTCTGATCTTCGGGTGGCGTCCGAGCCTACCCGGCAAGCTTCTTGTGGATTATAAGTGCGGTACAATTGTGTCAGAACACAGGAGAATTAACACTCTTACATCTCGTTCATCAGCATAATGGCAATTAAATAATTAGATCAGCTCATACATTCACATCTATATATTCCACACACTTGTTACCTAATAAAGGTTATTACAGCAACAATAAAATCACAACCTCCGATCCATACATACGTATCCATAATTCTCTGTATAATATGCCGGGTTACTCGTGGGTTATGAGCGTTATTCGTATAGTATTGTACAAGCCCCACTTGTCAAAGAGTAAGTGTTAAGCCCCACTTTGTCAAGGGGTATTGTACAGCATATAATAATAATAACTATAACACACTCTCTTTTGATACTAGTTATCTAAGAGATGACCGCCCTCGATATAATTGCCCGGTTCGAGTATGAGAATAGATAGAGTAAGCTGAGCAGTTATATTGAACAAACAACTACGAGCACCCGTAAAGATAAACAAACAATTTAATCAAATACATACACAATTATAAA
Source organism: Unio pictorum (assembly GCA_030141615.1). NCBI lineage: Eukaryota > Metazoa > Mollusca > Bivalvia > Unionida > Unionidae > Unio > Unio pictorum. The sequence goes on along the minus strand of JARLTB010000220.1, from coordinate 21,989,704 downwards.
ACTTCCTTTTATTAGGAATACACGCGGTTTAGAAATACAACTTTCACCGAATTACAATAAGATTTGAAATAGATTTAAACAAATTAGCCGTTCTATTACTGATAGTTTAAATAATCATAGGATCGAGTGGTACAATCGAAGTCAATGACTTGTTCGATTTTCATAACCTGCTCGATCCCGTCACTGTTCGATTCAATGTTGTTCCCGAAGACCCTGTCTCGTCCAATCTCTAGATACTCTGCACTCGTGGATGTTTCCATTTGATTCCGGACTTGTCCACTGTATTATGCATTCACTGCACTTTCCGTCTCCGAATTACCTTTCCAAAGTTTACGTAGCTATTCTCGTAACTTCACGACCTACCCAAAAAAGTTATTTTCTTCCTTTCAAAAGAAAAATAAAACAAGCCTAAGTCACTCGTTACACTGGTTACTGTTGAGACTTTCCATTATTCCTGGTTCGAAAAATCAGATAGTTCTATCAGTGATAACAACTTTACGGCTAGTCATTAACTACACATGAACACAAATGAATGTAGTTACATACATTGCGAATTATACATCGAGACTTTGAATTCGGGCCCCATAATTTACACAGCACATAAATTGAATACACTGTCGCTAAATCATCTATGAAATCAAAATTCGGTGAATTAACATATATTCTCGTCCCCCATTATTAATGTAATACATTAAATTCTTAGAACGTAATCATTATGCAAACAAGATGATAAATTCAAGAATTAACGTTACACTTCCTATTCATAACTCAGCATAGAGTTTTAAGACATAAATTAACACTACGCCATTCTTAATTAAGAATTAAGGTAGCAATTCCAATTCATAATTCAAAACACATTAGTATACAAATGCATCAAATGAAATCAGTTATACAAATGTATCAAATGAAATCATGCAGGCCTGTAAACTAAGCATACATCAAATAAATTGCAGCAACAATATACATGGAATTGTGACAGTACCTTTGTGTTTTTGGTGTGTCCCTCCCTTAGTTTGGCGGTTTTGTCTGGACCACGATTCCTTAACGGACCTATTTTCTCAAATAACGTCCGGAGTCCTTACTAAATAATTATACCCCTGGTTCTCTCTCACAGCAATTTCAAGACTAACTTCTAATTTCACTAGGACGTTATTATGTTCTACGAATTTTCGTGTGAAAAAACACCTTATTTAACCTTGACCAATCAGAGTCAAAATGTATTTTCTCCCGCTTTTCTCTAAAAGTCGCTTACGTCATGGTCAATATGACATGCTTGTTTTTAAGTAACAGAATCTCTATGTTTTCTCAATTATGACACTTTTCGTGAGAAATCAAACTTTAAAATGTCACTAGCAGTCAGTTGCGCTGCTGAGTAAACACGGTTTAATTAGTACAACGGTCGCACTCGACTCTACAGCCTCCCCCCCCCCCCGGACATAGTGTGTCTTCATAATCTAACTAATGGCTAACTGGCCACAACTAATGTTTAATTAATAGATCTCCGGAAATTTGCCCCTTCACAAATAACTATTGTAACGTGTTCAAGAAATCACGTAAACAGCCTATGACCAAACTAAAATAGACAGATGTTTATACAAAGCTCCAAAATGTCCTTGGTACCATCCAATCATTTTTAAAGCTTGTTTACAACTCTGAAGCCAGGTCCGAATGGTCACCCACCCCCACCAATGAACGAATTAAAATGCCAAATTTGAATCTAACAAACAATAAAAATAAATATAAATGACTTATATCACATATACGTAACACTATCAACATCAATAAAATTCACAAGTCGAACGTCTTCACAATAATGTGGACGCTCCTGAGGTTTTATCAAATGACTCAATTTGTAGAAAAGGTCCCAAGCAAGATGAAGTACACTGTAGTCAGATACGACAATCAAACTAAGCCACCTATGATAGATGTCTTTTAAATCACTCGAGGTTACAATGAAATGGATCCAAAAGCAGTTCTTTTCCCCTGCAAATGTGATCAAAACTAATCATTATACATGCAAGCCTTTAGTGACGAAACATAAATAGATTTGTAATGGTCCCTTTAAATTTGTTTCAAAAGTGGATGATTACAGTGACACTACCGGCATCTATCGATGAGCCACACAGAGCTCATTCAATGTACACTTGAGAATCTATCCAAGAATTTCAAAATCCGTGTGGTGCTTAAGTAGTTTCTTGTGTTTAATGTTCACTGGATTATTCTAGTAGTCACTGCGGAAGCAAATACACAATGAAACGTAATCGAAGTATCGTAACAACAGCGAGAACAAAATCACGTTTCGTCAGGGTCAATTGCAGTTTATTGATTCACTGCAGTTTCTGAATTAAACAAGAGATCCAACGATCAATTAATATTAAACTATTAACAGATAGTTGTTGACGGAGGAATCTGCTATGGTATTTCAGTGGTGTACCGCTGATAAAATTGCGTCAACAATGCAGTCTTGGAGGGATACAATATTGCGTCCCCGAAACGTTTCATCATGTATTTATACAACAGGTTATATGCATGGGTACAATAATGTAGTGCATGCCTGTTAGCGGGTTTCAGGGGATCGACGCAAAGAACGTAAATGTATACAGATAAAAGAAACGGTGACTTCAGATGCGACCTAGAAGTTCACACTCAAAATGATGATCCAGAAGCGTTTAGTGATGGTACACAGATGGCATTTTGTGTTGAACTATGAACAACTCAGGACGCAAGTTTATTGAAAGCTTCAAGCTTGCTCAGAATCTCTGGACTAAAATCCAGCATGTTGTTCCGATACGAAACGTTATTGTGCCTACTATTTAAAATGTGTCCACCGAGCGTTACCGTTTTGTCAGAGCGCACTTATGGCGAACTGCATCTAAATGAAAAAAATATACGTATTGCAGCAACCAACAAATGTAAGAAATACCTTATGAAACTAATAAACAATAACGTGTTTGTCAAGACTATGGAGAATCGTCAAAAATGGTCAGAGTAGCCTAAGTCCAGGACGGTCATTTCGACAAACTTTGAAGGTTAATTGTCCACCCAGCATTCTCATTCTGAAATATCCATAGTATTGGACGTATTGCTGTAGACAGTACAAGTCGAAACTGGAATCATCAAAGCATATCTAGGTTGGCGCGTCTATGTTAGATGGATGTAAACTGCTCATGTACGAGTTTAACAATGATATTAAATTGTGGGAAGGTGACGTCATCAAAATAGTGTGCACAGACACAGATTACGTGTTGATGCCCATTACTGTCATTGATATGTACCCGGACATGGATAAGGCATCGCTGGTAAGCGCATTTGACACAAGGTAATATCTCAAAGAGCATCCACTGTTTAGTAAAATGGTTTTTGGTAAGGCCAGGGATGAGTGCACGGGCGTACTTCTATTTAAATATGCTTGACGGCTATCCAAAATATATCTGACTATAAAACTTCCAGTTCCATTGTTAACTACGTTGGACCCGGCAGAAATATCCATACTGCAAAGGAAAACTTGAGTAACTCGCCTAATGCTCCAGTACAATCCTTCTCGAAGCAGCTGCCTATAAAGACGTTCAACCTTTTGTTTTACACACCATAACATTTCTTTAATGTTTCTTAGTTACAGCTACAACTTCTGCATAATAAGCATGTGTTGGGAGGAGGGGAGATTATCCGAAAAGAAGGTATTTCACCAAAACATTTAAGCCTTGAACTTAATAATAAAATAATATAGAATCAATCGATTTGATTCATGTTATCAAATACATGACTGCATAATTTCAAATTGGTCATAACTGTATGCTAATGGATTACTCAGTGTTAAATGTTCATCCCATCCCTAGTTATATTGGTACTTGCCCAACACACGCAATTTAACCTTTAGTGATATATCACTTGGAAAAAGTATCATACTAATCCTAATTTTTAATAAATTGATAAAGCACAGAAACAAGAAAGGAATGAAAACCGAGCAATTGTATTTGTATAGTATGATAAACATAATCACAGAAATAGGCTTTGATCACCAACTAAAAATATTACCCCTTTCCCTTACCATGCTACTGACCCATAACTTCACATCTTTATAAGTGTTAGTTTTGGTTAATAGGTTTGGCTGTTGGTAGATACATATCAGTAACAGGGCTCTAGTCGGTATATTTGGGTGCTCTACAGTAAAATTGTGTATTGGCCAGTAAGTGTGGGTGTTCATGAGTAATGTATGTACCAATCAGTAGCAGTGGCTGAGAGTTAGTAGGTATGGTTTCTGATATAAATATCATGTAATAGTAAATCTATTGCATAATTAAGTAAATGTACTTTGTAAAGGGGGCTATAATGAGAATGACATAAACGGAAAAGTAAATTAATGTGATATAATTTGTCTTATACATGGAAATTCCTTTATGTATAAATTTTCTTGTAAAATCCAAACTAAAAATGAGTTGCACAAAAATAAAATGTACTTAAGCTTGTTTTCAAATTAAAGACATTCGAGCGTTTAAAATATTAAACAAATTATGCACTGGCCTGCAAGTTTATCATATGCATTGTAGAGCTGCTTCAGAATCAGGTTCTTTATTGTGTTGGTTTAAATGTCTTTTCCAAATCGAATCAAAGTATGAAACTATTTTTGAAATCCGGTGATATCAGGGACGTCACCAGTTTCTTTAACCTTACTACCAGCTTGCGTGTAAGCACAAACAATAGTTTTAAGGTATGGATCCACAATATAACCAACAAAGTCAAGTTTTATATGAAACTACTTGTATAGCTTATAATGTTACTCGGACTTTTATCATGAAATTAATTTAAAACTGAATTATTTCTGATTTGTTTACCGCGAAAAAGTTTGACAATTAAAACTTAAAAAATTCCCGCAAAGTATCAAAATTAATAAGCAAACATACAAATTCTTATGAAATTCTCTTAATCATGTCCCAGACTGAAACAATATCTAGCGGCATTAGATGATTACCGGATGTATAACATGTCAAATATATTGTGTACGAATATGTTTACAGGATGTATGACATGTCAAACATATCGTGTACGAATATGTTTACAGGATGCATGACATGTTAAATATATCGTGTACGAATATGTTTACAGGATGCATGACATGTTAAATATATCGTATACGAATATGTTTACAAGATGCATGACGGGTCAACCATATCGTGACGTGTGTATTTACAAGATGCATAGCAGGTCAAATATATTGTGTACGAATATATTTACAGGATTAATGACAGGTTAAATATATCGTGTATGAATATTATTACAGGATGCATGACAGGTTATCTTTAATCAAACAGAGGTTTTGATAAAAATGGGTGTTCTTCAAACGTTTTCTTGCATTCACGTAGGTATTTTCTTCTGTGTTGTTTTCGTCATTTTCATATCGACTTCCGTGATAAGGAAATAGTCACCTTTGTGGACTGCAATGACTAATACAAAGATTCAGAAAAAATTTGTGGAAAACTTCTTATGCATTTTTTTCACATCACTTTCAAATAACTGTTGCCGTTTGCGACGAAATACTACAATTATTTCCAGTAATAATATTTCTTGTTGTGGTTATTTACTTTCTCATTGTATGTCCTTAAAAACTCGCATAATATTTAGTGCTCTCTCTGCCATCCGCAAAACAAAAGCAGTTATATAACCGTTTAACCGTTACAATTCACAGAATTAATTTTGCCTAACAAGTGGTGAATATTTAATTTTCTATAGTTTGTAATTTTCAAAGACGTTCGGCTATTAATTTCGTCTATAATAATAATAATAATCATAATAATAATAATAATAATAATAATAATAATAATAGCAACAATAACAATATTGCTACAAATCATTCAAATTATGTCGTAGTGATTTTTTTAATGTCTAATTTTGCTACTTGAAACTACACATTGGTATCTTGCTGAGACCGAGTTTAGTTATCACTTTGATAGTTTTGTACTTCCTTACTTATTTACAGTTCTGCTTGTATATATCAAACTACATCGAATGCACAAGTCCACACCTTATCAGTGTGGTTTACAATGTCGATTTTGCACCTGTTTAAAGTGCACTTGAATCACTATCAAATATTTTCTGCCCGGTCTATACGTTCGAATAAATATTTATATTAAAGGTAATATTCTACTTGCTTAGATCATAAGTCTCTCCTACAATATTGAAATTATTAATTTTTACAAAATTTTCTCTTTTATGTGCAAGTTCTTTCTGATTTTATGTATTTTATTATTACTTTTACTATACTTCTTGTTCTTTTAGCAAGGAAGTATTTTGTATTTCTTTATTAATGACAATTTGCTCATAGATTAAAAAATTATGTCGAACCTTACATAATACTAAGAAAGAGAAAGTTGTGATGACTTTCTTAAATAAAACTTCTAAACTCATTTATTAGACTTGCATTTAAATAATATTGATTTTCAAAAAGGAATTGAATATTTGCTGAATACAGGGTGATTTAAAGCATACATAAGAAAACCCGAGATGAGTTTAGAAATATAAAATCTATCAATAAGATTGTTGGTATCTGCTTAAATACAATTATTTAATTTACAAAAATAATCTGTTAATTTAATGTTAGATATAACTAATTTTAATCGCTTAATCGACGGGTCATTCGAATTATGCTTAAAACACAGTTGAAATCGCCAGCTAAAATGATATTACATTAAGCACATACACAATTAAGAAAAGAATTCCCTTTTAACGAATCCGTGTTGGGTGCATACATATTAATGGCGATATATGATGTTTATGATAAGTAAAATATGCATAGGCCCGTCTCCGTTCAAAATTGGTGTCAAATTCATAAAATGTAATGGTATTTTGTTACAATATATCAACAATGTCAGAACGAACCTGCTGCAAAATATTGGGAGGTGGGGCTAGTTGCGCACGCAGTACCAGCAGACCCGCAATGATCGATAATCAACATAGATGACGTCATGCAACAAAGTTTAATCGGTACCAGAGCGGATATGCTGCAAGATGTAAGTTGGCAGGGACCAGTTTTTATGAACCGCTCCGGTGGCCTAGTGGCTAGAGCGTCCGCCGCAAGAGCAGGAGGTCGTGGGTTCGATCCAAGGCCGAGTCATACCAAAGACTTACAAAAATGGTACTGACAGCTGCCTCGCTTGGCGATCAGCATTAAGAGGTTAGTGTTAGAAATGGTCAGCCTGGTGTCAAGATAACATGACTGGGTGGGACATCATGCTACATGTCTGCGGTATGATGCCCCAGTGATAGATATCACTTTAAACTGCCTCACTGCATACATCGTAGCGATATGACTAAAAAAAATTGTTAAAGCTACGTTAAAAATCCAAAACAAACAAGCAATCCAGTTTTTATTTACAAATTTAATGACGCAAGCAGCGACCTAGTATAACAATTCCTTACAAAATTCAAATACACAAAAGAGGTTAAACAGATCTATATTTTTGGAAAACAATATTAAAACAAAGCATTAGAGAATTATCCACTGGACCATAGGTGTCAATAGCAATAAATAGCAGAAGAGGTGTTTGCACCCCAACCAGAAATTTATACCTGCAATTTTCATGTCTGAAGGTCATTTTTGACACCATGTAATGTTCACAGAGCAAACACGATCTCTTTTCCTAGATGACAATTCTGCTAAACAGTGTTTTTAATTTCAATTTGCGAAACAGGACCCGCCACGTAAGCACCAGAATAGACTTGCTAGAAATTATTGGGAAGGTGAACTAGCGGCGCGCACAGAGCTAACCGACACGTGATGATTGAAAATCAACAGATAGCGACAAAATGACCTGAAACAATGTATATTCGGTATCAGAGCGGATTTGTTGCAAACTATAGAAAGGGGGAGTGTGGATCTATAAAACGTTACGCTATAGCATATGAGTTTAAAATAATGTACAGCTCTATTACAACCAGCATACTTAGCACAATATATAATTCTCTGAAATATTTTATTGAATCTATGAAAAATGATAGAAAATCCGAAATAGTGTTCCAAAGAATTATGTATAAACCAAAACGTAAATTCCTGTTGTATATCGATATAATTAAGATGCAAATCTAATAAACGATTTTAGACGTTTCATTTAAGAAAGTCGCAGAAACATTTTCTCGTTCCAACATTTATACAATCTTGGAAATTATTGTGTAATCTTCAAACAAACTGTCAATAATATAAAAAAAAATAGAAAATACTTCTTTGCCATAGCAACAAAAGTCTGGTAATAGTAAAAATATATGCACATACATACAATCAGGTACAAAAGCTTAAAAAGATTTTATTAGTGTACGAGTGACAAGTAATCATAGTAAGTGGTTAATTCCATTTAAAAGAAATATTTACTCACATATAAATGATGAGCAGAAATGTTTGCAACATATTTTGTATACATTATGTCGATAATGATCAAAGTGTAATTTAAATAGTTCTAATGTGTCTTGATTTTGTTATTTGTTTCCTCATTTATATGCCCTTAAAGACTCGCATAAGGCTTAGTGATCTCTCTGCCATCCGCTAAACATAAACAGTTCTATGACCGATTAGTTTATGACTTGCTCTTTAAAATTAATTTTGTCAGACAAGTGATTAATATTCAATTCTCTATAGTTTGAAATTGTCAGACTTTCAGATATTAATTTCGTCTGCTAGTATCAAACATTCTCCTGAATAATAGTGTGTGTGTGTATGTGTGAGTGCGTGCGTGTGATTATGATTTTTAACCTAGCTTTTAAAACATTTCAGTCATATTGCTACGATGTATACAGTGAGGCAGTTTATAGTAAATGTCTTGCATCTTCCTTCTCTAACTACTACTACTTACATTACTGTTCTGTTACTGCCGCTGTTACGGCTCGTCCTCCTTCTCTAATAACTACGTACGTAACTGATACAGCTTCTATTACATCTCATCCGCATCCACTACTACTACTTACATTACTGATACTGCTGCTATTACAGCTTATCCTCCTCCACTAACTAATACTACTTACATTACTGATACTGCTGCTAATGTAGCTCATCCTCCTCCACTAACTAATAATACGTAATACTAATATTAGTATTCTTTCTACTAACTGATTTTACTACTACTACCGCTATTTCTACTGCTTCTTCTACTCTTTATGTTACTACTACTCTTTCTACTACTACCTATTCTTTCCATTGCTACTAGTAATATCAATACTGCTACTAATACTGCTCTTTCTACTACTGCTACTAATACTAATCCTACTCTTTCTACTACTACTACTTTTCTACTATAGTTACTCTTTATACTAGTACTACTACTACTCATTCTACTACTACTACTCTTTCCACTACTACTCATTATAATGCTGCTAATCTTTCTACTACTACTATTCGTTATACTACTACTATTCTTTCTAATACTACTATTCTTTCTACTATATCTACTCTTTATACTACTATATCTACTCTTTATACTATTATATCTACTCTTTCTACTACAGCTACTCATTTTACTACTACTAATACTACTCATACTACCACTACAACTACTCTTTCTACTACTACTCTTTCTAATTCTGCTACTATTGATACTACTGCTACCCTTTCTCGTATTCCCACTCTTTGTACTACTGATACACTTTCTACTACTGCTAATCTTTCTACTACTGCTAATCTTTCTACTACTGATACTACTCTGTATATTACTGCTATTCTTTCTACTAATGCTACTACTCTTTCTACTACTGCTACTCTTTCTACTACTGCTACATTTTATATTACTACCTACTTTTTATACTACTATCTACTCTTTATACTACAGCTACTACTATTTCTACTACTGCTAATCTTTCTAGTACTGCTACTCTTTCTACTACTACTCTTTCTACAACTACTACTCTTTCTACAACTACTACTCTTTATACAACTACTACTCTTTATACTACTGGTACTCTTTCTACTACTACTCTTTCTACTACTGCTACTCTTTATACTACTGTTACTATTTATATTACTGCTTCTCTTTCTGCTTGTTCTACTACTACTACCCTTCTACTACTACAATAATAATAATAATAATAATAATAATAATAATAATAATAATAATAATAATAATAATAATAATAATAGTTTAATTACGAAGTGTTTTATATCTATTTTTCTAAGTTAACACCTACTTATGGAGCAGATAATATTGCATCACAGAGATGTTTTTTTATTATTCACTTCAAAACAAATTTGTATTCACAAACTGAAATGTTAGTATATTTTATATTTGCCAAAGGATGCAATTTCTTTCTTCAGTTGATAATTCAATTCGGTTATTAACTGAACATTTCTGAAAGCATTCTCAGAGTGTCAAGCTTGTTAAAAGATGATATTCATGCCCAAAAGGAAGAGGCAAACAATATTAACGAATTTTATCTCCTTACCTCGAATGCCTTGTAGATTTTCTACATGGAAGTAGCACACTCAAACTGTCAGCATTATCTTAAATATTCATAATTTTTTTACATAATGCGATATTGAATTATATTAGTGGGAACAAAATCATATAGTGTATACACCCCAACAATGTTCAATGTATTAATGCGCGCAAGATATTTTACCAAAAATATAAAAACGTCTTCAATTTCTTAGATATAAAATTATTATTTTGACCAAATTCACAATATGAGGCATTCAAGGTACAAGTTTACTTTGTACAATACCGTTGTCCTAAAATTAGTATAAAATTTCAGAACGTCTTATTATCGCTGTAGAAATGCACTTGTGCAATAGTACTGACTACTGGATTACAAATTATACTGACTCGACTAAGCGTCGCTATAATCTCGATATTTCGACTTTGTAACTGAACATAGGTATATTTTATCTCCAAATATGAGTTATTATCTCAACCGCTTAACATGGTAACTCGATTTTATTTCGTCTTGGTATATAGACATTTCAGTGTTAAGTCTAAATTTCTTCAAATCTCGATTTTTTTTAGCATTATCTAAAACTCTTGCTTACTTACTTGATAACTCGACTTAGTGTCTCGACAGGGGCCTAAGGCAGCAAGCTATGAGCGAGGCCCCAAACAAAATAATTGATTTCCTGAAAGCATAGGGCCCAAGGCGGTTGCCTCGTTTTCCTTGGACTGGTTCTGTTTCTATCTTTTCTTGCTTTATTCTGCTTGCAATGTTTTCTTTAAATTTCAGGTTGAAATAGACTCTTGAGTAAAAGCTTTGACTTGTCACGGATTAGAAACTCGAGGATGACAGTATGGTCCTGTGGACAATCTATAGTCATTTTAGATCTTCCCTAGATTATGCGAAACAGCTGATCACACTAAACTATTTAACTCTGAGACGTTGGACTTGGGTGTAAGGGAAACCATAATGAACAAAAACATGTGAGTGAAACGTAGACCACTTTTGCTCTTTACTAATGAAAGAAATGCAGTGGGTGTTCCCATCAGACCACTTGACATGTGTGACTTTCATTATGTTTTTTATTTCGTCAGGAGATACTATGCCATCTATGACCGAGATTTGTAACATCTTTTAACATTTAAACAAGCTGAGCAATGGATCTTCTACAATTCAGACCATTCTTTTAGTTATTATACTTTCATCAAATACAACATTCCAGAAGATCATGTAACAAAAGTAATCTGACATAGCATGTGTCTGTCCGTTCGTCCGTCCATACAGTGGCGTAGCGAGGGGGGCAGGGGGCAGTCGCCCCGGGCGCCGGTGATTAGGGGCGCCAAATGGGCACCTAAATCGACCCAATTGTTTGGATATTATTTTTTCTAAATAGGCTAATATTGTTTTATAGGGAATTTAGCCTAGGCTATACTTTTTTCTAGCAATTAAATTGTAATAGTTTAATAATTATATTATGACTGATAATGATTATGTTTCGTTTTGGAAACAAGGTACATAACTGCGCAACAGGGGCAGCCGGGGGCGCAAATTTGGGTGTTTTGCCCTAGGCGCCAAATATCCTCGCTACGCCACTGCGTCCATAAACAATGTAAGCTCTGTAGTCTATCTTTATGTCTGTGTGAATTTAGTATATTTGGCAGTGAGATATTTTTCTCAGGTTAGAGAGCTAAAATTATTTTCATATAAAATTGAAAAAGAAAGTATATCTCTGTTGATTAAACTAAATCATAGATGTAGGCGATCATTAATGAATGCACCTTTGCAGAAGTGGCCATTTGACGTTTCAACTTTCATTCGTTCCTTATGTACTTATCGTCTCAACATAGCAACTATACATATCGAATATGAATGACTGACGGGCAGACCTACAAACACAATTAGAGAGGAGCACACTCAGTGAAATTTAAATACAAAATAATAATGTTAGCTTGTGACAAAGGTAGCTGTTAAGAAAAGCATCTTATCACACTGTAACATTACAGATGTGCTTGGGGTCCCCAGGTGGTCACGCGGTCAAATGTTCTTGCCTTTACCGATGACTGCCACCTCACCTCTGTCCTTTATGGTGTTGCTTTCACTCATGAATAATAATATAATTATTGTCCTTCCGAAAAATTTCATTTGGTCCAGTAAAAGAGACACCAAGCAAATGATACGATGTTGCTTGAGCAAATTCGTCTTCTCTTATGATACATTCTGTATTGTATGATTGCATGTACACACAATCTACAAATAAACTATAAAATATATTTAGTCATCTTTGCCATATAAATACTTGATTTATATTATGAACAGTTCCTCAAGCTATATATTAATGGAAATATATTTAAATTGTTAGAGTAAAAATTTGTTAAACAACTAGTCAAATTTTATTGATGTAGTAGCAAAAAACCGATGCCCGAATTAAGGATGATTTATTTGCTTTCAAGTGTTAGTTTCAGCGATAACATCGGCTTACCTTAGTCAGGATGGTGGCGCCAAATGCAAGGTAGACATGGCTGATATGTAATGTAACCAATAAGAACGTGATTTTCGTCCTTCATTTAAGTTTTCTGTAAATAGTGAAAATTTGATTATGCAGTTCCGTTAATTAGTTGGAATAGTAGTAGATGTTAATGCGAAAGAAGTTGTTAGGAGAGGAAAAGAAGAGAAATATTATTAGTACTGTTTGCAGTGCTTCTACGTCCAATTATACTTAAACAAATACATCTCTGTGCCTATTTCACGTCATACCACTACTGCGGCGTCGTCATCGTCAATATTGTATTAATAATTGTAACAGTAGTGAAATAAATATTAGATTGTACCGGTCACTGAATACATGTATGTGATTCCTTAAGACCTGAAAATACATTTATATTTTTAGAGCTGAAGACATGTTAAGAATGGAATAAGAAAGATATTCGCAACGGCAAATTTCGCACAGATCGAAGCTACGTATGTATCTATGAAATAACAGATTACGAATGATTTGATATTGCTAAAATAAATTACATCCATTTAACATACGATCAAATCATTCTTTTTCTACTGGATAAAAAATAAAGATAAAAAATGAAACGAATGTTACATCAACAATTTATCATAGCTTTTAAAGGAAAATGAATAGTTAAACATGGTCATCATAACATAGATAATTCTCATTTGCCATGTTTGATCCTTGTATGTATTATTGAAATTATCAAAACTTTGGTGATAAGCGCTGGTGAATAAGTGATCAAGAATTCATCTGTTCAATTGAAAAATCTAAACTTCCGACTGTCATATACAATTGTAACGCCGCTTACACCAAAAACTGATTGAGAGAAGAAAAACACATAGCTTCATGGAAATATATTTTGCTTTTGATGACAGATTGCATCTATTTTCAGCCTTAGAATTAGTATTGGCGCGTTTAAAGTATGAGTAGCTGATCTTTAAGTAAATGCAATAATGTCAATTTTACATGTAGGTAACATATGACACGAATATTTAATATACGTAACAGAGTCAAAATAAAATGCGTAGATAGCTGAAGCAACAATTTATTGTACTGTATGTACACCTGGTCGTGACCACCATTGCACTGTTGTATGTGCAAAAGCGGTTACATAAATTATTTTTTGTGGGAATATTATTCATCGTGATTGTGCAAATTTAACGGGATAAATGAAAAATGAAAGCCTCTAAATAACGATAAATTGCTCGAAGATTAAATTTTAAAGGTCTATACTATAGATTGTTTGTATGTTATTAAATATAATAATGGTATAAAGTATAGCTCAGTACGGTGCCCATTTCCTATGCACCTTGTTTTCGTCCACTGCACGGTAGCACTTGCTGATATCTCCGGAATCTCGCCAGATGCATGTCTTCAACATTAATTATAAACGGGACATACGTAATGACCATATACCGCACCTGTATTGCTTCAGGATATAAGGGACTTCAAGTGATAGGTTTATCTCATACCTGAAAGAGTCTGACTTTCCAAGTAATACACTTTGATTGAAAAATGCTGATGTCATATAGTTTCTTCTCCGTAATTGGTAAGTCTGTATAGTTCTTAAATTCGAATTCTTCATTTTAATTATCACTTTGATCCAATAGGCTGTAAATGTGACTATATGTTACCAATCTTCGTTGGATTTATTCTTTTCTAAACCCTGATTCATTCTTTTTGCGTTGTAGCACTGCTATCAGCAAAGAGTTGCACAGGTATGTATTTAAAACTTTCTTGATCAAATTAGGGACATTTTGTCAGATAACATACCACACAAATGCACATTGAGAGAAAGAGAGACAGACATACATATACACAAAGAGAGAGAGAGAGAGAGAGAGAGAGAGAGAGAGAGAGAGAGAGATGCAACGAATCATTTAATGGATAGTTTAAACATCATCCTAAAGAATTATACAACTGTATACGCTGGCGTCAAGTGTGTGTGTGTGTGTGTGTGTGTGTGTGTGTGATTTGGATTTTAACGTAGCTTCAACATCTTTTCAGTTATATAGCTACGATATTGCAGTGTGGCAGTTTATAGTAATGTCTACCACCGAGCTGCATTCCACAATCATAAAGCATTATGTCCCACCCAGTTACATTATAATGATACCAGGCATGCATGTAATAACACTAACATCATAATTCTGAGCGCCGAACTTAAATAAATTTAATCATTTTCATCGAATTTAGAGTAGCTTGAAGCGATGCAATGCTAAATGTAATATTTTCATAAACTACAAACGGCTTTAAAGTGATGTAACTCTAAATGGAATTTTTTCCATAAAATATAAACTGCTTTCAAGTGATATAACGCTAAAAGTAATCTTTTCATAGAATATACACTGCTTTTAAATGATCTAACGCTATCTGGAATATTTTCATAGAATATATACTACTTTCAAGTGATGTAACGCTAAATGTAATATTTCCATAGAATATACAATACTTGCAAGTGATGTAACGCTAAATGCAGTTGTTTCATACAATATACACTGCTTTCAAGTGATGTAACGCTAAATGGAAACCTTTCTTTGAATATATATTGCTTTCAAGTGATGTAACGCTGAATGAATATTTTCCTAGAATATACACTGCTTTCAAGTAATGTAACGCTAAATGACTCTTTTCACAGAATATACACTGCTTTCAAGTAATATAACGCTAAATGGAATCTTTTTTAAAGAATATACACTGCTTCATCTGATCCAATGCTAAATGTAATCTTTTAGACCTAAATTATTTAAGAATGTCAAAATTTAAAAATAGGTCAGCTACCGGATCCGGACCACGACCATGATCACTCAGACCCTTTTTGCCTTTCAAAGGCGGATTGTGCTGCCATTATATGTCCAACAAATACAACACTCATATGTCACGGCCTTGGGGGACACGGGCATTGTAGCTGTCCTAACCCAGGTAGATTATAAAAAAATACATTTTTCAACATAAGGATACGTCCAAACATTCGTTATTGTGAATATGGCCTACTCAGTAGTTTAAATTGCAAAATTGCTTCAGAAACGAGTAAGAATCAAAATCCAAGCCGCTTCAATTGCTAATCTTAGCGAATGTCTTGAAACCTCTTTTACTTTGTACCATCTGACTGTTGATTATGACTCCTACTACTACTAATACTACTACTACTATTCTTAATACTATCATCTTATTATTATTATTATTATTATTATTATTATTATTATTTATTATTATTATTATTATTATTATTATTATTATTATTATTATTATTCAACCTCCGAGTTCAAAGTAATATTTGTATATACTACCAAACCATCCTTGTTTAACATAGCAGTCTGTGCTTTTATCTCACCTCTATTTCCATATTACAAGCACACACACAAACTTCCATGTCAAAAAGGGTCTGGCACTATGGCATTAGACTGATAATCGATGAAAAGTTATTTAAAAACGGCATATTTATGCAATCACTAACTATTGTATGCAATGTTAGAAATGACTACAAGGATTTTAAATACGTAACAAAATGAAATTGTGCTTTTGTTTACTGACTCAATGCGTGTCGGCCTGACAACGTCATACTTATTGATACCAAACTTGAACGTACAACGAATGTAGTTTTTCGCTATATCTTTGTGCATATACAAACCAAAGGTGAACAGATGCGAATTCATCCGATATCTTTATAAATGCCGAGTGAAGAGCTCAGTGAAGCTGTTAGTATGTGCTTCAGTGCTTTCAGAAACTTTAATTTGACGCTAGTATTTTATATTTTGTAACTGTAATAGAAAAGTGAAATAAAAACGTCTTTTTACCTTGCCAAATCGTGATTACTAAGCCCAATGTTCCTAGCAGATAAATATTAGGGCTCATGAAACGACATTTACATCTGAAATTATTCATTTCTCCGTTGTCTGCGTAACTTATTCGGTCTCTAATTCGAAAAAACTCCTTGAACGGGATTAGCTTAAGACGTAAAGAAATGGAAATACCAAGGAATAATGTGACATATTTGATAATTCCTCTCATAATTATAACAATATTTTAGATCTGAAATTGGAGGTAATGAAGTAAATTATAATTGTTGCTGACAATAATAAAAAAAAGGTGAATGTACGTAGGGAACCTTAGCAATTACTGATATTTACGTTTTCATACTGAATATAATTACAGCTGAGATTCATGCATGCTACACGGACCTGAATTGTGTCAATGCCTGTTATACTCATTCATCACATGAGGTGAAATGCGCCAACAACTTTAATGATCATGGCCATTGTGAATGTGATGACGGCACCGACTTACTTACACACAGTAAGTTTATATCGACAATAGATTAAAACATGAAATATACATTGAAGCACTTAATATATGTGTGTGTGCCGTGCGTGCGTGTGCGTGTGCACGCGCGTGTGTGTGTGTGTGTGTGTGTTTAAGATCTTAAAATATATTCGTGCGAGAAATAACATAGTACTTATCAATGGTATCAATTCCCTATTTTGGAAAACCGCTCCATTGGCGTACGTGGTTAGAGCGTCTGCCTCGATTGCATTAGGATGTGTGTTCAAATCCCGCCGAATGATACCAAAGACATTTACTAATGATATTAACAGCTGCATCGCTTAGCCCTCAGCATTAGAAGTTTAGTCTTGAGACTAGTCGGCCTGGCGTCAGGACAATATATATAGGTGGAACATTATTCTGCATGTCTGCGACATCATGTCACAGTGCTCTGCATCACTATAAACTGTCACACTTTCGACATCGTATCTATACGAGTGACAAATTGTTAAAGTTACGCTAGAAATCGAAATCACAGACACGCCAATTTCGGAAATATTATCTTTTGATAAGATACGTCGATGTTTTGTTCGCTCTCATATATCCGCCTCTTTCTCATATCTCCCACTTTTTCTACATATCTCTACCTCATATATGTGTGTGTGTGTGTGTGTGTGTGTATATATATATATATATATATATATATATATATATATGTATGTGTATGTGTGTGTGTGTGTGTGTGTATGTGTGTGTGTGTGTGTGTGCGTGCGTATGTACAAAGGTTTTCACACTAAGCAATGCCATAACAATAAAGAGAAAAATATTTACAGAAAGGCTTTAAAAGTATAATATTCCTACCTGAAAATCATCTGTTTTACACATGAATCTATTACCTATTTCCATTCAATTTTCACATATATAATGTATATATTCATATATTCAATATCTTAACGACAGACACATTGTATCAAGCATATTTTTAGTATATCACTTTAATGAAATCATGATAATAATTTGAAAATAGAGCAAATTGAAAAATATTTTACATACTGAAACGGATGAAGGAATTGACTTTCGAGTAACAAGAATGGGACACGTCTTAGTAGTTACCGTCCCTGGGTGTTTGTTGATTTTTTTTCCCTATGTATATCTACATTGTCTTTTTTTCCAGGTCATTTTCTGTTTCCAACTAAATAATTCATTGTTATTGTGAATTGTTATTACTGTCATAACACGAATGCTGACTGATATAATAAAATTATTCGACTGGACATATTTGGTGTCTTTTGTCTTAAACCGTTGTTTATGTATGGATTCTGTAGATAAATGGGTACAAGCATATTTTACCTGTCGTGCATCGTGTACACATATGCATACAGGGATTTTTGGCCTGTCATATATACTGTAAACATATTCGTACACGATATATTGGACATGTCATGCATCCTGTAAACACTCGTATACGATATATTTGAAATGTCGTGCAACCTGTAAACATATTCGTACACGATATGTTTGACATGTCATGCATTCAGTAAGCATATTCGTGCACGATATCTTTGATATGTCGTACATCCTGTAAACAGATTCGAACAGATTCGTACTCTATGTTTGACATGTCATGCATCCAGTAAACATATTCGCACACGATATATTTGATATGTCATACATCCTGTAAACAGATGCGTACTCGATATGTATGACATGTCATTCATAGTGTAAACATATTCGTACACAATATATTTGACATGTCATACATCCTGTAATCATCTTATGCCCCTAGATTATGTTTGCTTAATCGTTTTGATACTTCTCGGGGACAATTTTAGTCTAAATTGTAAACCATTTTCGCGGTAAACAAATCAAACATAATTCATAGTTTAAGATTAATTTCATGACAAAGGTCCGAGTAACATTATAATTGATATACGAGCATCTTTACTTCGCTGTTTATATTGTGGATATATACCTTTAAACTATTGTTTGTGCTTACACGCAAACTGGTAGTAAGGTCAAGAAGCTGGTGACTTCCTTGATATCACCGGATTTCACAAATAGTTTCATACTTTGACTCGATTTGGAAAAGACATTTAAATCCACACAAATAAGAAGCTGATCCTGTAGATTTTCTTTTTTCTTTTTGTGTCATTCTCATAATAGCCTAATTTACAAAGCTCATTTATTCAATTATATAATAAATGTACTATCACATGATATTTCTATCAGAACCCATACCTACTAACTCTCACCCACCGCTACTGATTAGTACATACATTACATCAACACCCACACCTACTGGCCAATAAACAATTTTACTGTCCAGCACCAAATATACTAACGAGAGCACTCTTACTGATATGTATCTACTAACCAACAGCCAAACCTATTAACCAGCACTAATACATATTAAGATGTGTAGTTATGGCTCAGTAGTATGGTAAGGGGAAGGGGTAATGTATTATGTTGGTGATCAAGGCCTACTTCTGTGATTATGTTTTATCATACTACTACACAAATACTAAGACTAAGATACATACAGATATAAATACGAAGTAAGTAAGGCCCAAATGCATACACGTACAATATCAACGCTCGTGTGTAGAAAAGGCACCCACTATTTTTATTATTTCTTCACAAACATTTTAAGGTATTTCAGGGTGCTAATCAATTACCACGTTATACTTCCGATCGAGACATTGCAGTTTCGAATCACAAGAGCAAATCTGCCTATTTCTACATTCTATCCAAGTATTCTCCTCTCTGATCTTCGGGTGGCGTCCGAGCCTACCCGGCAAGCTTCTTGTGGATTATAAGTGCGGTACAATTGTGTCAGAACACAGGAGAATTAACACTCTTACATCTCGTTCATCAGCATAATGGCAATTAAATAATTAGATCAGCTCATACATTCACATCTATATATTCCACACACTTGTTACCTAATAAAGGTTATTACAGCAACAATAAAATCACAACCTCCGATCCATACATACGTATCCATAATTCTCTGTATAATATGCCGGGTTACTCGTGGGTTATGAGCGTTATTCGTATAGTATTGTACAAGCCCCACTTGTCAAAGAGTAAGTGTTAAGCCCCACTTTGTCAAGGGGTATTGTACAGCATATAATAATAATAACTATAACACACTCTCTTTTGATACTAGTTATCTAAGAGATGACCGCCCTCGATATAATTGCCCGGTTCGAGTATGAGAATAGATAGAGTAAGCTGAGCAGTTATATTGAACAAACAACTACGAGCACCCGTAAAGATAAACAAACAATTTAATCAAATACATACACAATTATAAAACTTCCTTTTATTAGGAATACACGCGGTTTAGAAATACAACTTTCACCGAATTACAATAAGATTTGAAATAGATTTAAACAAATTAGCCGTTCTATTACTGATAGTTTAAATAATCATAGGATCGAGTGGTACAATCGAAGTCAATGACTTGTTCGATTTTCATAACCTGCTCGATCCCGTCACTGTTCGATTCAATGTTGTTCCCGAAGACCCTGTCTCGTCCAATCTCTAGATACTCTGCACTCGTGGATGTTTCCATTTGATTCCGGACTTGTCCACTGTATTATGCATTCACTGCACTTTCCGTCTCCGAATTACCTTTCCAAAGTTTACGTAGCTATTCTCGTAACTTCACGACCTTCCCAAAAAAGTTATTTTCTTCCTTTCAAAAGAAAAATAAAACAAACCTAAGTCACTCGTTACACTGGTTACTGTTGAGACTTTCCATTATTCCTGGTTCGAAAAATCAGATAGTTCTATCAGTGATAACAACTTTACGGCTAGTCATTAACTACACATGAACACAAATGAATGTAGTTACATACATTGCGAATTATACATCGAGACTTTGAATTCGGGCCCCATAATTTACACAGCACATAAATTGAATACACTGTCGCTAAATCATCTATGAAATCAAAATTCGGTGAATTAACATATATTCTCGTCCCCCATTATTAATGTAATACATTAAATTCTTAGAACATAATCATTATGCAAACAAGATGATAAATTCAAGAATTTAAGACATAAATTAACACTACGTCATTCTTAATTAAGAATTAAGGTAGCAATTCCAATTCATAATTCAAAACACATTAGTATACAAATGTATCAAATGAAATCAGTTATACAAATGTATCAAATGAAATCATGCAGGCCTGTAAACTAAGCAAACATCAAATAAATTGCAGCAACAATATACATGGAATTGTGACAGTACCTTTGTGTTTTTGGTGTGTCCCTCCCTTAGTTTGGCGGTTTTGTCTGGACCACGATTCCTTAACGGACCTATTTTCTCAAATAACGTCCGGAGTCCTTACTAAATAATTATACCCCTGGTTCTCTCTCACAGCAATTTCAAGACTAACTTCTAATTTCACTAGGCCGTTATTATGTTCTACGAATTTTCGTGTGAAAAAACACCTTATTTAACCTTGACCAATCAGAGTCAAAATGTATTTTCTCCCGCTTTTCTCTAAAAGTCGCTTACGTCATGGTCAATATGACATGCTTGTTTTTAAGTAACAGAATCTCTGTGTTTTCTCAATTCTGACACTTTTCGTGAGAAATCAAACTTTAAAATGTCACTAGCAGTCAGTTGCGCTGCTGAGTAAACACGGTTTAATTAGTACAACGGTCGCACTCGACTCTACAGCCTCCCCCCCCCCTGGACATAGTGTGTCTTCATAATCTAACTAATGGCTAACTGGCCACAACTAATGTTTAATTAATAGATCTCCGGAAATTTGCCCCTTCACAAATAACTATTGTAACGTGTTCAAGAAATCACGTAAACAGCCTATGACCAAACTAAAATAGACAGATGTTTATACAAAGCTCCAAAATGTCCTTGGTACCATCCAATCATTTTTAAAGCTTGTTTACAACTCTGAAGCCAGGTCCGAATGGTCACCCACCCCCACCAATGAACGAAGTAAAATGCCAAATTTGAATCTAACAAACAATAAAAATAAATATAAATGACTTATATCACATATACGTAACACTATCAACATCAATAAAATTCACAAGTCGAACGTCTTCACAATAATGTGGACGCTCCTGAGGTTTTATCAAATGACTCAATTTGTAGAAAAGGTCCCAAGCAAGATGAAGTACACTGTAGTCAGATACGACAATCAAACTAAGCCACCTATGATAGATGTCTTTTAAATCACTCGAGGATACAATGAAATGGATCCAAAAGCAGTTCTTCTCCCCTGCAAATGTGATCAAAACTAATCATTATACATGCAAGCCTTTAGTGACGAAACATAAATAGATTTGTAATGGTCCCTTTAAATTTGTTTCAAAAGTGGATGATTACAGTGACACTACCGGCATCTATCGATGAGCCACACAGAGCTCATTCAATGTACACTTGAGAATCTATACAAGAATTTCAAAATCCGTGTGGTGCTTAAGTAGTTTCTTGTGTTTAATGTTCACTGGATTATTCTAGTAGTCACTGCGGAAGCAAATACACAATGAAACGTAATCGAAGTATCGTAACAACAGCGAGAACAAAATCACGTTTCGTCAGGGTCAATTGCAGTTTATTGATTCACTGCAGTTTCTGAATTAAACAAGAGATCCAACGATCAATTAATATTAAACTATTAACAGATAGTTGTTGACGGAGGAATCTGCTATGGTATTTCAGTGGTGTACCGCTGATAAAATTGCGTCAACAATGCAGTCTTGGAGGGATACAATATTGCGTCCCGAAACGTTTCATCATGTATTTATACAACAGGTTATATGCATGGGTACAATAATGTAGTGCATGCCTGTTAGCGGGTTTCAGGGGATCGACGCAAAGAACGTAAATGTATACAGATAAAAGAAACGGTGACTTCAGATGCGTCCTAGAAGTTCACACTCAAAATGATGATCCAGAAGCGTTTAGTGATGGTACACAGATGGCATTTTGTGTTGAACTATGAACAACTCAGGACGCAAGTTTATTGAAAGCTTCAAGCTTGCTCAGAATCTCTGGACTAAAATCCAGCATGTTGTTCCGATACGAAACGTTATTGTGCCTACTATTTAAAATGTGTCCACCGAGCGTTACCGTTTTGTCAGAGCGCACTTATGGCGAACTGCATCTAAATGAAAAAAATATACGTATTGCAGCAACCAACAAATGTAAGAAATACCTTATGAAACTAATAAACAATAACGTGTTTGTCAAGACTATGGAGAATCGTCAAAAATGGTCAGAGTAGCCTAAGTCCAGGACGGTCATTTCGACAAACTTTGAAGGTTAATTGTCCACCCAGCATTCTCATTCTGAAATATCCATAGTATTGGACATATTGCTGTAGACAGTACAAGTCGAAACTGGAATCATCAAAGCATATCTAGGTTGGCGCGTCTATGTTAGATGGATGTAAACTGCTCATGTACGAGTTTAACAATGATATTAAATTGTGGGAAGGTGACGTCATCAAAATAGTGTGCACAGACACAGATTACGTGTTGATGCCCATTACTGTCATTGATATGTACCCGGACATGGATAAGGCATCGCTGGTAAGCGCATTTGACACAAGGTAATATCTCAAAGAGCATCCACTGTTTAGTAAAATGGTTTTTGGTAAGGCCAGGGATGAGTGCACGGGCGTACTTCTATTTAAATATGCTTGACGGCTATCCAAAATATATCTGACTATAAAACTTCCAGTTCCATTGTTAACTACGTTGGACCCGGCAGAAATATCCATACTGCGAAGGAAAACTTGAGTAACTCGCCTAATGCTCCAGTACAATCCTTCTCGAAGCAGCTGCCTATAAAGACGTTCAACCTTTTGTTTTACACACCATAACATTTCTTTAATGTTTCTTAGTTACAGCTACAACTTCTGCATAATAAGCATGTGTTGGAAGGAGGGGAGATTATCCGAAAAGAAGGTATTTCACCAAAACATTTAAGCCTTGAACTTAATAATAAAATAATATAGAATCAATCGATTTGATTCATGTTATCAAATACATGACTGCATAATTTCAAATTGGTCATAACTGTATGCTAATGGATTACTCAGTGTTAAATGTTCATCCCATCCCTAGTTATATTGGTACTTGCCCAACACACGCAATTTAACCTTTAGTGATATATCACTTGGAAAAAGTATCATACTAATCCTAATTTTTAATAAATTGATAAAGCACAGAAACAAGAAAGGAATGAAAACCGAGCAATTGTATTTGTATAGTATGATAAACATAATCACAGAAATAGGCTTTGATCACCAACTAAAAATATTACCCCTTTCCCTTACCATGCTACTGACCCATAACTTCACATCTTTATAAGTGTTAGTTTTGGTTAATAGGTTTGGCTGTTGGTAGATACATATCAGTAACAGGGCTCTAGTCGGTATATTTGGGTGCTCTACAGTAAAATTGTGTATTGGCCAGTAAGTGTGGGTGTTCATGAGTAATGTATGTACCAATCAGTAGCAGTGGCTGAGAGTTAGTAGGTATGGTTTCTGATATAAATATCATGTAATAGTAAATCTATTGCATAATTAAGTAAATGTACTTTGTAATGGGGGCTATAATGAGAATGACATAAACGGAAAAGTAAATTAATGTGATATAATTTGTCTTATACATGGAAATTCCTTTATGTATAAATTTTCTTGTAAAATGCAAACTAAAAATGAGTTGCACAAAAATAAAATGTACTTAAGCTTGTTTTCAATAAAGACATTCGAGCGTTTAAAATATTAAACAAATTATGCACTGGCCTGCAAGTTTATCATATGCATTGTAGAGCTGCTTCAGAATCAGGTTCTTTATTGTGTTGGTTTAAATGTCTTTTCCAAATCGAATCAAAGTATGAAACTATTTTTGAAATCCGGTGATATCAGGGACGTCACCAGTTTCTTTAACCTTACTACCAGCTTGCGTGTAAGCACAAACAATAGTTTTAAGGTATGGATCCACAATATAACCAACAAAGTCAAGTTTTATATGAAACTACTTGTATAGCTTATAATGTTACTCGGACTTTTATCATGAAATTAATTTAAAACTGAATTATTTCTGATTTGTTTACCGCGAAAAAGTTTGACAATTAAAACTTAAAAAATTCCCGCAAAGTATCAAAATTAATAAGCAAACATACAAATTCTTATGAAATTCTCTTAATCATGTCCCAGACTGAAACAATATCTAGCGGCATTAGATGATTACCGGATGTATAACATGTCAAATATATTGTGTACGAATATGTTTACAGGATGTATGACATGTCAAACATATCGTGTACGAATATGTTTACAGGATGCATGACATGTTAAATATATCGTGTACGAATATGTTTACAGGATGCATGACATGTTAAATATATCGTGTACGAATATGTTTACAAGATGCATGACGGGTCAACCATATCGTGACGTGTGTATTTACAAGATGCATAGCAGGTCAAATATATTGCGTACGAATATATTTACAGGATTAATGACAGGTTAAATATATCGTGTATGAATATTATTACAGGATGCATGACAGGTTAAATATATCGTGTACGAATATGCTTACAGGATGCATGACATGTCAAATATATCTTGTACGAATATGTTTACAGTATATATGACAGGCCAAAAATCCCTGTATGCATATGTGTACACGATGCACGACAGGTAAAATATGCTTGTACCCATTTATCTACAGAATCCATACATAAACAACGGTTTAAGACAAAAGACACCAAATATGTCCAGTCGAATAATTTTATTATATCAGTCAGTATTCGTGTTATGACAGTAATAACAATTCACAATAACATGAATTATTTAGTTGGAAACAGAAAATGACCTGAAAAATAAAAAGAGACTATATATATATATATATATATATATATATATATATATATATATATATATATATATATATATATATATATATATAAAATAGAAGAAAAAAATCTACAAACACCCAGGTACAATACCTACAAATACATGTCGCATTCTTGTCACTCGAAAGTCAATTCCTTCATCCGATTCAGATTTATGTAAAATATGGTTACAGGAAAACTTTCAAGATAAATTAGACACACATTATTTATCAATTTAATCTATTTTCAAATTATTATCATGATTTTATAAAAGTGATATACTAACAATATGCTCGATGCAATGTGTGTATCGTCAAGATATTGAATATCCGAAATTGGCAAGTCTGTGATTTCGATTTTTAATTGTTAGCTTTAACAATTTGTCACTCATATAGCTACGATGTCCGCAGTGTGACAGTTCTTTGTGATGCATAGCACTGGGACATGATGCTTCATACATGCATAATGATGTCCCACCCAGTTACATTATATTGACGCCAGGCCGATTTGTCACAACGTTAAACTCCTAATGCTGAGGGCTAATCGAGGAAGCTGTTAATACCATTAGCATACGTCTTTGATATGACTCGGCCGAATCCTACTGCCCCAAGGCAGACGCTCTAACCAATTACGCCAAGGGAGCGCTTTTCCAAAACAAGAAATTGATACTATCGATAAAATTTCCCGCACGAATATATTTTAAGATCTTAAACACACACACACACATACACACACATGTATATATATATATATATATATATATATATATATATATATATATATATATATATATATATATATATATGGCTTGAGTGCTTCAATGTATATTTCAGGTTCTATATTTTAATGTTGTCGATTTTTGGCCTGTCATATATACTGTAAACATATTCGTACAAGATATATTTGACATGTCATGCATCCTGTAAGCATATTCGTACACGATATATTTAACCTGTCATGCATCCTGTAATAATATTCATACACGATATATTTAACCTGTCATTAATCCTGTAAATATATTCGTACGCAATATATTTGACCTGCTATGCATCTTGTAAATACACACGTCACGATATGGTTGACCCGTCATGCATCTTGTAAACATATTCGTACACGATATATTTAACATGTCATGCATCCTGTAAACATATTCGTACACGATATATTTAACATGTCATGCATCCTGTAAACATATTCGTACACGATATGTTTGACATGTCATACATCCTGTAAACATATTCGTACACAATATATTTGACATGTTATACATCCGGTAATCATCTAATGCCGCTAGATATTGTTTCAGTCTGGGACATGATTAAGAGAATTTCATAAGAATTTGTATGTTTGCTTATTAATTTTGATACTTTGCGGGAATTTTTTAAGTTTTAATTGTCAAACTTTTTCGCGGTAAACAAATCAGAAATATTTCAGTTTTAAATTAATTTCATGATAAAAGTCCGAGTAACATTATAAGCTATACAAGTAGTTTCATATAAAACTTGACTTTGTTGGTTATATTGTGGATCCATACCTTAAAACTATTGTTTGTGCTTACACGCAAGCTGGTAGTAAGGTTAAAGAAACTGGTGACGTCCCTGATATCACCGGATTTCAAAAATAGTTTCATACTTTGATTCGATTTGGAAAAGACATTTAAACCAACACAATAAAGAACCTGATTCTGAAGCAGCTCTACAATGCATATGATAAACTTGCAGGCCAGTGCATAATTTGTTTAATATTTTAAACGCTCGAATGTCTTTATTGAAAACAAGCTTAAGTACATTTTATTTTTGTGCAACTCATTTTTAGTTTGCATTTTACAAGAAAATTTATACATAAAGGAATTTCCATGTATAAGACAAATTATATCACATTAATTTACTTTTCCGTTTATGTCATTCTCATTATAGCCCCCTTTACAAAGTACATTTACTTAATTATGTAATAGATTTACTATTACATGATATTTATATCAGAAACCATACCTACTAACTCTCAGCCACTGCTACTGATTGGTACATACATTACTCATGAACACCCACACTTACTGGCCAATACACAATTTTACTGTAGAGCACCCAAATATACCGACTAGAGCCCTGTTACTGATATGTATCTACCAACAGCCAAACCTATTAACCAAAACTAACACTTATAAAGATGTGAAGTTATGGGTCAGTAGCATAGTAAGGAGAAGGGGTAATATTTTTAATTGGTGATCAAAGCCTATTTCTGTTATTATGTTTATCATACTATACAAATAAAATTGCTCGGTTTTCATTCCTTTCTTGTTTCTGTGCTTTATCAATTTATTAAAAATTAGGATTAGTATGATACTGTTACACGCACAGGGATATTCACTTGACCGAGCGGTGTCAAAACCCTGGCGCGAGTCACGCTGGAAGTCATAAGTTTTCCCCAAATTTCCAAAGACTTGCATAGAACTTGAGTTGTAAAATGGAAAGAAAGACGTGTCTGCTATAATTATTCATCTTTGCTGTAATCAATGGGCGACCCAGAGGAGACAACTTGCCCAAAATTCCATTAACCGCACTTTAGCATGGTTTTTCTTCATTATCTTCCTTTTTCCGTACCGCACGCCCGTAATGCCATAGATATTCCACTAGTATTCCCTTACTAACTTTGAAATATTTAACTGCGCGCCCCTAGGCCAGTCTTTCCACAGAATTTCCGGCGTATCACGCTCATATACATACGCCCATTTTCCACTATGGACACATAAACGATACCTACCAAGTTCCAACTTATTGATTCCATTATATTCCCCCCCCCCCCATAAATACTGCCATTTCAATCACAACACTTTTAAACACCGCGGAATTTTAATATGGACTATGTTACACCAGGGACAGTCATTCGGCTTGTACCCCAATTCACTACTAACGACCCCAGCATGGTTCAAATTCACTAACACATACTCCAAATTTATTACAATACTTTTTCCAAGTGATATATCACTAAAGGTTAAATTGCGTGTGTTGGGCAAGTACCAATATAACTAGGGATGGGATGAACATTTAACACTGAGTAATCCATTAGCATACAGTTATGACCAATTTGAAATTATGCAGTCATGTATTTGATAACATGAATCAAATCGATTGATTCTATATTATTTTATTATTAAGTTCAAGGCTTAAATGTTTTGGTGAAATACCTTCTTTTCGGAAAATCTCCCCTCCTTCCAACACATGCTTATTATGCAGAAGTTGTAGCTGTAACTAAGAAACATTAAAGAAATGTTATGGTGTGTAAAACAAAAGGTTGAACGTCTTTATAGGCAGCTGCTTCGAGAAGGATTGTACTGGAGCATTAGGCGAGTTACTCAAGTTTTCCTTCGCAGTATGGATATTTCTGCCGGGTCCAACGTAGTTAACAATTGAACTGGAAGTTTTATAGCCAGATATACTTTGGATAGCCGTCAAGCATATTTAAATAGAAGTACGCCCGTGCAATCATCCCTGGCCTTACCAGAAACCATTTTACTAAACAGTGGATGCTCTTTGAGATATTACCTTGTGTCAAATGCGCTTACCAGCGATGCCTTATCCATGTCCGGGTACATATCAATGACAGTAATGGGCATCAACACGTAATCTGTGTCTGTGCACACTATCTTGATGACGTCACCTTCCCACAATTTAATGATATCATTGTTAAACTCGTACATGAGCAGTTTACATCCATCTAACATAGACGCGCCAACCTAGATATGCTTTGATGATTCCAGTTTCGACTTGTACTGTCTACAGCAATATGTCCAATACTATGGATATTTCAGAATGAGAATGCTGGGTGGACAATTAACCTTCAAAGTTTGTCGAAATGACCGTCCTGGACTTAGGCTACTCTGACCATTTTTGACGATTCTCCATAGTCTTGACAAACACGTTATTGTTTATTAGTTTCATAAGGTATTTCTTACATTTGTTGGTTGCTGCAATACGTATATTTTTTTCATTTAGATGCAGTTCGCCATAAGTGCGCTCTGACAAAACGGTAACGCTCGGTGGACACATTTTAAATAGTAGGCACAGTAACGTTTCGTATCGGAACAACATGCTGGTTTTTAGTCCAGAGATTCTGAGCAAGCTTGAAGCATTCAATAAACTTGCGTCCTGAGTTGTTCATAGTTCAACACAAAATGCCATCTGTGTACCATCACTAAACGCTTCTGGATCATCATTTTGAGTGTGAACTTCTAGGACGCATCTGAAGTCACCGTTTCTTTTATTTGTATACATTTACGTTCTTTGTGTCGATCCCCTGAAACCCGCTAACAGGCATGCACTGCATTATTGTACCCATGCATATAACCTGTTGTATAAATACATGATGAAACGTTTCGGGGACGCAATATTGTATCCCTCCAAGACTGCATTGTTGACGCAATTTTATCAGCGGTACACCACTGAAATACCATAGCAGATTCCTCCTTCAACAACTATCTGTTAATAGTTTAATTTTAATTGATCGTTGGATCTCTTATTTAATTCAGAAACTGCAGTGAATCAATAAACTGCAATTGACCCTGACGAAACGTGATTTTGTTCTCGCTGTTGTTACGATACTTCGATTACGTTTCATTGTGTATTTGCTTCCGCAGTGACTACTAGAATAATCCAGTGAACATTAAACACAAGAAACTACTTAAGCACCACACAGATTTTGAAATTCTTGGATAGATTCTCAAGTGTAAATTTAATGAGCTCTGTGTGGCTCATCGATAGATGCCGGTAGTGTCACTGTAATCATCCACTTTTGAAACAAAATTAAAGGGACCATTACAAAT
Organism: Unio pictorum; assembly: GCA_030141615.1. Taxonomy (NCBI): domain Eukaryota; kingdom Metazoa; phylum Mollusca; class Bivalvia; order Unionida; family Unionidae; genus Unio; species Unio pictorum. The sequence goes on along the minus strand of JARLTB010000220.1, from coordinate 21,958,834 downwards.
CTATTTATGTTTCGTCACTAAAGGCTTGCATGTATAATGATTAGTTTTGATCACATTTGCAGGGGAGAAGAACTGCTTTTGGATCCATTTCATTGTATCCTAAGTGATTTAAAAGACATCTATCATAGGTGGCTTAGTTTGATTGTCGTATCTGACTACAGTGTACTTCATCTCGCTTGGGACCTTTTCTACAAATTGAGTCATTTGATAAAACCTCAGGAGCGTCCACATTATTGTGAAGACGTTCGATTTGTGAATTTTATTGATGTTGATAGTGTTATGTATATGTGATATAAGTCATTTATATTTATTTTTATTTTTTGTTAGATTCAAATTTGGCATTTTAATTTTTAAGATTCGTTCATTCGTGGGGGGTGGGTGACCATTCGGACCTGGCTTCAGAGTTGTAAACAAGCTTTTAAAATGATTGGATGGTACCAAGGACATTTTGGAGCTTTGTATAAATATCTGTCTATTTTAGTTGGGTCATAGGCTGTTTACGTGATTTCTTGAACACGTAACAATAGATATTTGTGAAGGGGCAAATATCAGGAGATCTATTAATTAAACATTAGTTGTGGCCAGTTAGCCATTAGTTAGATTATGAAGACACGCTATGTCCATGGGGGGTGGGGAAGGCTGTAGAGTCGAGTGCGACCGTTGTACTAATTAAACCGTGTTTACTCAGCAGCCCAACTAACTGCTAGTGACATTTTAAAGTTTGATTTCTCACGAAAAGTGTCAGAATTGAGAAAACACAGAGATTCTGTTACTTAAAAACAAGCATGTCATATTGACCATGACGTAAGCGACTTTTAGAGAAAAGCGGGAGAAAATACATTTTGACTCTGATTGGTCACGGTTAAATAAGGTGTTTTTTCACACGAAAATTCGTAGAACATAATAACGGCCTAGTGAAATTAGAAGTTAGTCTTGAAATTGCTCTGTGAGAGAGAACCAGGGGTATAATTATTTAGTAAGGACTCCGGACGTTATTTGAGAAAATAGGTCCGTTAAGGAATCGTGGTCCAGACAAAACCGCCAAACTAAGGGAGGGACGCACCAAAAAACACAAAGGTACTGTCACAATTCCATGTATATTGTTGCTGCAATTTATTTGATGTTTGCTTAGTTTACAGGCCTGCATGATTTCATTTGATACATTTGTATAACTGATTTCATTTGATACATTTGTATACTAATGTGTTTTGAATTATGAATTGGAATTGCTACCTTAATTCTTAATTAAGAATGACGTAGTGTTAATTTATGTCTTAAAACTCTATGCTGAGTTATGAATAGGAAGTGTAACGTTAATTCTTGAATTTATCATCTTGTTTGCATAATGATTATGTTCTAAGAATTTAATGTATTACATTAATAATGGGGGACGAGAATATATGTTAATTCACCGAATTTTGATTTCATAGATGATTTAGCGACAGTGTATTCAATGTATGTGCTGTGTAAATTATGGGGCCCGAATTCAAAGTCTCGATGTATAATTCGCAATGTATGTAACTACATTCATTTGAGTACATGTGTAGTTAATGACTAGCCGTAAAGTTGTTATCACTGATAGAACTATCTGATTTTTCGAACCAGGAATAATGGAAAGTCTCAACAGTAACCAGTATAACGAGTGACATAGGTTTTTTTTATTTTTCTTTTGAAAGGAAGAAAATAACTTTTTTGGGAAGGTCGTGAAGTTACGTGAATAGCGACGTAAACTTTGGAAAGGTAATTCGGAGACGGAAAGTGCAGTGAATGCATAATACAGTGGACAAGTCCGGAATCAAATGGAAACATCCACGAGTGCAGAGTATCTAGAGATTGGACGAGACAGGGTCTTCGGGAACAACATTGAATCGAACAGTGACGGGATCGAGCAGGTTATGAAAATCGAACAAGGCATTGACTTCGATTGTACCACTCGATCCTATGATTATTTAAACTATCAGTAATAGAACGGCGAATTTGTCTAAATCTATTTCAAATCTTATTGTAATTCGGTGAAAGTTGTATTTCTAAACCGCGTGTATTCCTAATAAAAGGAAGTTTTATAATTGTGTATGTATTTGATTAAATTGTTTGTTTATCTTTACGGGTGCTCGTAGTTGTTTGTTCAATATAACTGCTCAGCTTACTCTATCTATTCTCATACTCGAACCGGGCAATTATATCGAGGGCGGTCATCTCTTAGATAACTAGTATCAAAAGAGAGTGTGTTATAGTTATTATTATTATATGCTGTACAATACCCCTTGACAAAGTGGGGCTTAACACTTACTCTTTGACAAGTGGGGCTTGTACAATACTATACGAATAACGCTCATAACCCACGAGTAACCCGGCATATTATACAGAGAATTATGGATACGTATGTATGGATCGGAGGTTGTGATTTTATTGTTGCTGTAATAACCTTTATTAGAGAACAAGTGTGTGGAATATATAGATGTGAATGTATGAGCTGATCTAATTATTTAATTGCCATTATGCTGATGAACGAGATGTAAGAGTGTTAATTCTCCTGTGTTCTGACACAATTGTACCGCACTTATAATCCACAAGAAGCTTGCCGGGTAGGCTCGGACGCCACCCGAAGATCAGAGAGGAGAATACTTGGATAGAATGTAGAAATAGGCAGATTCGCTCTTGTGATTCGAAACTGCAATGTCTCGATCGGAAGTATAACGTGGTAATTGATTAGCACCCTGAAATACCTTAAAATGTTTGTGAAGAAATAATAAAAATAGTGGGTGCCTTTTCTACACACGAGCGTTGATATTGTACGTGTATGCATTTGGGCCTTACTTACTTCGTATTTATATCTGTATGTATCTTAGTCTTAGTATTTGTGTAGTAGTATGATAAAACATAATCACAGAAGTAGGCCTTGATCACCAACATAATACATTACCCCTTCCCCTTACCATACTACTGAGCCATAACTACACATCTTAATATGTATTAGTGCTGGTTAATAGGTTTGGCTGTTGGTTAGTAGATACATATCAGTAAGAGTGCTCTCGTTAGTATATTTGGTGCTGGACAGTAAAATTGTTTATTGGCCAGTAGGTGTGGGTGTTGATGTAATGTATGTACTAATCAGTAGCGGTGGGTGAGAGTTAGTAGGTATGGGTTCTGATAGAAATATCATGTGATAGTACATTTATTATATAATTGAATAAATGAGCTTTGTAAATTAGGCTATTATGAGAATGACACAAAAAGAAAAAAGAAAATCTACAGGATCAGCTTCTTATTTGTGTGGATTTAAATGTCTTTTCAAATCGAGTCAAAGTATGAAACTATTTTTGAAATCCGGTGATATCAAGGAAGTCACCAGCTTCTTGACCTTACTACCAGTTTGCGTGTAAGCACAAACAATAGTTTAAAGGTATATATCCACAATATAAACAGCGAAGTAAAGATGCTCGTATATCAATTATAATGTTACTCGGACCTTTGTCATGAAATTAATCTTAAACTATGAATTATGTTTGATTTGTTTACCGCGAAAATGGTTTACAATTTAGACTAAAATTGTCCCCGAGAAGTATCAAAACGATTAAGCAAACATAATCTAGGGGCATAAGATGATTACAGGATGTATGACATGTCAAATATATTGTGTACGAATATGTTTAAACTATGAATGACATGTCATACATATCGAGTACGAATCTGTTTACAGGATGTATGACATATCAAATATATCGTGTGCGAATATGTTTACTGGATGCATGACATGTCAAACATATAGAGTACGAATCTGTTCGAATCTGTTTACAGGATGTACGACATATCAAAGATATCGTGCACGAATAT